>OZ005651.1:236046479-236646479 GCA_963930645.1 Salticus scenicus
GTCGCATATGATCACTTTAGAAAACATGTGCACAAATTGAATTTATTACCAAAAAGTGAAATGGAGCCAAATATATCTGAGTTTTTTTTTTTTTTTTTTCTATTGATAACATATTAATTTATATTTAAAGTTTTCTGAAAATAATTAAATTAATTTTCAGAAAAAAACAGTTTTAAATCACTACACAATTTTTTATTTTTTGAATCTATTTGTCTAACTCTCTATAAATATTTAAATGAATAGCGTTTATTTACGCCAAAGGCAAAAAAGATTTATAATAATTAATAAATGACAACAAAAATAGTAAATTTTCAAAAAGAAATTTCAATATGACAATAGAGATAACAAAGGTAACAATAATAAAACTGAAAATTTTAATTATAAATAATTTTATAATATAAAAACGGAGGTTTAACTTATTTTAATTGCAAGGAATATACAACTCAAATTTAATTCAAATTATTCGCATGGTTATGCAAAAGATTTTTCTCTAAAAAATAAAAATTATTAATCTAAGTATAAAATCAATCACTGATTGCTTGTGATTTCCTGAGAAGTGCGTGGAAACCAACCAAGCAGACAAATTTTATTTTCGTCTTTTTTTTTTTTTTTTTTTTTTTTTTTTTAGAAGTAAACGAGTAAATAAAATTGAATTTTACAAACTAAATTAGTAGAAAAAAGTCATTAGCAAAAATTATTGATGAACTAGAAAACAACTGCACAGTTTTCTGACAGTTATTAAGAAAATTATTATTTTTTTTTCTTTATACCATTGACAAATGTGGTAAATTATTATCCTTCATTTACTATAGAAATATGTTTTAATTTTGATAAAAATGTATTTAAGATTAAGATTTTTTTTTGTATGTTTATCATAATTAGTATTCTTTACATAGCTTCCAATCCAACGTTTCTGTTTTTCTAGGACTATTTCATACCATAATTTTATAATAATAAATTTCAAGATATTAAATCACAGAAAAATAAAATCAGAGGTTCGTTCTAAGAAATAGTGATGACGAACCTTATTTGAAGAAGGCAAATGTTTGAAGCTGTGCCTTTATCATACCTGCCAAAATTATAAATAATATTCCTTAAAAGTATTAGTACCTGCTTCTTTTACCACACTATTTTGTATTTAGAGTAATTTTCTAAAATATAATTATAAAAAAGAAGAAAAATACTCTAAAAATAGACTGGTGTGAAAAAAAAGGCAGGTATGAATAATTTTACGGAATATAAATTAGAATGTTGGAGGTATGCTTTATGTAACGTGTTTTTCGGTGTATACGCCCTTAGGAGCCAAATTATTACCAACTGATATGGATTTCATACCACTATTCATGAACAGTGATGCCCGTCTTATTTAATCATAGACGATTTTATCATTAAACATTCCTGATATGAGGATTGTGGGCAATCTGTAATAACTAGTTTCAACTTTAGCGCTTTTTGACCGGAAAAAAAAAAAAAAAAAAAAAAAAAAAAACTTATTTTATTTAATCACTGAACTGATGCTATAGAAATACAGAAGAATTGTTACAGAAATACATAAGAAATTTCTATTACAATTTTCCGATAGTCAAAATATGCTAAAGTTGGTAACTATGTTTATATATGCCGAACGTCAGATTACTCCGTTTTACCATCAGAAATTTTAATTAATAAATATAATTATATTTGTATTAAGCACTAAAATATAACATATTAAACATATTCTGGTATGAAATGGATGTGTCTTCCCGGCGACTTACACACAAAAAATTACAATCCAATTACTTATTTATTTATTTATTTATTTATTTATTGAATACTTTCTCAAAAGTTTTTTTTTTCAATATATAGTCATCATATAAAATTATAATAAAACATTTTTGTATCAAAATATTGTTAAATAAACGTGCAAAGCAAGAAAATGTATTCACTGTATATTAAATAAACTTATTTTTTAAATAATATGTAAGATTAACAGCTACGGAAATTCATTAACAAAGTTATTTATATAAACATAATTAATATTCAATAGAATTTTGAAAATAAATTTAGGTTTACTATAATGAAATCTTCGAAATTTCAATGAATAATTTTATCCTATTTGTAGTCTTCTGAAGTGATCGACTTAACACTAGTTTTTTCAAACATTATATGTAAATTTCTAAGATTAAATGTATCGGAAATAACTAGTATATTAAAAAATAGTAGTGTGGATTATTCCAGAAAAAAAGAAAAACAGATAACTATGGCTTAGTCACTAGTAGTTTTGCAATAACTATAATCCAAATGTTATGTTTTTAAAAGTAAAACTCTTTTATCAATTAAACATCGAGAGTCAAGGCTATATGTAATACAAGCTAATTCGTCTCTTAGCTTCGCAGAACTGTGCAGTTATAGAAGTTAAAAACAAATTTCGTAATTGCTTGACGTAATTTCATTTTGGAAGAAAAAATTATGTAAACACATTCACTGAACTTTTATTTTCTTCTTTAACGTTCAGTGAAATAGATAATACTACGAGGTTAAATGTCGAAGTGTTTGCGTCATTATGAATAAATTTATGCGGCGCCAATAAATTTCTTTAGCACAAGTGTTAGTTATACTTTTACTAATTTGATATTTTACAGATATTTACTCTTCAAAGAATTTAACTTTTTTTTTTTGAACTGTTGTTTTATTGGAGCAATCCTTAATGGCATAATACATAATGATTTTGTAAATGATAATAACAATAATAATAATAATAATAAAAGCGGAAAATGAACACAACGTTTACAAAGAAAATGTTTAAATTATTCTTGAGTACAAATAATTTAAAAAGTGAATGTATAAATGTTTTGGCTATAAAACAATATCGATTATTTTATAAATAAGAAAAAAAAATCCCAATTATATTTTACTTACAGATATTACATCACATTTTATTTTATATAACTCTGACTACTCTATACCATCATTTAAATCGCAGACTTAATCTTAATTGAGTTAAATTTCAACACAAAGCAATCGTGAAGTCAGTTTTATTCTTAACTTAATTTACTTCTGGTATACATCAATAAAAGTTTTTATTATTAAAAGATGTAAAAAAAAAAAAAAAAAAGGTTACCTCAATTTTAATTATTTTGTAAAAGTAAGAAATAAAAAAGGACAATTTAAGAAGTTCACAAGCCTGACGTTTAAAAGACAACAAAACAATTTGTATGCTTTGTGTTTTTGGTTTTAGATATGTATCCATAAAACTGTAACTGTTTTTCTTTTAAAGCTATAACAAAATTATTTTCATTCATAAGGACTGTAAAAGTACATAATACACTTTGCTTCAGTTGTGTACGAAGTCATTTAACAAATTTTGTCTTCAGAATCTTTTGCTAAATGTCTAATTCCACTTTAATTTGAAAACCCGTTTTTTATATATTCATTAAGCTTTTAAGATGTAGAAAACGTGTTAGCGGGATATTTTGACGAAATCTTGGAAATTTCTCATGAATGTTAATTTAACAGAACGTGATATTTAGTAAAAGGTTTTGTAAAATGTTTTCACATTCGTATTATATTAAGATATCAGACGTTAGATGATTAAAATTGGTGGACCACGTATATGCTATTATTGTTTAATTGGCAATTTGAAATTTAGTTCTCGCATATGTTTATTATTGAATAATAATTATATATTATAGAAAAGAAAATGTACTCGGATCATCGAAGTGGATTTAAAAAGTTTAAAATTTTAAGGTATTTTACAAATATTCTAGAGTGAACTAGATTTGTAAAAAAAAAAAAAAAAAAAAAAAAAAATTACAAGAGGAAGTATAAGCGCAATGTAAAAACTTAAATTATGTTTCATTGCAAAAAATGCTAGATTAAAATCTTACTTATCAGAAAAAATAAAAATAAAGCAGCAATCATTTCTAAAAATGCACTGTCTTTGAAAGAAAAAAAATTATGCAACAATATTGCCCGAAATCACACTTATTTTATTATAAATATGGAACAATTAGAGTTCACTGCGCTAGTGTATAACTTGGTAAGTGCAGTAAATTCTAAATAAGTATATGACTTATTGAAAAACAAACCAGAATTAATTGAATAATTTTTTAATGCATTTTTATTCGATTTTAAAAATGCTTCAAAGATGTTTATTAAGGACAACAAGATTTTTTATTTCATTAAATGAAAATTCCAAGATTATGATGTATCGGGATCAGCTGCCATTTTTTGTTTGTGTGTGTTGGGGAAGAGAGGGGCACTCTCTCTCTTATTTAATAATGTAAATTCCGAATATTATTTTTTCTTTTGTAAATTTATATACTTCGATAGCAAAATCATTTTATGTGAAAGCAAAAGTATTCAAATTATGAAGCTGTCAAATTCTTCTCTGGTAATTTTGTAAGGATATATTTAGTTAAAAAATAAATTAGAATATGCCTGCGAAAATCGAACAACAAGATTTAGTGTTTTGATTTACATATATATATATATATATAATCACATTAATGAGGAGTAGAAATCTGCCACAACTTTGACACCAATATTTTCGTAGAGTATACATATAGAAAGGTCATCATTTGGAAATAATGGTGTTGAATTTGCGCCAGATTTTCACCTTTGTATTATTACATAAAATATCGAATTTTATGTAGAATGCTATTAATATTTTACCATGATTTCTATGGTTCGTACATTTTTCCTGACCCTTCCACCATAAATTTTATAGTTGCCAACTGTTCCAATATTTTAATACCGGTACTTTTTACAGTATATTTTTTTAAGCTTTTTTCAGCAGTTTCCTTTGATTAAATAGGATAAAATTTTCTGTTAAGAAATGCTAGTATCCAAAAATCAAAATTTTTGACAGCTGTGATATATATAGTAATCGTCTTGAGAATGTATCTACGATCAATTAAGAAAAAAATTGTTATTTAAACGCAGTAGCGGAAGAGTCAATGAAAAGAGCAGAATAGTTGCAACCCTGTTTTACTACACTGGTTCTGTAAAATTCTAACTCTTGATGTTCTGATAATATTTATATAGCCTGTAATTACATGGTAATTGTTTAGTCGACTAACAGACAGAGATGAAAATTATAAGCTTTGGTTTATAGTTATAGCGTGTATACATTTTTGAAAAGATATAATTATTACGGTCGTTTTTCTCGCAACGCAAGTTTTAGTAGTTTGATAATAATAATCGGATTTGTAAACATTAATTTTTGTTACCACTAAAACATTTCTTTCAACTCAATATTACTTACTCGATCTTGAATACTGTGGAAATATAATTTCTCTTTCGAAATAGGAGTACCAACGAAGCTTAGTAAGTCTCATTTCTGTATTTTGCACAGTTTATATATATACTACAGTTACCAGCGTTTTAGTTTTCTAAGTAAATTTAATCATAATTAATCTTTCATAGAAATCTCTCATATTGAATTTTTGTAATTAAAAAAGTTCAAAAATTTATCAGTAAAATTCTAGTGAGTTAGCAGATATAATATACATTGGGATAATTATCTACTTTGTAGCATGGCTGTAGTTGTATTGAGCGAAGCCCAACTGTTGTTACAACAAGCAATCTATAATTTAGTGAGGATTCGCCTTCCTAGTGTGATCTCTTTGTACTGCCTTGTGATTTCCTATTTAAATGTTATAAATGTAGAACAGCCACTAAAAATACGCAAAATTCAAAGTACGAGGAGTAATAAGTTTGACGTCGGTTGGCATTCCTCAAGAATTGTGTCGCACATGTCTCAAATTTTATAAGTGAATGGGAAGATTTGCCAACATTTCTAATTTATACCGGAACATTGCTAGGACCTACTTTTTTTTTCACCACTTTTTCTGTGGGGTAAATTTCTCTAACATGTAATTATAATGAAATAAGAAATGAATTAAAATAGTGATACAGAAAAATGCTGTTTTTAACAGTTCTCTGAAGTAAATTAGAAATTTTTGCATGTCTGAATGTGCAGTGAATCAGTGGTTCAGATCTTAAAAGAAGAAATAAGAAACTGTGACATTCATTTAAAGTAAATCATGAAGAACGGAGAAGTAAGAGGGCGATTGTAGTGTTTGATAATCATGAAGAAAATAAAAATGAAGACAAATTTCGAAAGAAAAATCAATTCATAATCTCAAAAGTGGAAGTTTCACATTAATTTCCGATAATTTCTCGGGTAGCTCCCTGTTTAATGAGCGTTAGCGTACAAAATGACCACAGATGCACAAAGAATCACCGAAAAAGTCGATGTGGAAAAATTTCAGAATTCCCAAATACCGTTGAAAGGACATTTCTAGCTGGGAAGTGAGTTTTTGCCTCTTGGCTTGAATGTTTTGTTTTATAATTCTTTGAATGAAGCTCTTGCTCACTCATTATAACACCAACTAGAGCTCGAGAAGAAATTAACTTAAAGCAGCGTAGATAGCCACGTGAAATAGCCGCGTACCACTGTCGGACACATTTGAGGTCATATGAAAGAAATTATCTTTCATAATTTATTTGCCTTCGTAAATTAATAGAAGAATATTGTAATACAAGAATATAATATTCTTTAGACACTGTCTGTTTGTCTGTCTTTGACAAATTTTTTGTCGAAGTAGTGCACAAGAACACATGTACACAATCCCTAACAGCACAAAATGTGCCAGAAGCGTAACAATCATATAACATTGATATACTATAAACATCTCTGAAATGTTTAAAAACGTTCAGATTGCTTTCCGATTAGTTTCAAAAACGTATAAATGTCCGCGATCGTAACAAAAAATATGATACGTAACAGAAACGTTACAATCACTTAACAGATAGAAAATCAAAAAGGGCGAATGTTTCAGAAAGGTATCAGAGAACATACTAAAACGTGTTACGTTTTTGAAAGACTGTAAGCTTTTTGCAACATAACTGAAACATTCTGTGCTGTATGGGATCCCATTTATACTTATATATGTCCTTGGCATAAATTAGTCCATATATACTTTTTGTGCAAAGCTCCAAAAGGATGGCATTGATAACACTTTTTTCATAATTTTAAAACACCTGTATAGCACTAAGTTTCATATAAATGTGCGCAATGAGAACTATTTTTAACCAGCCATTTTGAATTTAAAATGAATTATTTTTATTAGTAATAATAAACTAGGAAAAATATTATGTATGTAGGAACTTTGCTTTCCCCTACCCTTGGACGTAAAATTTCAATATAAATATTTTTCAAGAGAACTCGTTAATTCCTACATAACAAATGATTTAATTATGGATCTGTGGAAATTTAAAACAAATTTAACGATTTTTGTTCATTTTCAACAAAAAATCCTGAAAAATATCATTTCCTCACATGCCGTCTGTAGCACACAAAATTGACATTCTCAAAATTTAGTATTGTACTTTTCTACGATGAATATCATCAACAACATTCATTATATAATATAATATTAATGTTTAACCACGTCACCAGCCACCATAATTTGTGGAAGGCTAGATTTCCCCTGAGTTATCTCAAGATAGCCGGTGAAATGGTTAAATAAATAATAATTTTAATAAACTACTTGCAATATGGAAATACGTTCAGGAAAAAATAAAAGTTTCCTGATGGTCATACTTGTGTTGAAGTAGTTATGCTTAGAAACTCGTGAGCTTTAGCAACTACAATATTATATAATACGAATCATAATATGTGAAATGTTTCAGAATTATTCAATAATAAGAGATTTATTACATAAACAAGTTTTTCTGTTAGGTAGAATTACAGAGAATTACAAGCAGTTAGAAATACAAATAAACAATTGACGAAAATTGTCATTCTCCCACATTATTTTATACACCACTAAAGAAGGTTTGTATTGATTTAAATGATTCCATAAAAGTGACTGCAGATACTTTTCGAAGTCAGATTAAATAAATGACTTTATTATTAAAAATAATAAATAACGCCAAATATGTAAATATAGCTCTTTAAATCACTAATTACAACAAAATTAATTCATGAAAAATAAGAATTTTCAAACAATTTAAATATTAACAATTGTAGGTAATTAGTAATTAATTATGCTGAAACAAAATGCTAATTATAAATAATTTTTCATTCTATTCACTAGATTCAGAAAATTGCATATGCTTATTACCGTATGTAATTATTTTGAATTTCTGTACGGAATACATTTAGCTTTAAGTTTGGTGATTTGGATTCTGACATTCAAGTATGAGAAAATATTTTAATGTATGTCTAGACATAAAAAAAAGCAAATAACGCGTTTCTTTAAATCTGTTAATACTTCTAAATATCTTTTCAATTGATTTTATTAAAAACTTCAACCATCTACATGTATATTAATAATCATTAACTTAAAATATATGTTTTTTTTTTTCTTTTTTAATTATTTCTAATATATATATTGGTTTTTTCTAAAACAATTTAATAATAAAAAATGTATTAATAAGAAAAATTTCATTCATTAAAAATAATTCTAAAAACAGTATAACAAATTCACGTAATTATAATAATAAAAGGAAATTTCAATGGAATGTAATAAATAATTTTAAAATGTCAAAAAAACCATTTATCTTTCATTCAAATTACGTAATTTCATCTATCTATCTGTATTCTACCTATCTATCTACACACACACACACACACATATATATATATGTTAGGTGTAAGGGGAAGTTCTGTCGTTGTGTGGCACCCAAACAAAGAGTCTGGACTCGAAACCAAGCCTTTTAATGTGATCCAAAGCAGTAGTCTCATAAATTCCAAGATTGAAGCGCATTTCTGTGGAAGTAAACGTTGGATTTGTCCTGATCATACTGTAACACTTCGTCATTGACACATGATGGCCTTCCTGATCTGGGTTCCTCTTTCAAAGAAAAATCAACCAAACGAAATTTCGCAAGCCATCTTTGGCATGTTAGAGATTTTACTGCATCCTCTCCAAACACGTACCACAAGTTTTTTGTTGCCTCCATCGCGTTATTCCTTTTTTGGAACTAGTACAACATACAATGTCGTAAGTGTATTTTTTCTTCACCCATAATGACAGTTCTACAAGTTTGAAAAAGCTGACTAAAATACGAAAAAATGTGTGCAAATCATCAGTTGTACTCTAACCTAACTGTTTAAACCAGTTTCAGTCGATAATCGACAACGCACAAAAGTGCACGTGTTCAAAAATGACATAAATTTTTCTTACACATATTACACATATATAGATATATACGTATATATATATAATATAACTAAATTATATGTATACGTATGTATATATATATATATATATATATATATATATATATATATATATATATTATTATTATTATTATTATTATTATTATTATAACTTAATTTCAATGAATTATATATCCTTAATTGTTTGCTATTATAAATAAATATATAGGGGAGACCCGTGTACCTAAGGCCATCATGTACCTAGGGCCACCCCACTTTATTTGAATAATATTTAATTTTAAGTTTTAATACTCAATTGGGCGAGTAATAACACCAGTTTCTATTTTTACAACTACTTTGGAACTTTTGAGGAGAGAGTTTTGAAAAGTTACATGTACAAAACGAATTTACATGGTCTGAAGTAAAATTTTGCAGCTCATCTCTTTTGTTATTTTACGAAGGCAAGTGAAATATTTTTCTTTCATTTATAGTGTATAATTTTGCTTGTTATATTGAGTAATAAATGAGATATTAAATTAGTCCTCTCTGCATGTGGATTTTTTAGTGGAAGGCATTTTGAATGAAGTTATCAAAACTTGTACCTAGGGCCACATCGCTGCCTTGTACCTAGGGCCAGTGTGTTTGGACCTTTTAATACTTTCGCGACCGCATGTTTTTGTCTTTTTGACAGTAAAGTTCGCCTGTGGGCGTTTCTCTCATAAGTTACAGTTTTTCAAATTAAAATTTTCCGTATTCACATTTATATTAAAAATGGATATGCATTATAATCATACTCGCTCTCTAATCAAAGCATTTGCATCCATAGTATACTGATTGTACAAATATAAATATTTTGTATATTTTTTAGAAACAAATAACGTACAAACTGCAAAAGAAACGCCCACTGGTGGAGTTTCATATTTTCAAATGACGTGAATATACGTCAGCGGTCAAGAAAATGTTAAGAAACACAGTACAACCTATAGTAATTGGATTCTGGCAAACCCTGGTGTAAACCAATCACTATATATGACGTTGCTGACAGTGTTGGCAAGTCCTATCCGTCGGCCTTTACTCCTATAAACATCCTATCAGGCTTTCGTGTATCCGGCATATAGCCAATAAATCAAAACACATTCACTGAGGATGAATATTTAAGTTCAAATGTGACTGAAAGACAAGATCCCTCCATAAATAAAATAAAAAAAGATTTTCCAGGAAGAAAGTAAACTAACAATGATAGAATTAGATGTCTCTGATTCGTGTCCTGTTGAAATTTCGAAACCTTCAACATCTAACATCTTTTCGTGTGTCATGCTTTAACAGGTACGAACCTAAGCAAAACCTTTACCTAAAGCAAAACCTCCCACATCAAAGAAAAGATGTGACCGAAAACCAGAGAGATCTAGAAATCCAAGAGACACTCCAGAAAAAAAAAAAAAAAGAAAGAAAGAAAGAAATTGAAGGGGGGGGGGACATTCTGTTAGAATATCCCAAAGAAAAAAAAAAGTGAAAATTTTCGTGTTTAAACTAAGGCAAAGTGATAATAATAATTATCACTAATATATAATATAATAATATAATAAATAAATATAATAATATAATAAATAAATATATTACTTGATATTGTTTCATTTTTAAAATACATGTCTATATGCTTATTTTCTATTCACTACAAAGTGAAATCTAAATTTAAGAGAATGGCCCTAGGTACAATGAGGTTTGGCCCCAGGTACAATGAGGGTGTTGTACCTAGGGCCACGAGTGAAGTTTTTTTTTAAACCTTCTATTTGTCGGAATTTATTATTTTAGGTGTTTATATTAATCCCAATTGAAAGTAATTAGTCCTAAAGATATGTACATATCAGTTTGATAATTTTAAACAGGTCAATGGCTCTGTTTTTGGGCATTGAAAAAAAGCGGCCCTAGGTACACGGGTCTCCCCTATATATTAGTTTTTGTTCTAATAAATAACTGATTTCCTTCGTCCGCAAATCATATAAATATATTTTGTATCGGAAATTTTAATTGACTTTGCAATGTACTTTATGATGTTTAACCTCTTGTATCCCACCGGGACTTTAACCCCTTAACGCGCGCTGTCGTCGCTGCGAGGACGCAAAACTTAAGATCCAGTTGCAAAAATTCATTTCGGAAATTTTTTGAAAAAAATTACGTTTATAACATAGCAGAAAGGGCCGGTTTTTTCAATTTTCAATTTTAAAATTTCTTTTAGCTTAATTTAGTTCATCAATTCCAGTGGCAGTGTAATTTAAATGATCCGAATTGTTTTGCGCCGCAAAGGGTTAAAGTCCCATAAAAAAATTCCTCAATATAGCCTAAATTTACTACAGAATTTCATTGGGACTACAGTTTAAGATTTAGTCTCTATAGTTTAAGCTAAATTTAATACTTTCGCGACCGCTGACGTAGATTCACGTCATTTGAAAATCTGTAACTCCGCCAGTGGGCGTTCTATTAGCATTTTGTATGCTATTTATTTCTTAAACATATAACCAATATTCACATTTTTACAATGAAATATACTATGGATAAAAATACTTTGATTAGAAAGAATATAATTATTATGTACATCCATTGCTAATATAAATATGAATACAGAAAATTTTGTTCTGAAATATTGGGGATTTAACATTTTTACTGGATTAAATATTTTAGTTCATTTGGCAAGAAATTTAACAATTTTATTAATTTAGTTTAAATACAAACCAGTTATTAACACTTTCAGTTTCGATCAATATAACCAGTGTTGCCAGATCTGGCGGATTTTTTATTCAATAATCACTAATAATTTGTAATTGTAAAGTTTGCCTGAACACATTGAAGCTTGATAGTCTATTATGTATATCAAGTATCACTTCTCAAAATTATTGGTGATTATTGAATAAAAAATACGCCAGATCTGTCACCACTGATTAATTTCACCTTCCGCTTTCAACCGCTATGCACTTATAATTAACGCTCATCTTGTAAAACTTTATTTATTTATTTATTTATTTACTGTTAGTATTATTTCTTTCATGTAAGTTAGTAAGTTTTTTCTAATTTTTCTTTACTTTCCATTTACTTTCTGTATTTAATTTATCTTGCATTTATGTTTCATTCGTTACGTCTGGTTTAGGTGAATTGTGCGTTAATATCTGCATTTTTTTTTTTTTTTTTTTTTTTTTTTTTTTCGTTAGGCTCACAGATATTTAGAAATTAAATAATTACTTGCATACATTATTCAGTCTACTCCCCTAAAAAAGCTAAAAAAGAATTGTTTTAATAAGTACTTTCGTTCTTGGATTTTGTTGATATTTTTTAATTAAGTCTTACATATTTTCACATGACTTCATTTTTTTTCTCTGTGACAATGTTTGCAAAGGTTTTTCGTATATAAATAAAAACACACATATATTAGGCCTGTCGGAAAGTTCTGTCCGTTTGAATTAATAAAATAACACCCGAAATTTATCCTGAATGATATTTAAGTTATTCTTAGGTAGACCTGGTAACTATGCAAGTTTATCCGCAATGGTATTAGGCCCCGCCTTTTTCTCCCATCAGAATAGTTGTAGAGATATATTCAGCAATAAGTTCTCATGATTAAATAACTAATGCTCTACAACTATTCTGGTGTGAAAAAAAGGCGAGACTTAATACCATTACGGATAAACTAGCATAGTTAGCAGGTCTATTCTTAGGTAACTTTAAGGTGATAAATTGGTAATGTACCATATAAATATTGTTAAACATACATTTCCGATGTCCTTTTATTAAATTAAACGGACAGAACTTTCCGGTTGACCTAATATATACATGGTATTTTTCGACGTATAACCCGCAGGTTACATTAATCAGTTTTACTCTGGAAATTTTAAATGACATCATGAGTCATAGGAAGTAATTCTTCGTACAAATGTAACTTTGTCTGCAAACTAAAATTTCTGGCGTAAGACTGATTTATCTTACTTGCAGATTATACGCCTAAAAATATATACTATAGATATCATAATTTCGATTATTTGTGTCCAATTTCACAGACTTATATACTCGTGATTTTATTGATTATATTACATATATTACTGCTGAAAAAATTACTTAAGACTAAGCACTAATAATTCTACTTTTTAAACATTTAAAGAACTTGGGTATGCTTAAAAATCTGAATTCATTGTTATCCAGTGCTGATAAATTTTGGGACTGTTTTATTCAATATCTACCACTAAATTTTAATTGTAACGGTTGCCTAATCACTTCAAAGATTAATCACCTATCATGTATATCAAATATCACTCCTCGAAATTATTGGTAATTATTGAATTAATGTCCCTGAGTTTAGCAACACTGCTGATATCCCACAAGACACAATTTAAATAGACGAAATTCGGTCTCTGCCATGTATATATATTTTTTTTTTCGTTCTGTTCCAAATTCCATCTCCAGTTACGACTTCATTCCAGAAAAGTAAGTTCGTTTAGTTTACTGGCAAGGAGAGAAACATTTTAAACACTATTGAGTTTATTAAATATTATTTCTTCCTTTTTTCGTTAACAATTTGGGGTTTTCTGTTGCGTTATGCATTAAATTAAATTAATTATTTAAAAACAATTGTTATTACTTTTAATTATTTTCTTCAGCATAATTTTTTTTTTCGTATTTTATCTAAAAAATACTTTTTTCTGATATCATAACTTTAAAATTAATAAAGCTAAATTAGAACAATTTATGTGTTTGTTATTTCCAAAAGTCTGGAATTTTCTAACAATAACTTTTATACTTAAAGTTATGAACATCCAATAGATATACTTCAACTAAAAAAAAAAAAAATAAATACATTTATTTCAAAAAAATGATTTTCTACAATGAATTATATTTTTCATAATAAAAGTAATGGTCAGCAAGTATACATGTCGATAAGACTGTTTATATATGTATATATATATATATATATATATATATATATATATATATATATATATATAACATCTTTGTTTACTGAAAAATACTGCATATACTTTACATGATAAAATAATAGACAAAATCAGTAGATTTAAAAACTAAACTATGTATTGTAATTTCATATTTCAGAACTATATTGAAATTTAATTAAATTAAATCCGAATCTTAGAAGAAAGATATTATACTAAGATATTTATATTAGAAATATTGTTATTGTTATTATTATTTTTATTGTTACTATTATTATTATATTTTTCAAAAACACAATCATAGCTCTTCGCATAGTTAGCAACTTTAGCAAATTTTGGATCCTAAAAAAATTTAATACAAATTTTTATTTTATTTAATCAATGAAAACTGTTATAAATATATATTAGGGGGACCGGAAAATAATGTCGTTTTGAATTAAAATACTGACATCGGAAATTTATCCTGGATAAAATTTAAGATATTCTTAGGTAACTTATAAGATGGTTATTTCTAAAGTACCATGTAAACACTGTTAAGCAAAAATTTCCGGTTTCATTTTATTAAATCAAAACGACATTATTTTCTGGTCCCCCTAATATATAAAAATTCTCTTAAAATTTTCCAGTATCCAAAAACTGCTTAAGTTGTGGAAAGTATTCTTCTTCAAAATATATTTTTAATAAAAATGAAAAACGTTCTCAACAATATATATATTATAAATAATAGTATATTACATAAGATAAATATCAAAACACGATTCCTTAGGGACTTCGAACAAAAAGAAAAAAGACGAAAAAAAAAAACTCACTAAGCAAAACAGTCAAAAATATTTTTTTTTTCAATCTTTCATTACAATGAAATATATCCCATGTCTAGACAATTTTGGAATTGTTACATCTCTTGTTGCTGTCAACTTTATAATACAGCAATTTCGAAGTTACAGTTATTCTAAACGACAAAGTGCTCCTGTCAAAATGAGTTCAGCTCCCGATATCTGACCCCAATTGAAACAAACGGAAAGATTTATCATGATCAATGACCTCGAATCAATGCGGCAGCTCGCTTTAAGGTAAGAGAAAGAGCATCGATAAACCATCTTATAAGAGACAGAGGAAGGGGAGAGAGTTACTGAAAGACTGCAAAAGAATTTGAATAAAATTTATGTGAGCACAATCATCTTTTAATTCTTCGAAATATAAACTTTTCCTTTACAGACATCATTTTGTAAAATTGATTCTGTGGTAAAACGACGATATTTTTAATTTCTTTTAAAAATGTTTGACTAACAGTTAGGTTGTTGATGCATCTGTTTGATTAATATATTAACTTACGTAAAATTTAAATTATCGTCAATTAAAATGGGACATTTTTATTCGGAAAAACACAAAAGGTAATATTTAATATAATATAACTAAATGACTAAATTTAAAATCGGGTATTTTCATCAAATAGCGTCACTTATTTGTGTTTATATCTTCTTACCACATGTTAATAAGGTAAGAGTAAACATCAATAAATAATTGTTTACTGTTAAAAACTAAATGCCAAGTTTTTATTAGAAAAGGGTATCAATTTAGCTGAAAACATTATCATTAGAAATTCGGTTTACTACGTTTTACAATTTTAGTTATAAGCAGTACTAAAATTGTTAATCTTAGCACAAAATATTGGTTAAAATTTGCCTAATTGGTACCTTGTTTCTGTGAACCGTTAAACTTTTATTTATATTATTTTTTTAGTTCATAAGTGACAAAAATAGAGAGGATAAACATGGACTGCAAAAGAAATTGATGAAAAATTTGCGAACACCGCTATGTTTAACCCTTTGCCGGCCCTAACGCTCTAAAACGCTCTTAATAGTGTTGCCAAATTTAGGAACTCTTTTATTCAACTGCCACCAGTAGCTTTCAGGATTGATATTTGATATACATAATTGGCCAATAACCTTCGTAGTGATTAGGCAACCAGTACAATTAACATTCAGTGGTGGATATTGAATAAAAAAAGTCCCTAAATTTGGTAACGCTGACCAGAGGAGTGAAATTACCGGCAAAGGGTTAAAAACTTTGAAATGTGTGTAATTCTTTTATAGGCATTACTTTTGTAAATTGGTGCTATGCTATTACCAAAATATATTAAATTGATTAACTAATAAGTAGATTTTATAGTTTAAATGTTAAAATTATAAACAGTGCCTAAAAAAATTAAAGGATATTGTAAGTTTTCTGTTAACGTATTTGTGACCACAGATGGGAATTAACCTCATTTGAAAATCTGTAACTCCATCAGTGGGTGTTTTCTTAGGTTACATTATATCTTAAAAATATACCTAATATTCATATTTGTACAATCATCGTACTAGGGACGCAAATACTTTGACTATAAAGAGCTTAATTAATTATAATGTATAACAATTTATAATATAAATATGAGCAAAGAAAACATTGTTTTAATATAATGTAACTTAAAAAATTAACGCCCATTGGTGGAACTTACTGTCAAAAACCCAAACACATGCGTTTGCGTGAGTGTTAAGAAACTGTATGTTCGGAATTTATTTAGCACAATAAATCATAGTGTTATGAATGCAATTTTTGCAAACGTCGGAAAGTAGAGAAATAAAGTTTTCTATGACAGCCATGGCTGCCATCCTAATCCGGAGTATTGTTAGTTCCCGCACCTTTTCCTATACCACTTAAGTTGTACAGCATTTCTCTTTACATGTACTTACGATGAAATAATAAGAAAAGTACTCGTTCGGAAAAAAATTCGGGTACTAACAATTCACCGGATTGTTAATTACCATAGTTGCGAACTTTAACGAATTTAAAATAGGGATAATCACCACTATATTTTTTTGAGAAACTTCTTATATTAATTTTCGGAGATTTAAGATCTCGAAGTTCACTATCAAAAATTTATGATGTAAAGTCTTCCAGAAAATCGGGAAAACTTGGCAGCTACGATTTAAGATTTTCGCAGCTCTGGACAGCGAGGATAAAACGTGAATGACAGAGAATGAAAATAAGCTCGCAACTTTTTTAATTAAAGATGTTAAAATAAATAAATAAATAAATAAATAACTGTGCTTGGTATCACTGAGAATGATCACTTAACAAAACAGTCGGAATTAAAAGTCTGGGTGCTTATAAATAGGCCATACACATTCCATATGTGTGAAATCTATGGTAGATTCACAATGTGTGATTTACAGCAACTGAAATCGTTGTTTGAAAATTTAAATCGCGCACTGAAGACCAAACCAACATTGCTTGGTAATACTTATGGTACAAGTAGGTTGGAAATTTGGTTGTGGTCAATCGTACACAGTCTCTACATTATGGAGCTAAAAGCTATAAGCAAGGTTTATTTCACAAATTCTTGATAAAACAACTGATTTTTACCAAGATAAAAAAAAATTTCTTTAATGTAATATCTTTATGTTTACTATTATACAATATTGATATGAAGTCTCTCGCAAAATGTGGGTAGGATGGACGCTATACAAATAATAATAGAGTGTATAAAGAATAAATGGATGTCAAAATGCCTCAAAATTCTCAAAAAAGATTAAATTGGATTGTTATAAACAGATTATCTTCTACGATATGACATTATTTACATTATGACATTATGATATGACATTATTTAGAGTCCGTCTTAAATGCGTAAAATGATTAAGTTATTACCATAGACATCTTTTTGCTAATAAGCGAGGTCGAATTGTTGACAGAAGTTGACATCCAATGACCAACAATTGTTGACATCCAATAACAGTGATGATTTTGTCACCAAGGATTGCTGATGGCAAAACAGAGTATCTACTTACACGATTCTTTTCGTTATTCTTCCACAACTATATATATAAATTTCCGTAGCATGTTTGCACGATTAATTTTGGAAAAAATACTATAATATCAGTGGTAGAGGAGTCACGAAAAATAGGCGGGTTAGCAGACACTCTGCAAAAGTGATCTCGTTTTAATTGATCATGGTGTTAAGATAAACGAAAATTTATACTTGAATTAGTTTATGCAGAAGCCTTATTCATGGATTTATTCCCATTTCTATCGATGAACATATATATTCTAATAGGAGAGAGCACCCGTACATAAAATAAGATGCCTGCAAAAATATGGAAAAAGCAATTTTTATTACAATTTTCTGTTTACAGATAGGCCGGCATTCACACATGACTTAAATATCATTGACTATGTAGCATGGGGACATTTGGAATCCATGTTTCTCCCAAAGAACAACACTTAATACAGTATCTCATTGAATCATAACTACTCTGCGAAAAAGTGGTGAGGAAATAAACGGGTACCATCAATGCTACAGAACAAATAAGAAATGTTGGCAAATCTCTACATGCACGCAGGATTCGTGCGATATCAACAATTCTGCAAAGACTCTTCTACAACTTTTCTCTTGAAATAAACATTATCATAATTTATAGGCTTATGTACTGATGCAAATTGTTATATAAAATTAGTGGTACAAATAAATAAATAAATAAATAAATAAATAAATAAATAATTACCGTACGAACGCTGACAGATTTATTTAGTTAAAAAATTATTTTTTGTACATAGATTTATTTAAATGAAAAATTGTTACATTTAAAAGATGTTTTAGATAAAATTGTATATTTTGATCTGACACCAAAATAATAATAATTAATATATATATATATATATATATATATATATTTATGTGTCCCTTGAATAATAATACCACTTCATTTATTTATTGTTGTGAGGAAAGTCAAAAAAAAAAAAAAAGGAGAATGAAATAAGTTTTTGCAGATAGATTTTTATCAATGATTATTAATATTTAAAAACTGAAATGAAATTCAAAATATAAAATACTATACCTTCGAAAACTTCTTGATTCTAGAAGAAGAAAACTTTAGTTTTCCTTATCCAAAATTAAGAGTTTATAAAGTTAACACTTCAAAGCACATCTCCCCATCTTCAAAAGCAATAATTACATCTTCTTTCACAAAGTAAAATACATCAAAGTGTAATTAATGTTTTTTATAAAACACAAACATAAGAAAAAATGTTACAACAAAGAAACAAACTATCATTTTGCATTGTATAGGATCGCTTGCTTGCCGAAATATTTTCAATGATTTTTGGCATGGATCCACTAACTGGGAAATATGAAAGGAACTTGCAAAGAGAATGATTGAAGAAAATTACCGAAAAAGATCTTTGAAGAAAAACGCATCAAATACACAAACAGTAAACAATTGTTTCGATTTGAAATAATTAAGCACGATACTTCATCGGGCGAAAAAAAAAAATGTCCATAGCGCGACAGCAATAACACGCTTATATTTTTCACCAAATTATGAGTCAATTAATAACATATGAGTAATAGAGTGGATATAAAAATGAAACACATCTCATCTAAAAATGGCACATATCAGTAGTTGTGTGGGCCCTATGCAAACCCCCAAATGCTAAAACTTTTCTCCGGAGCTCTAATAACCATTATTTTTGTGTACTAAAATTTTTGAATTATTGTCGACCGTCACATAACTGAAAAAATTATTCTTAAAAATTAATGGTTATAGATATTTAAAATACTCTACTAAGAAATCAAAAATAAATAAGAACTCATGTGTTTTACGATGCTTTAGTCTATTCATGTAAGAATTAATATAAGTTATAATTCATACTTTTTTAGAATATGAAATTTTCATATTTAAAATAATATTTTTCAAACTAAAATATGCATGGAATATGTTTGGGACATTTCCATCCAACGCATTAGACAAAGGAAATTTGAATTTAATAAGGTTTCAGGGAGATATGAAATAAAGTCTGTCACATAAGAGTCCTCAGACTTTGACAGTTTACAAGTCTATGAAAATTTGGAAGAAATATATGAACTACATTTTATAAGCTGTTTTGATTCAAATATATATATATATATATATATTTAATAATATGTAAAAAATGGACGTTTTTATTCGAATAAATGAAGGGTTTAGACCCGCCTTATTTCCTCATAATTTATTTGTAGAATAAATTTCTCAAATACATAATGATATGTACTCTATGATAAAAGAACAAGAAAAATATTCATAAAAATTAGTGGTGTGAAAAAAAGACTTGTCTATTAAGCTACGGAATAAATTAGAAATGTTGGCATGTCTGCTAGTACCCACTTTTCTTTTCCACCATTTAGTTTGAGAGTAATTTTTTCTAATATGTAATTGTGACTGTATAAGTAGAACATTTTTTTTTTTTAAAGTGGTGTTCAAAAGGCATGTACAAAAAATATTCTTCTATAAATTAGAAATTTTGGCATATCTGATGTTGACTACCACCAAATGGAAATAGAAATATACAGTCGGGAAAAGAAAGAAAAAAAAAAAAAAAAAAAACACTGTAATTTTGTCTAAAAATCCAATAAGTGTCATTGAACAGGAAATTAAGTGTATGTTGACGTAAATTTTTAATTTAGTGGCATCTACATATTAAAATGAACGCCAACTTTAATTTTTTAAATAGCAACACCAAATTTTGAATTTATATTTAGATTTCTGAGAGTCTATCAAGGACAAATATTATATGGTTTCTAAACTTGTTTTCAGTTTTCATAGAGTTATAACCAGAAATGTGTCAGTGGGTTACCGGTAAATCTAAAAAAAAAAAAAAAAAAAAAAAAAAATTAATATCGTACAAGAATTAGAACAAAATTATATTTCTTTACACCAAAAATATTTTACGAAAAAAGGTTAAAAATACGATAACAGAAAAGCTACCAGACAGATTTGCAGCACCTTGGCTATCTCTCATATCGGTTTTTTAGATATGCTTAAGCTCGTAATTAGGAAGCGTTGCCAAATATGGCCTTTTTTTTTTCAATAGCCACTAATAATTTTGAGAAGTGACATTTGATATAGATATTAGACTATCAATCTTCGAAGTAATTAGGCAAACGTTACAAATAAAAACTATTGGTGGCTGTTGAATAAAAAAAAGGCCATATCTGGCAACCTTGTAATTAGGCAGTGTTGCCAGATTGGGGACTTTTTTTATTCAATAGCCACCACTAAATTTTAATTGTAACGGTTGCCTAATCACTTCGTAGCATTATTATATATGTCAAACATCACGTCTAAAAATTATTGGTGAGAATTCAATAAAAAAAAGTCCCCAATCTGGCAACACTGTAGGTGTAAATGTAGATATCAAAATATTATTTTAGATATGTTTGAATATATTTCACTAAATTGGTTGGTCTTTTTTTGGGAAATGTACGCTATTTTTCAATTAAAATGTGTCTATCATGACAATACTGATCAGCAATAGAATTTAACTTTTCATTTACTTTAAGAAAAAAGCATATATTTTATGTTGCATGCGTGACATAATGTATGAACTGCAATATTATAGCTTTAACTGTTTGAATATCCTATTTAATTTCACTCCTGTGGGCAGTTTTACCAAATTTAGAAACTTTTTTATTCAATATCCACAACTAAATTTTAACTGAGACGGTTGCCTAATCATTTCGAAGGTTATTCTTCCATTATGTATATCAAATATCATTTCTCAAAATTATTCGGTGTAGTTGATTAAAAAAGTTCCTAAATTTGGCAACACTGTTTACAGGGCTTTTGAGCATTAAGACCGGCAAAGATATGGTATATATATACAGAGCTGCCAACCAAATCCGGCAAATTGTTAGTACCGCCCCTTTTTCTACACCACTTAATTTTTAGAGTAATTCTCTTCAAATATATTTACGATGAATGAAGAAAACAAATACTCTAAAAATTTAGTGGTGTAGAAAAAGGGGCGTTTTTCTATGGGCGTTAACAATTTGCCGGATTAGGTTGGCAGGTCTGCATATATATACACAGATGCCAACATTTTAATTTATTCCGGAGTATTTTTAGCCCCGCCTTTATTCCATACTACTTCTTTTTTTTTTTTTTTTTTTTTTATCGAAATTATATATTGGAGAAAAATTTTCTATAAATAAAGTGGTGCGAAATAGAGGCGGGACTACAATTACTCCGGAATAAATTACAATGTTGACATCTATGTATCTATGTATCTATCTATCTATCTATATGTATATATATATATATATATATATATATATATATATATATATAAATGTTTAACAAAAATTTATATTAATTAATGCTATCGTGTAATGATGAATAAAAACTTTATCAGCAAACAAAATAATTCAATACAATAAAAACGCTTAAACTACATCTTTTCAGATAAATTTTAGTAATGTGTCAGATCAACACTGTTTAATTTCAGGAAGTACACAATCAACGTTTTTAACCGTTTTTACCAGTTTTTGGTTCGTTTAACTCTTTGAAACTATACGATTTGTTTTAAAATTTCTACGAAAATATAGATTCATAATTAAAATGTATTTATAAAATTAATTTTTAAGACTAATTTATCCTTAAAATAATAATACCCTCCCAAAAAGAGCAATATATGAACTAAATGATAAACCTTTTTACTAAAACCGTAGTTAAGAAGTGATTTAACATGTCTGCCTTGCATTCCACTGGTTGTCAACAAATAATTTTTTTTATTAACTCATAATTTTTACATTCACCTATTTTTTGTTCTATTTTGAACAATAAATCCCAACCTAAGAAATTCAAATATAAAATCAAAACAGGGCATTACTATTGAAAAAATCAATTTTGATGTGTGTATTAATATGTAGACGACCCTAATTTAAAATTCCACTTCGTTTTCTAAAAGCACTCACAATTCCTTGTCGAATGCTATTTATTATATTTCATTGCATCGATTAGTAATGAAGTTACGTCGAGTGTTTCGTTCTTTTCCTACCTTGAGTGTATCATTAAAAATTTACGTTATAACTAATCGATCTGCATCAACCGGATATTTATACGACGATTTGCGGCGAAATTATATGGGAAGTGGCATTTTTTTTTTCTACTATGGATTCAAATACTTTAATTATAAAGAGTATCATTATAATGTATATTCATTTGTAATATAAACATGAATACAGAAATCTTGTTCAAAAATAATGTGTTTTGCACGGAGCTCATTTCAAATAAATAAAAAAATAATAATAAATAATAAAGAAAAAACACTCCATCAAGAAACTGTTAAACGGTATCACGCTTTTGAAAATGACAAACAATTTTTAATTGAAATCTTCATTTACAAAATATTAGCTGAGAATGTAAACGTTAAAAATATAGCATTTGCGTAATTATTGGTAAATAAAATTTATCAAATGTGTAAAAACCTGAGAAATTTATTTCAACACATGTATTTCTATTAGATACAAAATAACCATACAACACCATAATATTCTTTCTGTAACTTACAGATATAAGAATAACAATACAAAATAACTGTAACAATGACGCTTAAAATTTTAGAAAGAGTGTAGCCATTTTTACTTAGCGGAGTAATTAACTGAACTTTTATCTATGGCAATGATTAAGATTCATTCAATTTTATCAATAAATTTTCTTACATATAATCCTTTGATAATAAAAGAAAGATTTTCTCATCAAATCAGCTCCGTAGTACAAATATAACACATGCCACAGTGATGTCAATTTAATTATAAAGGTGTTCTATTATGAATGTTATATAAAAATGTGTAACAAATTTTCCTCTAATGAAGCATCAAACGTGTAATAGTCTCTGCAACATTTTTAAGAGAACAAAAGACTTATCCATTTATCAGACGATAAGAATGAAAGAACTTTACATAAAGGAGGAAACATTCTCTTGAGACAGCTGCAAAGTCGTTTATATATTTTGATGTTATATTCAAAACAAAGTAGTCTCACACACATTTACTTTACAAGCAAAGAATGTTGCAAGATACATTTTTAAAATTTTGTTTCAGTAATAAATATTGGCACGATGATGCATTATTTTATATATTCATAAATTAAATATTTAAATTATAGATTATTTTCTAATTAAAAATATACATTTAAACTCATTTCAATACTTGTAGTAAATTGTTTTTATTATTATTATCTATTATCGAAAATTCTGTAATTAAATAAGATACAAACACTTTCTAGAAATCGTTGTATGAATTAGTCCGGAGGTTTGGCAGCTATGAAAATTTTGGTAACTGTATAATTTTCATCCTTACTTAACGATTAAAGAAATCTTAATATAAAATTTTATGCAGTTATATAAAGTCCTAAGAAAGCTTGGATAAAAGGGTGGTGATAGGCCAGTTTTTTTCTCCTGACTTTTGGATTAGTATTTTTCTTTTGGAATTTTTAATAGTAAGTTTACAAGTAAAAAGTTATCTTATACCTTAATCTTCGGTGTATAATTCGCAAGTCAGATAAGGCAATTTTGTACAAGAAATTTTAATTGACAAATAAAATTTTATTTATGTGATCTGTTTCATCGAAAAAATATAGATTTTTCTGTTAAACAAAATTTCTGGTGACGAAAGAAATATATCTAACCTGCGGATTATATGCCGAAAACTACGGTAAATGTACTGGTAGAAATATCCGTGCAAAAAGACGTGTCTGTAGCCATTTTGGACAAAATAATATGTAGTACAAGGTTTTCAAAAGATAAGAAATAAAATAAAATAGTTAAAATAAATTTTTAAATTGAAAAAGAAGCACAGTTTAAATATTTATTGTATGAATATATAAAATATAAGATTACAGCAGCAGTTTCCATTTCTGAAACAAAACTTCTCAAATGAATTTGGAAATATTCTTTGCTAATTTTCCAGACATAGTGGTGTGAAATAATACGGAAATTCACAAGCACTGAACTTCTAATCTATTTCATTTATTTCACAATATTATTAGTAACCTGCCTTTTTCACACCACTATTTCTGAAGAGTAATTTTTTTTCTTTAGTCGTTGAAATAGTTTCGAGAAAAATAATCTAAAAAAAATGTGGTTTAATCAAAAAGAGGGTACTGAATATGAAATACTGCCAACTCTGTCAATAGAAAAATAAACTATATAATATGTGTTTATTGCTTTGATTTATTTTGAGTAAATAAATTAGATCACTTAGATCCTTTGCACTTTATTTCTGTTTTCCGAAACAGTAAAGTGCTCTAATTTAAATCTGGGATAAGAGTTTTGTCTTTTTTTTTTAATGACTATTTCTAGATATAATTAATATTAAAAGTTTAATTTCATATGCATATTAAATAAAGAATACTATATTGTTGATTTCTATTTTTAAATAAAATATCTTTAGACTTGATCTTTTAAAATTTAATTCAAGGCAGAATTTTCTTTCTCTTCCTATTTTATGCAATCAAACGTCTTTTCTTTGTTTTCAAATTTAAATTCCTAAATACGAGAAGTTCAACTATGTTAAATGAAAGCATTTTTTTTTTTATTTAGTGTGTGGAATATTGAATTTAAAAATTAATTGCAGGACATTGTTTACTAAATAAATGAACGAATAAAACAAATGCAAAACATTTTGTCTATCAGTTTGCTTGAGATCTGTAACACACTTCATAAGTAACGCCTTAAATTTCAAATCAAGACACACACATACAAACACACACATACACACACACACAAAAAAAAAAAAAAAAAAAATGATTTGTAATAAGTTGAAATTTACTAATTACATAGCAGCCAACTTTTAAAATTTATTCCTTAATGTTGTTATTATCCACGCATTTTTCACACCGTATTCTTTGTAGAGTATAGTGTAACCACGTTTCCTACGCCTAGCAGTGAGGACGAGTCCAAAAGCTTTGAGGGGGTAACACGTTCACGGTCAGGTTGGATTTAGTAAACATTCAGTCATTCGGCGTTCCCTTATCACTTGTTTTCTCTCAACGAAAATATTATCTCCCCTATTTTAGCAGTAGACTCGGTGAGTCCGCACTTGTGCAGAAGCTTCCATGGTCGCAAGAAAGGTGGTTAAAGAATAATTTTCTTCCCTATATAATTATGAGTAAATATGAATACCCATTGTATCCCACCGGGACTTTAAAGTCCTCTTAAAAATATTCCTCAGTATAACTCAAATTTACCACAGGATTTCATTGGGGTTATAGTTTAAGCTAAATTTAATACTTTCGTGACCGCTGACGTAGATCTGCTTCATTTGAAAATCTGTAACTCCACTAGTGGGCGTTACTTTCGTAATTTGAATGCTATTTATTTCTAAAATACATAACCAATATTCACATTTTTACAATGAAATATGGATACAAATACTTTAATTAGAAAGAATATAATTATAATGTATATCCATTTCTAATATAAATGGGAATACAGAAAATTTTGTTGTGAAATACTGTAACATGGGAGAAAAACGCCGATAGGCGGACCTTACTGTCAAAAATTCAGAATCATGCGTTCGCGAAAGTGTTAATATGAGAAGATTCAAATAATTTTTTCAATAATAAAATAATTTAGGACATAAAGGGTTAAAAGAATACGGTGTGCAACGAACAGCGGGTATTAACAATATTCCGGAATAATTAACCCGTTAGTAGTCGCTAGTTGGTCGATTTGCCGCCCATCCTTCAGTGTTACCATATTTTTTTATTCAATAGCCACCAAAAATTTTTAGAAATGACATTTGATATACCTAAAACGCGAATAAAATCAAAGAAACGTCGATCACGTCACATCTTAAAATTATTGGTGACAGTTAAATAAAAAGTGCGCAATATGTAATAGGTGGCGCTGTCTAGAGCGACTACTAACGGGTTAAGAAAGTTGGCAGTAATGAGTAAATTAGTACCGATAACTGTTACATGTATACAGTGAACAATACTTGAATATACAATTTTAAAACGTATCATTTGAATGCTAAATTTCACGGCAATAGACTTGACGCAATGTGAAACAGATATTACTTTAACTTTTTGCTGATTCTAACGCTCTAATGCGCTTTAAATATTGCTGCCAAATTTAAGGACACTTTTATTCAAATTTCACCAATAATATTGCGGAGTTATATTTGATATACATGATGGATTAAAAACGTTCGGAGTGATTAGGCTACCGTTAGAACTAAAATTTAGTGGTGGATATTGAATAAAAGTGTCCAACACTAATTAGAGGAGTGAAATTAAATAAGACCAGCAAAGGGTTCAGCAAAATTTTAAATAGACACATATGCTATACGAACTGACTTTTCTGATTAATGAAAGAGAGAAAGAAAGGAAATAAATAAATAATATAGAAGTAACATATTGAATGCAACCTTTAAAACATTAAAAATATTAGTCGTAAACATTTTTTGAAAACAAAAGCGATACTTTTCAGATAATTTTAATTAAAATCGAAATGAGTAGGATGTATTTTTTTGTTTGAGATTTCAAAATAGCAACTAAATTTCAACTTTTTTTTTTCTTTTTCTTTTTTTTTTTTTTTAAGTATGTACTATTGGAATTACTGTGAAAAGGATTAATAGATCGAGGTTCGAAGACATATGCGAAGACATTGATCCGCAGCATATACGTTTACCCATAATTAGTGACACTGTAAGTGAAAGATGATGACGATTATTTCCTGTTTAGAGACGACGTTGAGAGGCAGTGAGATAGCAGTTAATAAATTCGGCGATTACGTGATTGTGATATTTATTAAAATAATTTTGTTAGGAAAACCGTAGAATAAAGGTTGGAATAGATTGGAAATATAAATTTAGCAAAAAAAAAAAAAAAAAAAAAAAACTTATAAGCCAAATTAAAAGTTTCACTAAATTGTGATTATATAATATTAAATTTAATGTAAATATTAATATGTCTAGCGATGTATTATATATTAATATGTCTTAAAAATCTCTGACGAGTTAAAATTATTTAAACTATAAATGCTCCTTTTTAATTTTTATTAAACAGACGAGATTATATGTATAAGAATAAATTGTGCTTGAATATAATTTTTCTTTAGCAAAAATTTGTATTAATGCAATGAAATATTTATGAAATAAAATCATGTATCAGGGTCTGTACGGACACGCCCTTTATTAAAGTTTCTCTGAAAAATATCCTCAATCCTGGGATAAGAGTTCTGCCTTTTCTGCCACCAGTATTTCTATACAGAAATGTTTATTATAATTTGATAGTTATTTTCGTAATTTTATAGATTCTAAATTTTAGTTGGAAAATTCTGTTGGAAAAAAAAAAAAAAAAAAAAAAAAACGGAACAATTTCATCCCTGCCTCAATCTTCGTTACTCTTTGAATAGGATTTTTAGTAATGAATGCAGTCTCGGGTCTACATATATGCTCTAGGGTATTTTCTTATACACTCAAAAAAATAAATAAATAAATAAATAAAATAAATAAAAAATAAAATCATGTTAACTAAATTGATGTAGAACAGATCTATGTTACGCGGATTAAATACTGAAAATTACGGTGCTATGAAGAAAACACTGTATAGCTATCTCTAATGATACATGGATCGGTCCATGCTATTGAAGGGAAAATTAAAGATCAACGGGATATCTAATGGAAAGTTATCTTATTTTATTTTATTTTAGTTATTTATGTATTTATTGAATGATATGACTGAATAACGATATTTAAAATAAAATCTTTTTCTTGATGAAATATAACGAAATAAAATTACCCTTATCGATGTCTTCATATGCCCAAGCAGCACCGAAACGTTCTCTGAACGTTCAAAAATTGTTCTGCAAACACGTTCTAAGAACGTTCACTCTGAACGTGTTATAGACGTCTATTTGTCCATCTTGAAGACGTACAATAGTACGGTTCAGAGAACGTTCAATGAACGTGTAACTATCACCATCGGTGTTATAGAAGCGTTCTGAGAACGTTCTATGTATACGGTCTCAGAACGTTCTAAACGTTTTTAGAATGTTTTCAAAACGTTATACACAATTTCAGGACGTTCTAGAAAACGTATTGTAAACGTTCTAAAATAGTGTAGAAACGTTCTGAAAACGTTCTATACACACGTTCTCACAACGTTATGTAAACAATTTTTGAACGTTCTTTGTACGTGCTAAAAATGTCTTTCATGTATAATAAAATGGAAGAACTCGCAACAATTGTTCCGGGTCGAAAGAAGACACGACCCTTCGTCAGACGAACATAGTAGGCACGAGTGCTGAAAATACAAGAGTTACGTTTCAGTTTTTCTTGCAGCATTCGTGCCTACTTTGTTCGGTTGATGAAGGGTTGTGTCTTTTCTCGACCCGGAACAACTATTGCGAGTTCTTCCATTTTCTTCGAGTTCTTGAATTTTATAGTGTCTATTCAAAATTCTGCACTTGTTGTTTACTTATTTTTTTTTTTTCTTTTTTTCCTTCCTTTCCTTATTTATCTTTTCTTTTCTTTTTGTGTAGTACATTGTAATATGGTATAACAAACGATCAAGTATTTTGAATATTCTGGATAAATATTTGAATTAAAAAACAAATAAATAAATTCAAGATTTGGAATATTTTGAAAAATTTTAAGATATATGCCCCCTGCTAACTAATTATTATTCCCCCCTAGATTTTGCATCATTATAATTTAACAATAGAATATAACCATATTTGGATATAAATATATTTTTATGTCTAAATTTTGAAACTTACTACAAACTTTTAGCATTCAAACCCAAAATTTTTTTTATTAAATTTTAAATTAGCAATGGAATCTCAAATCTCAAGAATCGAAAAAATAGTTATATTTTTATTGATACGAGTATAATACAGAAATTATTTATTTTTTAGTAATAAATTTCGTAATAAACAAAAGAGAAAAATAATTCGGACCTCATAGTTTATAAGAAATTTTCCATCTCTACTTCACTATATTGTTTAATTTAGTGATAAACCCTAGAGATAATGCCTTAAAATATGCTTGATTTCAAATGAAGAAGAAGAAATCTCCCGAAATCTATCTTTAGAGCTTTATATGGAAAATAAAAGTTTAAAATAGGTTATTTTTTAAATAGCTCATATATCGTATAAAAATTTCGTGCACATTATATGCTGTGTAACAAAAAAGCATAGAAAGAAAAAAAATTCATACTATTGAATATTTACAAGGAGCAATTTCGAATTATATGTCATATTTTTTCGAAAAATATTTGTGAGACCCTTTAAAACAATCATTAATATTAGTAATAACATATACTACACGTTTTATTTTGCCAAATCGCAATAAATATGCCAAAATGATATCCATTCCTGCTTCCTGTAGTTTTGCAGATGGCCGCAGATTTTTAACACATGTGGTGGTATAATCTGCTGATTAGGCGAAATGCACTTTATACATTTACACCCGCTTTTGATTCGGAATTTTTATACTATTTAAAAGTAATCTTTTTCTAAACTAGTATATTGCGGTCATTACAAATCTTTCTTTTATGCTTTTCTGTACCAGTACATGATATTTATTAAAATTATTATTTACCAAAATTATTTTTCTGTAATGAATACAGGCGATTTTCATTTGAAAGAAGTAAAACATTAAGCATACAAAAAAAAAAAAAAAAAAAAAAAAAAATCTATGGTATACAGAAGATATTTTAGGAAATGTGTTTTATAAATAAAAAATGTAAAAAATTTATAATATTGTTTTAAATTTTCACAGATTTTTAGGATTCAAGCATTCGTTTTAAAGGTGTGGATGACTTTCTTTGTAAAACACACATATTGAAATTTTAACCCATAGGAAAAGGCGATGCCCTACACAAATCAACCCTAGATTTTTTTTTCTAGTTGACTATTACTATTAAACACACACACACACACACACACACACACACACACACACACATATATATATATATATGTATATATTACATAATTTCAATATCACATTTTTATACTATTTTAGTTTAGAGCATTTATAAGTAATAGAAATTAAGCTATTGCTTTTCCGTTAACGAAATTAAATTGCAACATACCAGCGTCATCTGTCGATCGATATGCACCCAAATGGAATCAGCAGAGTTTTATATGATATCAATATTCCATATCAAGTGTGTGTATTTATAATCAAGTGCATTTATAAGTATTATTGTATTTATAATAATTTATATCACAAAATCTGAAAAATTGCTTTATGTTGGCGGGATTAAATTGCAGAACAGCAGCGCCACCAGCTGGCCAATATACGCTTCTAAATTAGATCAGTGTAATTTTACATAATATCTTGCTTACATGTTAAGTTTGGTGCATGTATACACCGTAGAATCTGAGATATAACTTCCCCGATTTACAAAATAGCATCACAACTTTCATTCGATAGATCCAAAGACAAATCATCAACAATTTAGGTCAAGATCTAACTAAATATCAAATTTTGTGAAATTCCGTTCATTGGTTTGTGAGATACAGAGTCCACAATTTTTTACTTTCTTCTATATGTAATATAGAGAAAGTATTGGATTCGCGAAAATTTTCGACCTCCGTTTTTTGACGGATCTACACGTTTTGGGATGTCCTGAACACGAATTGATAGTTTTTAAAAAATGTCTGTCTGTGTGTCTGTGTGTCTGTCTGTCTGTCTGTCTGTATCATTTTTTTGTGGACGCTGTATCTCACGAACCAATGAATGAAATTTAACCAAACTTGGTATTTAGTTGCACCCTGACATGAACTGGTGCCCATTAGATTTGGGGATCAATAGCTCAACAGGTGGCGCTGTGATCGCATTTTATAGGACAAAATTCCGTATAAATGGGCATAATGAGAGTTATTTTAAACTTGTGATTGTAAAATTAATATGAATTATTGATAATAGTAGTAGTTAACTAGGAAAAAAAATTTGTGCATGGGGGGGCATCGGTTCCCCCCCTGGGGGGGAAGTACCCCCCCGGGGGGGTTAAATTTTGAAGATGGGTATCATTCGAAAGATCTCGTCAATACCTTTAAAACGAATGGTTGAACCATAAATCTGTGATAATTTAAAACAAAGTTATCGATTTTTTTTACTTTTAACAAAAAAAAAAAAACTTAGAAAAAAAATCGTATTTTTTTTTTTTTTTTTTTTTTTTTTTTTAAACGAAATTTTACCAAACTTGGTATTTAGTTGGTCCCCGACATAAACTGGTGCTGATTATATTTGCGGATCAATAACTCAACAGGAGGCGCTGTGATAGCATTTTATCTAAATTTTTAACATGGCAGAATAAGACAAAAATTCGTATAAATGTGCATAATAAGAGTTATTTTACACTTGTGATTGTAAAATTAATATGAATTATTGATAATAGTAGTACGTAACTAGGAAAAAAATTTTGTGCATGGGGGGGCATCGCTTCCCCCCCCTGGGGGGGAAGTACCCTTAAAAAAAAACAAGTACCCCTCCAAAAAAAAACCCTTAGAAAAAAAAATTGTATTTTTTTTTTTTTTTTTTTTTAATATTGTTACTGATTGAATATGTATAGGAAAATATAGAAGAAAGTCTTGTGGTGGCCACAACATACTAGTTTACAATACACACACAAAAAGACGGACACGCAGATTGAAATTTTCTGAAAATGGTCGAATTGTGTCCTAGATATCTCAATACTGTATAAACTGTTGGAAACCCAGAAGTCAGAAATTTTCAATTATAAAATACATTTTTCTCAGAAGAAAGTAGAAATACTATTTCTTTAACTTAATATACATCTGCTAAATTTTTATGAAACATATAATATTGAATTTCTAAAAAAAAAAAAAAAAAAAAAAAAAAAACGGAGTAATATGTTTTATTAAATTCAAAAAATAAAATTATAATTACAGATACTTAAACTTTATTTTTTTTAACATGTTAACAAAATGTAAAACTAAAAATAAGGCAACATAAACAGAGAAAAAGGCATTTTGTCACATTCGTTATAACCACACTTAGACAGAACGTGTTACGACGGTGATACACTAGAACGTTTTTCTTAGAACGAGAATTGTACGTTTTATAGATGGTACAAAGCAAACCTTTTCAAAACGTTCTAAATATTACTATTTCTGAACGTCTGATAGAACGTTCTTTTAACACGAAACACCGTGTTTGAACTATTGTAACCGTTATTAGACGTTCACAGAACGTTCCCGTGCTACTTGGGTGTTTACCAGACTAATAGAGTTTGCTTCAATGACGTAGACAGTGATGGAACACGGGCGCAAAACTCATACCACTATCACTATGACAAAATATTCTACTTCTTAAATCAGCGATATTATTGGTAGAAAAAAAAAATCTTAAAGAAGTACCGGTATGAGTCCTGTACCGGTGTTCCGTCCCTGCATAGGTGTAAAATTATGATAAAAATAATTTCATTAAAAACTTGGAAATACTTTATATAAATTCAGATTTTCAGTATTGTTACCAATATTTTAATTTACTCCGCGACTTTTTTAGCCTAGCTTTCAGTTTGTAATATTTTATTTATACGATTTTCTTCTCCAATATATAATAACGATAAAATAAGAAAAAATACTCTTAAAATAAAAGTAGTATAAAATAAAGGCAGGGCTAAAAGTGTTCCGGGATCAAGTAAAGTACTGGCAAATCTGTTTTCAGTTTTAACAGTCTAATATGACGATTAAAAATAAATTGCATTTTTTAAAGAAAAATAATTATTAAATATCTGCTCTTCAATTTAGATAAAATGTGTTAATGATATTTCTCATTTAGAGCATTTTCTTTTGGAATTAACAGTAATTTTTATTGTTATTATTACTATTATTAAATATTGCGCAGTGGGCAATTTTCACGCATTTTGGCACCGGAAAAATTTTATAGAAATTTTTGTTTAAATAATTCGGATAAAAATTTACAGAAATACACAAAAAATTTCAGTTTGGAAAAAAGCGTAAATGTTCTCAATGATGATATTATAGAAAATTTTATTTAAAATAAACATTGTTTACGTTGCATCACCGTTGCCAGATTTAGTCTTTTTTTATTCAACAGTCACCAACAATTCTGAGAAGTGACATTTGTCAAACACAATAGACTGTTAATCTCCGAAGTGATTAGCCAAACGTTACAAATAAAAATTATTGGTGACTATTGAATAAAAAAAAGACCAAATCTGGCAACCCTGCGTTGCATATACATAGCTGCCAAGTTTTTTTATTTATTCCGGAATGTTGTTAGCCCCGCCCTTTTTTCATACCGTAATAATTGTAGAAAAATTTTCTTAAATATATAATTATGGTTAAATATGAAGAAAATTACTCTAAAAGGATTACGGTGTGGAAAAAGGGCGGGGCTAACAACATTCCGGAAAAAAAAATGGCAGCTATGCATATAGCGAATTTTACCATTTTTGCATCATATTAGACAAAGACCCTTGCTAAGTTTAGCTTATTTGTGCTAAATTTGCAACTCAGAATATACATAGACATTTTTAATCTATTAAATGCGACACCGTTATAAATATTGTATTTACCCTTTAAGGGAAAAGGTAATTACGCTCATTTAATATGAAATGATAATCGAATTTACAAACATGGTTAGAAGTAAAAAAAAAAAAAAAAAAAAAAAGTAAAAGAAATTTTTTTGCCAAGTTATAAAAATAAAATTTTGTTGAAAATTTTGTTTTATTTTATTTTTATTTATTTAATATTTTTAGTAGTAAATGAATAACTATAATTCAAAAATAATAATTTTATTGGCAAAATAAAATGTTCTATATTTCATTAAATAATAATTTTATCAGGCTAATGGATTGGTTTCATGATATAGGCACAGAAACAAACTGTTCTGATTTTTGGATACCGGCATAGTTGTTAGTACCGCCCATAATTTTCGTCATATTTAATCGTGATCATATAGAGTAGAAAATTACTGTACAAAGTATACGGTGTAAAAAGAGCGGGTGCTAACAACATTCCTTATAAATTAAAAAAGTTGTCTGTTTTGGATGCTGGTATTTTTCCATACCTGCAAACTTTCTAATTAACATTCCGTAGCAGTGTTAGTACCCTTTATCCACACCACTTTATTTTTAAAGCAGGGGTCGTACTCTCCGCCCTTTTTTCAATACAATCTCAGAAATGAGAAATTGTCTTCTTTATTGCTACCATGTGTAGAATAATATAAATCATGTTTAATCACGACATATTACTATGAAAATACTACAAATTTTCTTCATGAAATTAGTGTCGGTAAAAAAAGCGAAAAATGTTCATCTCTGAGAAATGAGTGGAGAGTACGACCCCTGTTACAGTAATTTATTCAAATGTGATTGCTATTAAATAAGAATAAAAATATTCTAAAATAATACTGGGGTGAAAAAAGAAGGCGGACACTTAGACCTTCTAACTATGCTAGTTTATCCGTAATAGTATTAGGCCCCGCCTTTTTTTCACACCAGAACAGTTGTAGAGCAATAGCCTTCTTATTTAATCATGAGAACCAGGGACTGATTTAGACCGGGGCACACATTATTTACACTTACACCATTATTTTTTAAGCAACACTTTCCTCTTATAATAAACAAAAAATTCTCATTAAAAATTATTTTAAAAGAATTCTGGTGTCTAATAACCATGAGTAAATTCGATTGTTTTACACCGTTCATTTTTTATAAAAATAATTTCCAAGTCAAAACGTGAAATTTTTATGATATGCAGTAAAAAATAATTGTAAAAATATTCCGGTGAGAGAGTGCCCCGGCCTAAATCAGGCTCTGATGAGAACATATTGCTGAATATTACTCTACAACTATTCTGGTGTGAAAAAATTGCGGGGCCTAATACCATTACAGATAAGCTAGCATAGTTAGTAGGTGTACGGATACTGAAAATACTTCCGATTATTAATTAAAATGCCAGCAGGTATGTTTCTTTACAGAGATTTTCTTGCATACAATAATAGAATACTGCTAAACTCCTTCCGAAGAAATAAAAAAATATCTAGATATGTAAAAAAAAAAAAAAAAAAAAAAAAAAAACTTACTTCCTCCTTTGTTCGTTTTTTTTTTTTTTTTTTTTTTTTTTTTTTTTTTGTCTGAGACTGCATCTCCACGCAAACAAGAGGGTTCCAAGCATCGTAAAACGTACCGATGTTTGCCGAATAATCCAAGGTATTCGTTTATATTGGTTGGAAATTTCTATCACCTTAATTAATGAAGTTTTTAATTAAAAATTTCGTGTTAATAAAAATAATCAAATTGCAAACTTGCAAACAGTTTGTCCAAAAATCATTGTTCCCTCATCAGAAAACGTTCCACGGAAGGAAAAAAAGGAAGGTGGGAAATTTTGTTTGTTTGTTAAACGTGATCCTTCTGTAACGGATCAAACTATGCAAAATACGCTTGTACAATTCGGAAGATCGTTTATTACTAATTCTAACAGTGTAATTGTTTAAAATATATATACAAAACTATATATACGATTATTTTTTTTTTTTATATGTTCAAAATTTTTCTTTTTTTCGATCATCTCATTTTGAATTACGTTGTACGAAAACGTAATTGTTCAATATTCTAACGAAAGGTACGTTTACAAATGCCATTTAATCTTCTTTCCAACCGTATTAAATACTTTTAATAAAAAAGCACCACAAAACTGGCGTTGTAAAAAATATTACTTACAAACTTTGAATAAAATACGTTTAACTAAGTACCGATTAGCAATTCATATTTTTAAAAATGTACTAAACACTGGATTTTTCACTAAACATTTTATAACTCAATTTTTTTTCCAAGAAAAATCAATTATTATTATTATTATTATTTAACATAGGTCTCAGTAAAAGGAACAAACTCTAAAAATATTGAAATCCGACTACAAAAATTTAGCGAGTTGGGAAATTTTTGTGAAACTCGCATACGGATTTACCGAAACTCCCATTTTGAGCCTTTTCTTCGAAAGCTTTGAGCGCTGTCTGTAAACCCATGACCTCAATCGTCATTTTAAACATTTGAGAACTGGATGTTTTTGGTTAATCTTTAACAGTAAAACACACAAATGGGAACGAAGTACGGGTTATATTTTTATCTAAACGCTTTTCGATATTATTTTTTACATGAAAGGAGGTTATATATTATTATTATGTACAAAATAATGTTTAGATAAAAATGTCATTTACAAAATTCTGCCCTTATGCGAGTTTTACTGTTAAAATTGACAGAAAACATCCAAATTTCAAAAGGTTAAAATCAGGTTTGTGATCATGAGTTCTCCATCTTTATGGTGTGTCCTACCTCCCCTAAAAGTTGGTGCGTTGTCCTTATAATAATCAAATGCTGGGTAAGAGAATGTTTAATGAGAGACATACCAGATTATTTATTATTTTTCACTATTAATATTGGTTTTTATCATATAAAGTTATCATATAGTTTCTAATCGTAAATAATGATATAAATATTAAGATATGTTAAATCTGTGTATTAGTGTTCTCTATTTCCATGAAATAGATTGAAAGTTTATTAGGTTGTATTCAAACTGTTTATTAATTTGAGGTAAATTAATTCAGAGATTACATTTTGCATTAAAAAATGCATCTCATTAATATATTTCACATATAGATATAGATATATATATATCACAATTAAAAAAAAGAAAGTTGCAGTTAAAAAAAAAAAAAAAAAAAAAAAATGTATTTATTTTGTTAAGACCATAGCCACCTAAACTAGACGCCTTCCGATTGGCTCGAAAACTTGGCAACTGTTCAAACGATAGACTGCGGCACCTGGTACAGATTGCGCGACATTTTTATTCAACTGTCACTAATATTTTTAAGAAGTCATATATGATATATATATAGACGTTTCTTCAATTCTATTCGTCTTTTATGTATTTCAAATCCCACTTTTAAAAAAATTTTGTGGCTCTTGAATAAAACAGTCACACAATCTGTACCTGTCTACCGCCAAGTTTCCGAGCCAAGCGGAAGGCATCTAGTTTAGGAGGCTACGGTTAAGACTTTATTATTATCCTAAAACAAATGTAAATCATTCAAATTTTTGATATAACGCTGAGTAATGTTTTGATTATTTCTTAGCCATAATCAAATTAAAACAAGTTTTATTATAGAATCTATAAATACCGTAATACGAAAAACTGAATATAAAGTAATCAGTCAATTAAAATTCTTAAAACTCGATTTTTACATTTATATAAGTTTATAAATCCGCACAAAATTTACTTATTTATAATCAAATAAGTTTTTTGTATATAGAAATAAATTGATGAAATACAAAATCATTATTTAAAATAATAATAATAATTCTAATTATAACAATGTTAACGGACTTTTACCCTTTGCGGCGCAAGACAATTCAGATAATTTAAATTATATTACCACCGGAATTCATGAACAAAATTAAACTAAAACAAATTTTAAATTTTAAGGATCAAAATCCGGCCATTTCTGCTATGTTATAAACGTAAATTTTTGCTAAAAAATTTCCGGGAGGAATTTTTTCAGCTGGATCTAAAATTTTGCGTCCTCGCAGCGAGGACAGTGCGCGTTAAGGGGTTAAAAAGTGAGCTATACCTGAGTAATGTATAGGTAGATTCAGAACGAAATTTAGCATTTTCTTTTCTAAATAAATTGTGAGAAAAGTTTTTAATATTCTCAACAGATAATGTTAAACGATAAATAATTTACTTTTCTAACAATAACATTTAGTAAATTTTGATTTATTTTATTTTGTTCATTTATTTTCTATTTTTCAGGGGAAGTAATTTATTATGAAACTGATTATAATGAGACAGAGATAGAACATTTCAATAGTTTTAAACTAATGGAACACATTTTGAAATTAATAATAATTTATTTCATAAACAGACTTCTTTTTTACAATTTTAATTGTTATTCGTATGCAATTGTATCTACAGAAAACACAGTTAATCGTTTAATGCATTTGTATCAGACAAGAGAATGCTGTGATTTATGTGCGTAATTACTCTTCGACAAACAGAGTTTGAATAATGTTATCTGCAGTGACGAATTATTCGTAGAATAAAGTTAATTTCGGTTCTGTAAATAACAATTTGGTATTTTCTTTTGTTTAATTTTGGTCATAAATTTTCCTATTTCAATGACTTAATTACTTGGTAATCTAAATTTGATATAACATATATATATTGCACAAAGGTTCCCCTATGTATGGGTATTTTTAATTGCAGGAAATATTAAAAGATGCTTTCTAGCGCATATTGAGTTTCCCTGCCAGGTAATTAAAAATATATTTTACTTCAAATTTTCAAAATATTTGATTTGTATTACAGCCATCTTAAAATGATAAATATTTAGAATAATCTATAGATCATGATGCTGTATGTATAAGTGCCAACTTGTACGGTTTTTTAGCACAAATATTTCTTTGCAAAAAACTTCATTATGTTCTAATAACAGACAACTGCTTATAAACTTATTAAAAATTTCTATTAAAAATTTCTCGCAGCAAAACACACGTACAAGTTGGCAGCTATGTCTATGCGTACCAAGTTCTACATCAACAAGGTTGTCTATAAATTATAAATCCACATCATATTAACAAATTGCAAAAATATATAATTGCAATAATTGTTGCAAAATAACATTTCTGGAGCTGTCGCCAACTTTTTAATTTATTCCGTAGTATTATTTGTACTTGCCTCTTTGCATACCACTTTATTAAAGAGTAATTTTATTCTTATTTAACGTTAATTATATATTAGAAAAAATTACTCTAGAAAGAAAGTGGTGTGAAAAAAATGCAGGTATTAACAATGCTACGGAATAAATCTTAAAAATGGCATTCCTGCTTCATAATTGCCAATTATAGCCATTTTTGGCTACAGGCATGGGTGAAAGTGTTCCCCGTTAATGGCACAACTGTGTTTATTTAGAAATATTAATTGTATTTTTACATTATACAGGGATGGAACATGGGCGCAGAATTCACACCGGAATGTGTTTAAGAAATTTCTCTGCCTATAATATCGTCGATTTAAGAGGTAGAAAATTTTCTTACATTGATAGTGGTATGAATTCTGCGCCCGTGTTCCATCCCTGCATTATATTTTTGTGATTAAATAGGATTGCGAATATTGTTAAAAATTACTAGTCGAAGAATTCCTTCAAAAAAACGAAGCACTTACGCCAGAGGTTACAGGAAAAAAATTAATAGAGATTTTTTTTATATTTCTGTAACATTTTTCGCTGATTTATCAGAAAAAAAATAACTGTGTTAAAATTTGTCGGTAGCCGAACCCTGCTAAAATTAGCAACTATGCTCTACATTTATATTTTTATGAAATTTTCAAAAAAGGTTTTAACTTTCTGACAGCAGCGACCGGTTATATTCGTTCACTGAGTTTTTATTATTATTTATTATTATTATTTATTTTTTCGCAGTACACTTGTAATTTAAAACTACTTATTTATGAATTTTTTGCTTGCATTGAAGTGTGAAAATAATACATAATACTCGATGATTCATCATTAAATATATAGTTATGCTTTGAAATCAAGATGTTACAACTTTCGTTTTACCATATTATAACTTATTATAGTGAAAAAACATTACAATATTAACATTTTGCAAAGCATTCCGTTTGTTAATTTAATCCTTAAACATATTTCTTTATTTTATTTTATGCTCTAAAATTAAGGAACTACGTTTTTAAGATATTGGCTGCTGATCACAGATATTGAGACCTTCCCTATCAGTAGTAGGGAGGGGTGCATTACATCCGCTATTTCCACTGTTTTTTAACAATTGTTTTTAGCTTATTATAAACTAATTCTTTTCGTCAAAATAAGGTGATAATTACTTTTATAATATTGTCGTGTCTAACCACAAAACCATCCCGATAGTGTAAAAATAGGAATCAATTAAATTATTTTCATTCAAAAGGGCATAATATAACGCCATTTTTGATGCATAAACTGTTAGCCTTCGTAAGCCCGTCCTCGAGAAATCTATATTTAAGTTTGAGTAAAAATGTAGTAGCGAGAAAGGAGTGGGAGAAGTCCCGTTAAAACCTGCCAGAACCATGACTATTATCAATTTTTAAATTTTATTTCAGCGAATTTTTAGACATTGTATCTCGAATGAATTTATCTCAAGGATGAAATGGGCAACTGATTACTGCATCAACGAACACGTTTGCCTATGTTCTTTTGATTTCTGCTTGTTTTAGATTTCATTCATTATTTCAGTAAGGCGTGGTGTTATCGATTCAGGCGTGGTTGTACCGATTATTAGCAAAATTTCAAAATTTATAACTCGACAACGAGCTGACGAGGGCTATTGCTTTATGCGTCAAAAAACATATTTATATATGCTCTTTCGATTAATGCTTGTTAGGATTTTTTTTGGTTACAGTATGGGATGGATTCCTGGTAAGTACAATATGTAACTTGAATTCTCGGCCATCCTTAATTTCTTATAAAAATAATTTTCTAGATAAAGCATGGCATTTCTATTATAAAAAAGTTTAAAAAAAAAATGTATATTAATAGTGATGACACTACGACCGGGTCGAAATCATGCTCTGACTATAGCCTCTTTAACTAGATGCCTGTCGCGTAGCTCGGAAACTAGGCACCAGTCCAAGCGGTAAATAGCGCCACCTGGTACAGGTTGCGCAACTTTATTATTCAACAGCCACCAAAAAATTTTAAAAGTGAGATATGATATATATAAAAGGCGAATATAATTGAAGATACGTCGATTTTATATATCATGTATCAATCATTTAAATTGTTGATGGCAGTTGAATAAAAAAGTCCCATAATCTGTACTAGGTGGCGCTGTCTACCGCTTCAACTGTTGCCTAGTTTCCGAGCTACGTGACAGGTATCTAGTTAAGGAGGCTATGCTCTGACACTAGATCACCTCAAAATTATTTTTTTTTTAACAGGGAATAAATGATATTGTAAAAGTTCAATCAAAAGTTGCCACATTTGCAAGTGTTTGGCAGCGTTGCCAGATGTGGCTTTTTTTCATTCATTAGTCACCAATAATTCTGAGAAGTGACATTTGATATACATACAGAGCCTGATTAAGGGGGAAGCACACATTATCTCCGCTCTCACCGGAATATTTTTACAATTATTTTTTACTTCATGTCATAGAAATTCCACGCTTTGACGAGGAAATATTTTTTATAAAAAATGAATGGTGTAAAACAATCCAATTTACTCACCATTATAAGACACCAGAATTCTTTTAAAATAATTTATGATGAGAATTTTCTGTTTATTATAGGAGGAAAGTATTTGTTAAAAAATAACGGTGTAAGTATAAATAATGTGTGCTTCCCCCTTAATCAGGCTCTGTATGGCTGAATATCACATAAATGTGCATTTTAGTGTTTCAGGTCTTTATTATTAATTTTAAGCAAATAAATTGTAAAATTTTATTATTATTATTTAGAAGTACCTTTTTAAAAAAGCATCAAATCATAAAATGTGAGTTTATAGCAATTTCAGTATTTTTTAGAGAATTTTAAACCTTATAATCGTCATTTTCGTGACTGTCTCCAAGACCAAATGTTTACATACAAAGTATGTTTTTTACTAAAAAAAATAAAATGATAATTATAATAATTGTTAATTCTTGTAAAAAAAACTATTTGTTTTCAAAGGAAATTTTTTTTTTCTTTTTAATTACGTTAATTTTTATGCATGTGTAATTAAAATGCTTGTATGCAAGTCTTGACATCATTTTCGTGACACATGAAAATAACTTCATATATCATCAAGGGATGGTGCCACCATTCACTTTTTTTAAAGTTTAAGATCAGAAATCAACATTGACGATATGTGGGGAAAAAAAATCTCAAGAAAATTGAAAACAGGTAAGAGTTAACATTATTTTTATTGTTTACATGCTGTGCGTACTTTTATTGCTTGTCATTTTCGAGATGCATAAAAAATAAAAAAAATATTATTATAAAATTTAGAACAAAGTTTTATTTTAATATAGAATGACGACCAGAAGAAGAAAATGTGACGATATCGGCTTAGTGAAAGCATGTTTTTCAGTACAGAACGAATTATTGACGATTTGTCATTTTCGTGACGGTCATTTTTGTGACGTCACGAAAATGACATTTGTTGCAGATTTACTATTTTGTAAGCCCTGGATTTAAATAATTTTTTATTTTGAATTAAAAGATTTGTTGGTGTAGGATAAGCTTTATATTTAAATATTTAAAGTACTTTCCGGTATCCAGGTAAATATAAAAAAATTACATAGGACATTAATATTAAGATACAATTAAAAAAGCAAACTTTTATTTATTTATTTAATTTTATTTATTTATTTATTTATTTATTTTTTTTTTTGCCCCCTTTAAGGTGTCATTGAGAATGTTACTCAAAATATTTTACTTGTGTCATTTATGGCAAGATGCAGAAAAAATAATTTGCGTGGCCTGACAAAGAGGATGTCCATGAAATTCAAGTGCCACATATTCTGTGCAAAATTAGGAATTCTCCCGAACCTGCTTCAAATAGATATTTTAAACTTCAGGATGAAGATTTTAATAATGTTCAAAATGCTTTTTCTGAATTTAATTCAGTTAATCATTAAACTTGTAACTACAAGGATTTTAATACAATAAAATTGCTTGATATTCTCATTATTGCTCTTTCTTTTCCCTTCACAATCTTTTCTCTATTGTTCTAATATGTTCTATTTTTAATATTATATGGCCCTATTTCATTGACAAACAATGTTATTTCAGTGAAAAATAGTCATTTTGACAAATATTGTCATTTCAGTGACAAACAGTCGTTTCAGTGACAAACATTGTCATTTCAGTGACAAACCAGTCATTTCAGTGACATCATTTTTGACATCTTTAAATGCTATAATTAAAAATTTAATGCAAGTAAACTAATAATTTCCAGTTTATAGTCAAGAGGTATGCAGTCTATGATATTTCCCATTGATATAATTTATGTTTATAAAAAAATAAATTTAAATTTATTTATTTATTTATTTATTTTTTTAAATTTAAAATTTTTGGGATTTTTATTTTATTTTATTTTTTAAAATGGGAAGAACTTTTTATAAAAGCCTAAGTCTTGTATTTTTTAATGAATCTGAACCACAAAAAAAATTTTTTAAATGGTAATTTTGATTTTATAAGATAATTAAAATTATAAATTTTTATTGAAAAATTTCAATAAAATTTTAAAAAATTATGTTCGATCTCTGTCAAACTCAGAATTTATTTAAGATGTACTTACGGACTTATTTTCAAAAATTCAAATTAAAATACAAAGTTTGAAAAAAAAGTTTAAAAAAATCCAAAATGCACACTTATGTGATATTCAGCCGTATACATAATAGAGTATCAATCTTCGTAGTGATTAGCCAAACGTTACAAATAAAAATTATTGGTGGCTATTGAATAAAAAAAAAGCCAACTCTGGCAATCTTGGTGTTTGGTTATACATTCTTCTACATAAAAAGTACGGTTGCAAAAAATAATCTTAGTGTAATTGACTTGCAACATTCCAAGATCCCCCCGAATTTCAGTTCATTATAGTAGGTAGACCTGCTAACTATGCTAGTTTATGCGTAATGGTATTAGGCACCGCCTTTTAATTCACACCAGAATAGTTGTAGAGTAATATTCAGCAATATGTTCTCATGATTAAATAAGAAGACTATTTCTCTAGAACTATTCTGGTGTGAAAAAAAGGCGGGGCTTAATACCATTATGGATAAACTAGTATAGTTAGCAGGTTCAAGTAGGTAACCCATAACTGTCCTCAGTTACTTTTTTTTATTCCCGTATTCTGTTATAGAAAATTTCACTTTATTACATCATAAAAAACTGCTACGAAATTTTATAAAATAATTCTATATAAAATAATTGTATTCGAATTCGAAACATGTAGAAATTATGGTAACATTCGCATATTAGTTGTGCTTCAGAGCAATGTTTTATGTCTACAGATATCTTAAAAAGTGGCCTCTGGCAACATTTTCTGCAATCGCGTATTGAAATATGACGTTGCACTGTCTCCCTATAAGATTTTTATTTTCCCATCATTCTACAGGAATGGGGAATTTAAGTAAATGTGAAAATTGTCTATCTTTTTTTTTTTTTTTTTACTTTTTCACATGCTTTTGGGCTTGGGGAAACCGAAAATCACAAAATTGTTGTCTGGAAGTGTGTTGGTCAGTTTGTGTACGTATTATAGACCTGCTAACTGTGCTAGTTTATCCGTAATGTTATTAGGCCCCGCCTTTTTTTCCATACCAAAATTGTTGTAGAACAATTTATTTAATCATGAGAACATATAACTCTACAACTATTCTGGTGGGGAAAAAAGGCGGGGCCTAATACCATTACGGAAAACTAGCATAGTTAGCAGGTCTATTATTATATATAGGACAAATGATCTTACAAAGGTCGGGGAAGTTTAAAATATCATGACACCGGCAATAATCCTATTGCTTTACAGTATTTTTATTTTAAAACATCCCATTTTTTTTTTTTTTTTTTTTTTTTTTAGCATGAGCGAATTGGGCAATGTTTCAGATAAACGTGCATTAAAATCTAAAGATACCAGTTTTAAAGTATCAGTTATGATATTTAACTGTGATCATTACGATCATAACAATTTTCGAATGTGAATATCAAACTTTCAAAGTTTAGTAGCTCATTTGAAAGTTATGATTTTCTTAACGTGGCAGAATTTATCAAAATTTCGCTTAAACGTCCTTTTTGAAGGATATTTTCATTGTAAAGATATCTTTTATGATATTGGCTTAACATCATTGATTGGGAATATTCTAATTTTAGAATTTCGTAAGTTATTCGAAATTTATGCTAACATAGCAGAATAAAGCAATGTTTCAAATAAACTTAAATTAAAGGGAACATTGCATTGGAAATAGTATGGAACTGCATAAAAAGTAAAATGAGAAACTATCCAAAAAAAATGATAAATATGAATTAGGTAAATGTATCTGACTGCTATGCGGATAGCCTATTTGGTGGAGCATTTCAGTCTGTCACTGTGTCAAACAGTCGATCAAATTCATTTATCTGAACATGAACGTAAGAAATGTATCATTGGTAACTGAGCAAAATCCACCTATGCCAAGTATTTTTCGTTACCCATCATACCGTACTTACAAGGAACTAAGGTAATTGCAAAACATTTCGACATATATTTTTTTTTCCCCTTTTTTACACTTTTGGGTGCTTAAGGAATCCAAAAATCACAAAATTGATATGGTTTCCTTCTGCATGTTAGTCAGTTTGTTAATTACTTAGCTAGTTAGTTATTATGTTAATATGTGTACGTATTTTTTCAGAACGAATGATCATACAAAGTCGGACAAATTTTAAACTATCACTTATGACATTCGCATCAACCTTATTGGTTTGGAATATTCTAATTTAAAAAATCTATGTTATTCGAAATTTACGATTTTCTTAACATTGGAGAAATGAGCAAATTTTCGCTTAAATGTGCATTGAAAGGGATATTTTTACTGTAAATATGCCAGGCCTCCTTTAAAATATCAGTTATGATGCTGGTATGCACATCTTTATTTAAAAAAATTAAACTTTTTAAACTTCATAAATTATTTGGAATTAACAAATTTTTAATCCTGGCAGAAGGGGGCACAATTTCGCATTAATGTCCATTTTGTGGAATATTTTCGTTTTAAAAATATCAGATCATTTTAAAAATATCATTTATTATATTGAAATAAACATTATTGACTAGGAATTTCCTAATTTTAGAAATTGTAATTTATCTGAAATTTACATTTTTCTTAGCATTGCACAGTAGGTGAACATTCTTCTTAAACACCCATTTTTAGGGATATTTTGATCGTAAAAATGTCAGACCTCTTTTAAAATACCATTTATAACACTGCCTTGAACACACACTGGTTAACTAAGAATATTTAAAATTTCGAATATTTGTCGAAATTCAAGATACTAGTATCATACAAGAATAGAGCAATGATTCAAAGGAAATTTCCCAGTAGGAATCTTTGCAATGAAAATAGTAGGGATTTGCATGGGCACTAAATTACGAAACCGTTTTGACGAGTGAGGAATTTGGAAAACTAAAAATTCATGTGATGCCTGTCCATGGGTTAGTCAGACAGTTAGTTAGCTTGTTAGTTTATAAGCTAGTTAGATAATCACATAGCTGCCAACTTGTACGCTTTTTGCTACCGAAAACTTTTAATATATTTTTTTAATATATATTTAGCAGTTTTCTGTGATTAAACTTGATGAATTCTTTTAAAAAGAAATAATGGTGTTAAAAAATCGTACAAATTGGCACCTGTGTAATTAGAGTTAGTATGTTAGCCTGTGTATACATTAACTAAAATTATTATAAAAAAATTTAAAAAATCAGGTATGTTACTTATTATTTTTTAACATTCTAATGTAAAAACTGAGTAAATTTTGAGATATTTACGATTTTTTTAACATGGGAGAATAGGACATAATTTCTCTTAAACCGGCATTAAAATTAATATATATCTTAAAGATGTCTGGCTTAGTTTAAAATATGAGTTATGATGCTAGCATGAACAGAGCCTGATTAAGGGGGAAGCAAACATTATCTCCGCTCTCACCGGAATATTTTTACAATTATTTTTTACTTCATGTCATAGAAATTCCACGCTTTGACGAGGAAATACTTTTTATAAAAAATGAACGGTGTAAAACAATCCAATTTACTCACCGTTATTAGACACCAAAATTCTTTTAAAATAATTTTTAATGAGAATTTTCTGTTTATTATAGGAGGAAAGTATTTGTTAAAAAATAACGGTGTAAATATAAATAATGTGTGCTTCCCCCTTAATCAGGCTCTGAGCATGAAAATTTGAACTATGAACATACTACTTCAAAAACTTCACAAGTTATTCGATATTTACGAATTCCTTAACAGGGCAGGATAGATCAAAATTTAGCAATCAAAATTTAGCAAACTTCCATTTTGAGGGATATTTTAATCGTAAAGACGACAAACCATTTTAAAAATATCATTTGTGATATTAGCATGAACATCACTGACTAGAAATTTTCTAATTTCAAAAATTTGTTAGTTTTTTGAAATTTGCGATTTTCTTAACCTGTCCGAATAGGGCGAAATTTCGCATAAAGTTCCATTATGAAGAATATTTTCAACTTGTGATGTCAGACTACTTTTGAAGTATTATTTGTGATACTCACTTAAATAGCTTTGATTACAAACATTCTAATTAAAAAATTTCGTGAGTTATTAGATACTGAGACTTTTTCAATATAGCAGAATAGAGCAGTACTTGACACAATCTTCATTATGGCAACTATTGCATTATAAATAGTATGGAATTATAAGAGAACTAAAATACAAAATTATTTCTAATAATATTAATCCATAAGTAAAATAACATAACATGTTGAGTTGAATGGTGGATAGCCTACACGGTGAGGCACTTCAATCTTCGGCTATGTCGAGCGATCAGCTCGGATTTTTGTCGGAGGTTATACGGATTTTTAGAAAAACATTTTATATTTAAAACTTAACTAATATAAACTCCATTTGCAAACTAAATTTTATGTGATTATATAGTGCAATTTGTTTATTGATATATTCTGAATAATAAAAAATATTTTAGATTTTAAACTAAAATACATATTAAGAAAATAAGCGAATGTTTGGTATATACATATAAGAAATCTCCTGATAATAACTTTTATTAAAATAATTTGCATATAGCAAATGTTAAATTTAATAGCAAAATACTTATTAATTATGTAAGTAAAAATAAAAATAAATAAAAGGAAAAAATATCTTTTGAAAATTGAAAGATTTATTTTTGAAAACTTATTTTTAATTCAATGCGGTTCCCGGTAGCGTAAAACATAACGTATTACTAGTAAAAAATATATTTTTAAAAATATTGACGACAATTTGCTCGGGCCCATAATCAGGTTTTGGATGTTAATACTTTTTCACCCACACATTTTGTACAATAATCTCGCCTTTTCACTTTCTTCTGAAGCATTACATTATTAAATAAAAGATTTTTACTTATTCGTTTTTAAATCATTTAAATCATCCACACGCATTTGTATATACTCTGACGGATTTTAACGGTTTAAACAGAGATATGAACTTTTTTTTTTTTTTTTTTTTTTAATAATGTGTTGTTTTAGAGGTACACTCAGCGTTCCCATTTTTTATAATTTATTCACAAACATTTTTAGCTCCGCCTTATTTTCACACCAGAAATTTAGTAGATTATTTCTCTTTAATATGTGACAATGATTAAACAAGAAGAAAATCATTTTTTAAAATTTCCGGTATGAAAAAGAGGCGGGGATAGAAATGATTGTGCATAAATTATAAAAAATGGGAACGCTGGGTACGCTGCTCATACTTGCCAACCATCTCATTAATAACCGTACAATTGTTAACGTCCCTTGTATAAACGCCCATTTTTAAACACCACTTTATTTTTAGAGTAATTCTCTCCAAATGTTGTTACGATAAATTAAGAGTAAAATTACTCTAAAAAATGACTGGTGTGAAAAAAAAAGGCGGGTACTAAAAATTGTGCTGTTCATAATGAGATGGTTGGCAAGTATGACTGCTGGACAAAACTTTAACGACCCCCCCCCCCCCCCCCGACCTGAATTTGGACACGTACTATTAATAAAAAAGTATGCTATGTAAAATAAAACGATAAATCAATAATATGTACATATGAACATCAAATTACTATATTATCGCCAAAACAATAAAGATTACAATCGGCAGCAAAAGTATCCGAGAACTTGCAAAAATTCCTATATAAAAAAGTTGCACTTAATACCGTTTTGTTAAACAAATCCTTGTTGAATCGTGTTCTTAGACTGACTGGGAACAGAATTCGGCAAGGGTTTATTTAACATAACTGTATTAAGTGTACATTTTTACATAGGAATATTTGCTAGTGCTCGGATACTTTTGCTGCCGACTGTATAATGAAATATGCGAAAATGATGTGGTCAAATATTTGGCCAGTAAGAATTTTGAAAATATTTCATGTAAAGATAAGTGCTTCGTTACCAGTTGAATAGCTTTCGGATGGCGTAATAAGCGTGCAGTAATTTAAAGGTGTTAAAAATTGTCACTGAAAAGAAACGTACAGAAATCATCGGGTTGTATGACCAGCTTGGAAGTCTCAGGAAAGCAGAAATCCAAGAAAATGTTTTCAAATTTAGTCATCAGATACAGTCATCAAGGTGCTCATGAATAGGAACCGGAAAACAGGGAAGAAGACTGTACGTATTGAAGCTTTGTCCGTCCGTGATAAAAAGAGAATTAGGAGGACGACACGTCAATTAATACGGCATGATGGACGGGTCACCAACCGTATATTAAAAAATATATTCGGTGTCACAGCTTCAAGCCTAACTATCTGTTGAACGATTGCTAAGCAAGACATTAGCTATGAAAGAATCAAGAAATACTACCGTTAACGCCGAGACACAGGGAAGGGTGTCTCAAGTTCGCATGCAAACATATTGTCGAGGCTACAGACTTCAAGCAAGTACTTTTCACGGATGAGATGCGCTTTTGAGAAACGTTCGATGGACCCTACAACGCTCAATGAGACGATGCTTGTTCAGTGTTGCCAGACTTCGCGACTTTTTTATTCAATAGTCACCAATAATTTTGAGAAGTGATATTTGATATACGTAATCAACGATTTTTCTTTTCGATTCGCCTTTTGTGTATATCAAATACCACTTCTAAAAATTATTGATGGCTATTGAATAAAAAAGTCGCACTTGATGAGACACGTCGGCCCGACAATGTCATTTTATTTGTCGAAGGTACATGTGACAGTGTATCGCATCGAGTGAAATATCAAATGGGTGGTAGCGGTGTCATGATTTTAGGTGCCATCTCCAGCTTTCGTAATCTCGTGATAAAAGTTATTGAAAGTAAATATAACAGCCTAAAATATCTTGATGACCTATGAAATACTTTTATCTCGGGGCTCCACGGATACTTTGGCCAGAAAAAAATGGATTTGGCAGCAAGATAATGCGAGAATTCCACGGTAAAAAATATGCTGGAGTACCCGAAGTCCAATTAAATTGTTGTCTTCAATTGTTCTGCGCACTCCGCTAATATGAACGTCATCTAGAGTGTGTGGTATCGAATGGAGGAGGTTGTGTATAGTGATAAGCAATTCGATGGCCAGAAAGAACTCATTCGCTATCTGGAGAGATATGCAAGTAAGTTCAGTAAGGAAATGGGTATCCAAAGTTTTGGCTACCCATTTTCATGTGCGTTCTATAAAATGTTTTGATTTTGAGATAGTCAACAGTTTTTGATATTCATATTTGCTTCTTATTGTCCCTTTAAGTCAGGGTGGGGAACACATACGTACAGGATTTATAGTTTTTTTTAGAATCAGGTGGTCACGAAAGTTTTGTCCAGCAGTGTAAACAAAAAGTAAGGTCGCTTTTCTTTTTTTTTTCTCTTCAATATTAAGTGATCTCTTCCTATTTGGACTAAATTAAAAAATTCTGTAAATGTAAATTGTGACAATTTCCAATTGTATAGCTAGTATTAATACCACAATGCTTACGTTTTCTAGCATATCGAACATTTTTTAGTACTGAACTGTATATTAACCCATTCACTCGCAGTGTCTTCAGAACAAGGACGCTATTACTGATTTTCGATTGCAAATATATCTTCGCGAAATTCTTCAACAAAATTTTATTTTCATAACTTCTTGGAAAATAGTCATTTCTTTCTTTCTTTTTTTTTTTTTTATTTGTTCGGAAATTCTGGTGGATTTCCATATTTAATTAGCGTAATTTCCTTGCCCCTCAAAATATCAAATATTCTGGAAAAATTTAAAAATCTCTAGTGGCCATATTATTTTTACAAACTTAATAAATACATTTTATACAAAAAAAAAAAAAAATTTTACGTAATACTTATTTCGAACTGTGATGCTATCAGACCTCCAGTATTTTTTTTTCTGCTGCTTTCTTAAAAGCAGGCACTTTTTTTTCTACAGTATTTTTCACCAATATGTAATTATGATTAAATGATAAGACAATTACACTTAAAAAGCGTGGTGTGAAAAATAGGCGGTACTAACAATTCAGTGCTACAAATGTTCTCTACGACAGGTATTTTTTAACAATAAATTTCTATTTAAAGTTTTAAAACAATTGGTGTACAAAATTAGTGGCAGTAAAAATCAAGGAAATTCAAGAACCGTGCGGTGAATTCAATTAGAAGTATTGGCAGGTTTCAATAATCCATTTACCACAAATAATGGGTGTCGAACAACTGGTCTTCCAGACGTGCTATGTTACTACCAACTAATAGTGAACTTTGTGCCAATATTTAGGAAAAGTAATTTTTGTCTTATCTAATAGAGTATAATTATTGCAAAAAATTACAATTAAAAAATATGGTATATGAGACACGGACAATCCATAATATTTTGTCACCTCAGGTCTTCATCTTAATTACGAGATTTTCCCAAAATCTCACGCTGCATAGACAGTGTACCCATAAAATATCCTATTTATGTTTCACGTAAAACATAATACTCTTCTTAACCCTTTGTATACCTCTGGGAATTTAAAGTCCCATCAAAAACAATCCTCAATAGAGCCTAAATTTACTACAGAATTTCATTGGGACTATATTTTAAGCTTTAATCCCTATAGTTTAAGCTTTCCCTATAGTTAAGCTATAGTTTAAGCTAAATTTAACACTTTCGCGACCGCTGACGTCACGTTATTTGAAAATCTGTAACTCCACCAGTCAAAGTTTCTTTCGCAATTTGTATGTTATTTATTTCTTAAATATATAACTAATATTCACATTTTTACAATAAAATGTACTATGGATACAAATAATTTGATTAGAAAGAATGTAATTATAATGTGTATCTGTTTCTAATATAAATGTGAATACAGAAAATTTTGTTCTGAAATATTGTAATATGGGAGAATAACGCCCACAGGTGGATCTTATTGTCAAAAAATCAAAATCATGCGGTCGTGAAAGTGTTAATATGAGATTATTCTCATGCATAAAAGAATATAATAAAAAAGTTACAAACTATAGAGTGGGCAAAAAATCCGTGAATATTTTAAAAATCCATAAAACCGTAAAAAATAACAAAAATAAAAAACGGCTTGCAGGGTAAGTCGCGAGTCGATAAGTCGCGGGATTTTTTTTAAGGTTTAAAAAAAGAAGAAAAAAAAAAAAAAAAGGCTCAAAAAACAGCCTATAGGGGACGTTTCGTACATAAGTGAAAGAAAAGTCATGTAAATAACAAAAGTAATGTTACCAAATCATTTAATATAGCAATATGTGTTCCACATGTCCATCACCACAAGTGATAACACATTGCAGGCGTGTCACAAATCCAGCAACGGCAGAGTGCAGCATGTCTGGCAGTATACATGACAGCTCTCGGCGGATTCATTTTTTATTTCCGACAGATTGTATGGACGGGATCAATACACCCGGGATTTTAAATATCCCCATAGCCAAAAGTATTCCTAATCGAGTGTCTCATTTGCATATTTCAAATTAAGTCATTCATATCAGCGCCATCTGTCGGTGTTTTTTTCTTATCTGCAAAATAATCCCATGATCTATCAAAGCCAAACCTGCAAGCCGTTTTTTATTTCGGTGATTTTTTCGGGTTTTATGAATTTTTTAATTATTTACGGACATTTTGTCCACCCTGTATTTTTCCAAATATAAAATAGTTTGGAATATAAAGGGTTAATAAATATTTACATAAATTGGAGAATATTTTAAAAAGCTCTAAAACCCTGGTAAAAATTAAATATTTTATATCATGTGATTCTTCGGTAAATCTAACATTAATAAATATTTATTATAAAATTTCATAAAAGATTATATTTTGCGAAACGAAATTTGGCATAATGCAAGAAATTCCTAAAAAGAAATAATATGAAATTCATCATCACTAATGGTACTTCTGCTGCATAACATTTCAAAATTAAATAAAAATAAATAAGTAAATAAATAAATAATTTTTAATAGAATCAGCAATTTAAAATCGGCTTTTAAAGGCCATTTTTTAGTATATGTAGTAAAAATAATACATAAATAAAAAATTGAAACACATGGTTTTATTGCGAAATGCACTTAAACACCACTTAGCAGATGTGGTTAATATACATGTATGCAAAATTTTAGCTCAGTTGGATGATAAGAAGTTGTTTAAATTCGGAAAAGAAACTTTGAACTGCAGTTTGAAGTAGGCCCTCAACCCCTCCCCCTCCCAAATCAGTTACTGATTAAGCATTTATTATTATCGGAATTACATAAGTATGCCTAATTTCAGCTCAATCCGATGATTGGAAGTTAGTTAAAAATCGATACAAATTTTGAACTGGATTTTCAGTTCCAGGTACTCCAGGGATCCTCCACCCAGATGTCCGTAACCTTGATCATGTATTGCATCAGAGTTATATATATATATATATATATATATATGCCAAATTTCAGCTCATTGTAACGTTAGGAAGTGGGTTAAAACTGGAAACAAATTTAAAACAGGAGTTAGGGACACAGGATAACCTGAAGCACTTCCCTAAGTCTCCTACTACTTGAGCCTCTATTGTCATTGGAGTTACATGCATGTATGCAAAGTTATAGTTCAATCGGATAATAGGAAGTGAATAAAAATTCGTTTGTTAGACTTGTCCCATGCACATAAATAAATAAATAAATAAACAACAACCCACATTCTTTTCTTCAGAACCTACTTCTTACACTAGTGTTCCACAAAGAGAAATTTGAATACCACTATTTTTATATAGTGATTTCAGACTTAACTAGTCATTAATATCCATTGATATCTATTGCAAAAGCTGCTAAGTAAAATTTTCGCCATCCAAATTTGTCTTTGTGAGAGCCCTGTTTAACTTAGGATTAAAAAGAATAAAATATGGAGTATTATACTATTTACCAATAAGTCACTTTCGAATTTAGACGTTTTGTCACAATCTAGAATTATTTTGCAGGACATACCTTGAAACTTTGGGAGTATAAAGAACATGTTATACCTCATATATTTCAACAAAACTTTTGACCTGACGAGGAAAAGAGCAAGAGTGAAAAATTAAAGAATTGTCAAAATATTTGGGTCATCCTGTAAAAAGTAATGCTTGAAATGCGTTTTGGCTGTAATATGTGTTTATGATGATTCTTCTGATTATCTGTATAAATTTGTACGAAGCGAACTATTCATGGAGATATAACGGTTCCTTAAAAAAATTTCAAAAAAAAAAAAAAAAAAGTTAGAAATTCAGCGTAAAATTCAGAGTTGAAACATCTTACTACTTGTACCCAGAGCCTGATTAAGGGGGAAGCACACATAGGGCACACACAGGATTTATAGTTTTTTTTAGAATCAGGTGGTCACGAAAGTTTTGTCCAGCAGTGTAAACAAAAAGTAAGGTCGCTTTTCTTTTTTTTTTCTCTTCAATATTAAGTGATCTCTTCCTATTTGGACTAAATTAAAAAAATCTGTAAATGTAAATTGTGACAATTTCCAATTGTATAGCTAGTATTAATACCACAATGCTTACGTTTTCTAGCATATCGAACATTTTTTAGTACTGAACTGTATATTAACCAATTCACTCGCAGTGTCTTCAGAACAAGGACGCTATTACTGATTTTCGATTGCAAATATATCTTCGCGAAATTCTTCAACAAAATTTTATTTTCATAACTTCTTGGAAAATAGTCATTTCTTTCTTTCTTTTTTTTTTTTTTATTTGTTCGGAAATTCTGGTGGATTTCCATATTTAATTAGCGTAATTTCCTTGCCCCTCAAAATATCAAATATTCTGGAAAAATTTAAAAATCTCTAGTGGCCATATTATTTTTACAAACTTAATAAATACATTTTATACAAAAAAAAAAAAAAAAAACAATTTTACGTAATACTTATTTCGAACTGTGATGCTATCAGACTTCCAGTATTTTTTTTTCTGCTGCTTTCTTAAAAGCAGGCACTTTTTTTTCTACAGTATTTTTCACCAATATGTAATTATGATTAAATGATAAGACAATTACACTTAAAAAGCGTGGTGTGAAAAATAGGCGGTACTAACAATTCAGTGCTACAAATGTTCTCTACGACAGGTATTTTTTAACAATAAATTTCTATTTAAAGTTTTAAAACAATTGGTGTACAAAATTAGTGGCAGTAAAAATCAAGGAAATTCAAGAACCGTGCGGTGAATTCAATTAGAAGTATTGGCAGGTTTCAATAATCCATTTACCACAAATAATGGGTGTCGAACAACTGGTCTTCCAGACGTGCTATGTTACTACCAACTAATAGTGAACTTTGTGCCAATATTTAGGAAAAGTAATTTTTGTCTTATCTAATAGAGTATAATTATTGCAAAAAATTACAATTAAAAAATATGGTATATGAGACACGGACAATCCATAATATTTTGTCACCTCAGGTCTTCATCTTAATTACGAGATTTTCCCAAAATCTCACGCTGCATAGACAGTGTACCCATAAAATATCCTATTTATGTTTCACGTAAAACATAATACTCTTCTTAACCCTTTGTATACCTCTGGGAATTTAAAGTCCCATCAAAAACAATCCTCAATAGAGCCTAAATTTACTACAGAATTTCATTGGGACTATATTTTAAGCTTTAATCCCTATAGTTTAAGCTTTCCCTATAGTTAAGCTATAGTTTAAGCTAAATTTAACACTTTCGCGACCGCTGACGTCACGTTATTTGAAAATCTGTAACTCGACCAGTCAAAGTTTCTTTCGCAATTTGTATGTTATTTATTTCTTAAATATATAACTAATATTCACATTTTTACAATAAAATGTACTATGGATACAAATAATTTGATTAGAAAGAATGTAATTATAATGTGTATCTGTTTCTAATATAAATGTGAATACAGAAAATTTTGTTCTGAAATATTGTAATATGGGAGAATAACGCCCACAGGTGGATCTTATTGTCAAAAAATCAAAATCATGCGGTCGTGAAAGTGTTAATATGAGATTATTCTCATGCATAAAAGAATATAATAAAAAAGTTACAAACTATAGAGTGGGCAAAAAATCCGTGAATATTTTAAAAATCCATAAAACCGTAAAAAATAACAAAAATAAAAAACGGCTTGCAGTGTTAACATCGATAAGTCGCGGGATTTTTTTTAAGGTTTAAAAAAAGAAGAAAAAAAAAAAAAAAAAGGCTCAAAAAACAGCCTATAGGGGACGTTTCGTACATAAGTGAAAGAAAAGTCATGTAAATAACAAAAGTAATGTTACCAAATCATTTAATATAGCAATATGTGTTCCACACCCAGCTAAAAAATTCTGCAGTTTTTCCGCAGAAAAACCCCCAAACTGTAGAAATTCTGCAGTATTTCAAATAATGTGCTTTTAACTTTAGAAAAACTGCAGAATTTTTAAAGTAAAGTTCACGACTTAATAAAAACTGCAGAATTTTTAAAGTAAAGGTCACGACTTAATAAAAACTGCAGAAATTTTAAAGTAAAGTTCACGACTTAGTAAGAACTGCAGAATTCTTAAAGGTGTGGTTGTGACTTCAAAAATATCGCAAACTTATCACAGTTAACTTGATGTAAATGGTAACTGTAAAACAACTGCAGTTTTTATTAAAAAAATTGCGAAGAATAGTATTAAAAAAAAATGAAAAGAAAGAAAGAATGAAACTGCCTTTTTGTAATTGCGGGTTTCAGAAAAAAGTGCATTTTCCCCCCTTATAATATCGTAGTTTATCTTACATTTTCATAAAATATGTAGATGTATCTCTATAGATGTATGGAATAGCAGCTAAATATGAAAGATAAGCTATCCCTTAAATCTGCATATAATGGCATAAAAAAATGATTTTAAGAAAGCAAAAATTCTGAAAAACTTATTTTTATAAAACTCAATACCCACATTTCCAACCACTGTTGGAAATTGAGAAAAAATTTTCCCATTTTCATTCTATGTAGAACTAACAGTTTTCATTTCCTGTACAGTTGTTCATTCAGAAAAATGGCCAATATTTTTCAAATCTTTCATTTTTAAAGCTTTGCAACATTTTAAAATTTGAAATAAAAATTTTGTAGAACCCGATTTTTGTAGTTTCTTTCATTCATTCATTCATTCTTTATTTATTTTTATTAATTAATTAATTATTTATTTTTTGAAATTTCGTAGAACAAGATTTTTTTAAAAAAAAAGGGGGGGGGGTTAAACAGTTTCACAATCTGTATCTCCCGTTTCAAAGCATGCCGAATCACGCGCTACGCTTTGTTTAAGCATTCCCCCCAAAAAACATTATTTTTCATGTCCTTCAGAGTCTTTCCCTGGGTTGAGTGGAAGGGGGGGGGAATCACTTCACTATCACAAAGTTTATACCCAAGCTTCTTCTGAAAATAGCACACACACACACACACACAAAATAATAATAATAATAATAATAATAAATAAATAAATAAATAAAAATTCCGTCAACGGCAGAATTTGGTTTAGTATGGAAGACTGTTAATTTCAGTGTGTAAAATTTTAATTTTAACTTTTACTTTCTTCTATATTCAATAGAAGAAGGTATTGGATTCGTAAAAATTTTTGACTTCCGGTTTTCGCCGGATTTATACGTTTTGAGAGGTCTAGAACACGATTTGACTTATGCGTGACAAAAATTCAATTGATTCTTTCATCAGTATTATTCGATCTTTCCTTCCATTTAAGGTGTTTTTTAGGAAAAATCCGTCTTATTTAAATTGTAAAATAATGACAGGTTGAGAATTTTTTCGAGTTTTAGTAAAATGGAAAAGATGTATAACTGATATTAGCGGCGTGAATGAAGAATTAAATAATAATGAAGAATTATAATAAATGAAGAATTATTATAATTTATAATAATTATTATTATTTATATTATTATTTATAAATGTAGAATTTTTGCCTTAAAATGAATACGAATGAATCTGGACTTCACTAAAAAGACGTATAAATGTAAAAGACGTATAAATGTAAAAGACGTATAAATGAGAGACGCATAAACGGTTCTTTATTGTATAATGTAAACTGAATAATATTTTTTTTTCGGGTTGCGGGCAAAGCGTAAATACGCTTTGGTTGCGGGTCAAAAGCAGGGGTAGAAATCCTTCAGACTAAAGGATTTCTAGCAGGGGGTTCATGCACTGCCCTCTGATAAGTGACAAGTCCGAAGCACTGGAATTTTAAAAGTTCATGACGTCACGGTCGGAGGGGTGCCTTACGAGGGAGCAGAAAGTAGAAAAGGGGAAGGTGGGTGACCTGACCAGTACAACTATATATGATTACTACAATACACGTGCAAAAGTAGCACGTGGGGTTCAGAAAACATAATGAAATTTTAATGAAAGAAAAAGGTAAGAAATCTTATTTTCTCATAAATTTAAAAGAATATTATGAAGATTATTTAATAATGCATGTATAATTTCTATTTAACGAAGTATTAACTTATATATTTCAATCTTTCGTTTGATGGAAGTGCATTTCTAGATTCTAGTAATCAAATATTTAGCATTTTTTATTTATAATAGCAATAATGCATAGATTTTATTTAGAATGATCTGCAATTTTGATTAATATTACATCAAATTTAAGATATTAAAATATTTCATTAATTTTTCAGGCAGTTTTAACAACTGCATATAGCATATGTTAAAGTAAGTTGAAGTATTTATCTTATTTACTGATTAAAAAAAACTTGAAACCAAATTTTAAAACTTTTTAGAGATTTGAAACGGCACAAATTATCAATGCAGAGAGATTTGTTTATTAGTATATAAGCATAAATGTATATTATGACTTTGATTACGTACAATCTCGTGCAGTAAATATTTAAGCGCATTCCCAAACATGATAAATGAAGTTGTTTTGGAAATTTTACTGGTATATTTTAAAAATTTTGTTATAAAATGAAAAATAAAATAAAATAAAACTTGTTTATTCAATAATGTTTAGTTAAATATTTTTATTTATGAACAAATTAGTTTATTTAGTTCGCGTTGAAAAGTGTCAATTAAAATTAAGGAAATTTTATAGAATTTAGTTTTTTTTTTTTTTTTTTTTTTTTTTTTTTTTTAATATAAAAACAAGAACAATTCATAGTTACAATTAGATGAATATACTTTTAAAAATAATAATTTTAGTAATTAATATTGTTTTTAGTATGCATACTTCATGATAATATGTTTTTGAAAAGAACCCATAAACTTCCATAAATTTTAAATTTACAAAAAATTTAAAAGTAAGTGAACAATGCATAATGGTGCAGTTTCTTATACTAGCAGAGTGTATTACTTTTAAAAATATCTTCTCCAGTTTAAGGATTTATTATGCGCATAAATGGTTTTTAATTAGAACAAATTTGTATATAAAGTTGGAAATATATAAGGCACTATTTTTAAAATGATTTATTTTTAAATTTATATGGTTACTAGAAAAAAGAAAAGAAAGTAAAATATTGTTTTTAAATCCAATTTGCATTTAACGTGCTGTAGCTTTAAATGATTAAGGCCAATTACCTTTACATAGTTAATAACCTCCCCCCCCCCCCCCCCCAAAAAAAAAAAAAAAAAAAAAAAAAAAAAAAAAAAAGAAAACTATATATATATATATATATGTTATGAAATTGAAGACTTATTTATTTTATTTTATGGATGGGGGGGGGAATTTAGATTACTGACTTAATTTTTAACACCCCGCCCCCCCCCCCCCAGAGTTTAATTCTGAAGGGAAGTAGATAATCCTTAAGAAATGGTTAATGTAAATGTTTATTTGCTTATCAGAATACTTAAATGATTGTTTATTTATCCTTATCACATAATGCACACAAGGAAATTTGTTTTGAATTTATTATTATTATTATTATCTTAATTTATTATTTTTTAAATGATAGATTTGAGTTTTCGTAGCATATAGAATAATATCTTAATGAAATTTCTTTTAAATATAGTTAATATTATTTCATTATTTTAGATCTAATTATTTTTTAGATAATTTAGGTAGAGACTTGGCTCTGCTTTTCTAAAAATTTAAAAGGAATTTCCTGAATTGAAATTAATTTTGCATGAAAAAAATCAACTTCTATATATATTTCCTTCTTAACTAGAATATGTAATTTTCTCAGTAGTAGCACTTACTATTTTTAAAATGACCTATTTTTAAATTTATGGTCACTAGCAAAAATAAAAGAAAGTGAAATACAGATTTTTAATCCAATTAGTATTTATTGTGCAGTGGCTTTAAATAATTAAGGTTAATTACCTTTGAATAACTCACACCTAAAAAAAAAAAAAAAAGACACATTACGAAATTGAAGATTTATTTATTAAATTAATTATTTATTTATTTATGCCGCATTTCCGTACACAATTAAGTCTATCTGATTGCATTTAAAACAGTTTTTACCAAGAAATCGAAAAAGATTCTGATAAATTGAAAAACAGCAGTGACAGCGGTTTAAAATTTTAGAACAGAAATAAAAAACAAATTCAAAAACTGGAGTACAGACAATAGCAAGAAATTAAAACTTCGTCACACACCATAAAATTTGTCTTGCTTTTGCCTCCAAGGCAGTTGCACGTGTTTGCACCTGATGAAGAAAGGCTACGTCCTGTTGAAACCGGTTGTGCTGATTTAAAATTTATGGTGTGTGGAGAAGTTTTAATTTCTTGTTAGAACAGAAATATTTTATTTTATTAAAATGTGCATAACATGTTTTTCTCTCTTTTATATTTAATAGAAGAAAGTATTTGATTCGTAATAATACTAGACTTCAGGTTTTCGATGGGTTTACATGTTTTGAGATGTCTAGAACATGATTTGACAATTTTTAGGAAATATCTGTATGTGACAAAATTTTGTGGCAACGATATCTCAGGAACTATACTACTCAGAATTTCATAAAATGTGATTTGTAGTTGCAACTTGACATAAATTAATGCCTAGAAACACTTGATAAAAATTATCCAACAAATGGTGTTGTCATTCTGCAACTTTTTTCCCTTTTAATTTTTTACATTGCAGAACAACATTTCCTATAAATATACATAAAGTGAATTGTTTTTTATTAATCATTATGAAATTAAAACGATGAATCTATAATAGTGATGTTAAGTGAGATTTTTTTTTTTTTTTGTAAATGTGCAAGTATTGGTTCCCCCTCGCCCCTTAAATGGAAAGTCCCTCCGAAGGGTGGCAAATTTTCATTATGAGTATCTCCCAAATGAGCTCATCAACACCTTTTAAATTAAATGGTAGAACCCTCAATATGTAGTAATTTAAAAGAGACTTAAGTTTTTTTTTTTTCTTTTTTTGTGGTTTAAATTGAAAAAAGTCACATCTAAAAAATGGATTTTTCTTTGCATATTTAGTGCTATTATTATTTCTCTAGAATGGAAATTGTCTACATTCATCACGAAGATAATTTTGATAAATTATTTTTTACTGAGGGCAATTGAATAGAAATGCAGAAGAGAGCCGTGTGTCCTAATATTATTTCTCTAGAATGGAAATTGTCAGCATTCATCATGGAAGATAATTTTGATAAATTATTTTTTAGTGAGGGAATTTGTAAAGAAGCACAGAAGAGTCATGTGTTGGTCACAACAAACTAAGTTTTAAAAATTGGCTTTTGTGTGTGGCAGGGGAACAATAATAGTTTTTATGTTTTTCACAGAAATTGTGTAGAATTTAAAAAACTGTAGAGAAACTGAAAGTAACAGGAATAAGAAATTTTCAGTTTTTCGCAGAAACTTTTTTCAAAAAACTGAAGGCATGTGATGCAAGTTCTTTTTAAATTTTTTCATGGAAATTTTGCAGAATTTCGAAAACTACAGAAAAACTGAAGGTAAGTGGAACAAGTTATTTTAAAGTTTTTCCATGCGAATTTTGCAGATTTTCAAAAATTGCAGAAAAACTGAAGGTAAATGGGACAAGTTTTTTTTAAGTTTTTTCGCTGAAATTTTGCAGGTCTTCAGAAACTGCAGAAAAACTGAAGGTAAATGGGACAAGTTTTTTTAAAGTTTTTTCGCTGAAATTTTGATGGTCTTCAGAAACTGCAGAAAAACTGAAGGTAATTGGAACAAGTTTTTTTTAAGTTTTTTCGCTGAAATTTTGAAGTCAATTATGCAAAATTTTGACTTTAAAATATCTTTAAAAAAACTTTAAAAAAACTTGTGCCAATTGCCTTCAGTTTTTCTGCAGTTTTTTTTCAAAGTTTTTTTGCAGATTTTTTTAGCTGGGCATGTCCATCACCACAGGTGATAACACATTGCAGGCGTGTCACAAATCCAGCAACGGCAGAGTGCAGCATGTCTGGCAGTATACATGACAGCTCTCGGCGGATTCATTTTTTATTTCCGACAGATTGTATGGACGGGATCAATACACCCGGGATTTTAAATATCCCCATAGCCAAAAGTATTCCTCATCGAGTGTCTCATTTGCATATTTCAAATTAAGTCATTCATATCAGCGCCATCTGTCGGTGTTTTTTTCTTATCTGCAAAATAATCCCATGATCTATCAAAGCCAAACCTGCAAGCCGTTTTTTATTTCGGTGATTTTTTCGGGTTTTATGAATTTTTTAATTATTTACGGACATTTTGTCCACCCTGTATTTTTCCAAATATAAAATAGTTTGGAATATAAAGGGTTAATAAATATTTACATAAATTGGAGAATATTTTAAAAAGCTCTAAAACCCTGGTAAAAAATTAAATATTTTATATCATGTGATTCTTCGGTAAATCTAACATTAATAAATATTTATTATAAAATTTCATAAAAGATTATATTTTGCGAAACGAAATTTGGCATAATGCAAGAAATTCCTAAAAAGAAATAATATGAAATTCATCATCACTAATGGTACTTCTGCTGCATAACATTTCAAAATTAAATAAAAATAAATAAGTAAATAAATAAATAATTTTTAATAGAATCAGCAATTTAAAATCGGCTTTTAAAGGCCATTTTTTAGTATATGTAGTAAAAATAATACATAAATAAAAAATTGAAACACATGGTTTTATTGCGAAATGCACTTAAACACCACTTAGCAGATGTGGTTAATATACATGTATGCAAAATTTTAGCTCAGTTGGATGATAAGAAGTTGTTTAAATTCGGAAAAGAAACTTTGAACTGCAGTTTGAAGTAGGCCCTCAACCCCTCCCCCCCCCCCCCCCCAAATCAGTTACTGATTAAGCATTTATTATTATCGGAATTACATAAGTATGCCTAATTTCAGCTCAATCCGATGATTGGAAGTTAGTTAAAAATCGATACAAATTTTGAACTGGATTTTCAGTTCCAGGTACTCCAGGGATCCTCCACCCAGATGTCCGTAACCTTGATCATGTATTGCATCAGAGTTATATATATATATATATATATTTATATATGCCAAATTTCAGCTCATTGTAACGTTAGGAAGTGGGTTAAAACTGGAAACAAATTTAAAACGGGAGTTAGGGACACAGGATAACCTGAAGCACTTCCCTAAGTCTCCTACTACTTGAGCCTCTATTGTCATTGGAGTTACATGCATGTATGCAAAGTTATAGTTCAATCGGATAATAGGAAGTGAATAAAAATTCGTTTGTTAGACTTGTCCCATGCACATAAATAAATAAATAAATAAACAACAACCCACATTCTTTTCTTCAGAACCTACTTCTTACACTAGTGTTCCACAAAGAGAAATTTGAATACCACTATTTTTATATAGTGATTTCAGACTTAACTAGTCATTAATATCCATTGATATCTATTTCAAAAGCTGCTAAGTAAAATTTTCGCCATCCAAATTTGTCTTTGTGAGAGCCCTGTTTAACTTAGGATTAAAAAGAATAAAATATGGAGTATTATACTATTTACCAATAAGTCACTTTCGAATTTAGACGTTTTGTCACAATCTAGAATTATTTTGCAGGACATACCTTGAAACTTTGGGAGTATAAAGAACATGTTATACCTCATATATTTCAACAAAACTTTTGACCTGACGAGGAAAAGAGCAAGAGTGAAAAATTAAAGAATTGTCAAAATATTTGGGTCATCCTGTAAAAAGTAATGCTTGAAATGCGTTTTGGCTGTAATATGTGTTTATGATGATTCTTCTGATTATCTGTATAAATTTATACGAAGCGAACTATTCATGGAGATATAACGGTTCCTTAAAAAAAATTCAACAACAACAAAAAAAAAAAGTTAGAAATTCAGCGTAAAATTCAGAGTTGAAACATCTTACTACTTGTACCCAGAGCCTGATTAAGGGGGAAGCACACATAGGGCACACACAGGATTTATAGTTTTTTTTAGAATCAGGTGGTCACGAAAGTTTTGTCCAGCAGTGTAAACAAAAAGTAAGGTCGCTTTTCTTTTTTTTTTCTCTTCAATATTAAGTGATCTCTTCCTATTTGGACTAAATTAAAAAAATCTGTAAATGTAAATTGTGACAATTTCCAATTGTATAGCTAGTATTAATACCACAATGCTTACGTTTTCTAGCATATCGAACATTTTTTAGTACTGAACTGTATATTAACCCATTCACTCGCAGTGTCTTCAGAACAAGGACGCTATTACTGATTTTCGATTGCAAATATATCTTCGCGAAATTCTTCAACAAAATTTTATTTTCATAACTTCTTGGAAAATAGTCATTTCTTTCTTTCTTTTTTTTTTTTTATTTGTTCGGAAATTCTGGTGGATTTCCATATTTAATTAGCGTAATTTCCTTGCCCCTCAAAATATCAAATATTCTGGAAAAATTTAAAAATCTCTAGTGGCCATATTATTTTTACAAACTTAATAAATACATTTTATACAAAAAAAAAAAAAAAAAAAAAAATTTACGTAATACTTATTTCGAACTGTGATGCTATCAGACCTCCAGTATTTTTTTTTCTGCTGCTTTCTTAAAAGCAGGCACTTTTTTTTCTACAGTATTTTTCACCAATATGTAATTATGATTAAATGATAAGACAATTACACTTAAAAAGCGTGGTGTGAAAAATAGGCGGTACTAACAATTCAGTGCTACAAATGTTCTCTACGACAGGTATTTTTTAACAATAAATTTCTATTTAAAGTTTTAAAACAATTGGTGTACAAAATTAGTGGCAGTAAAAATCAAGGAAATTCAAGAACCGTGCGGTGAATTCAATTAGAAGTATTGGCAGGTTTCAATAATCCATTTACCACAAATAATGGGTGTCGAACAACTGGTCTTCCAGACGTGCTATGTTACTACCAACTAATAGTGAACTTTGTGCCAATATTTAGGAAAAGTAATTTTTGTCTTATCTAATAGAGTATAATTATTGCAAAAAATTACAATTAAAAAATATGGTATATGAGACACGGACAATCCATAATATTTTGTCACCTCAGGTCTTCATCTTAATTACGAGATTTTCCCAAAATCTCACGCTGCATAGACAGTGTACCCATAAAATATCCTATTTATGTTTCACGTAAAACATAATACTCTTCTTAACCCTTTGTATACCTCTGGGAATTTAAAGTCCCATCAAAAACAATCCTCAATAGAGCCTAAATTTACTACAGAATTTCATTGGGACTATATTTTAAGCTTTAATCCCTATAGTTTAAGCTTTCCCTATAGTTAAGCTATAGTTTAAGCTAAATTTAACACTTTCGCGACCGCTGACGTCACGTTATTTGAAAATCTGTAACTCCACCAGTCAAAGTTTCTTTCGCAATTTGTATGTTATTTATTTCTTAAATATATAACTAATATTCACATTTTTACAATAAAATGTACTATGGATACAAATAATTTGATTAGAAAGAATGTAATTATAATGTGTATCTGTTTCTAATATAAATGTGAATACAGAAAATTTTGTTCTGAAATATTGTAATATGGGAGAATAACGCCCACAGGTGGATCTTATTGTCAAAAAATCAAAATCATGCGGTCGTGAAAGTGCTAATATGAGATTATTCTCATGCATAAAAGAATATAATAAAAAAGTTACAAACTATAGAGTGGACAAAAAATCCGTGAATATTTTAAAAATCCATAAAACCGTAAAAAATAACAAAAATAAAAAACGGCTTGCAGGGTTAACATCGATAAGTCGCGGGATTTTTTTTAAGGTTTAAAAAAAGAAGAAAAAAAAAAAAAAAAAAAAAGGCTCAAAAAACAGCCTATAGGGGACGTTTCGTACATAAGTGAAAGAAAAGTCATGTAAATAACAAAAGTAATGTTACCAAATCATTTAATATAGCAATATGTGTTCCACATGTCCATCACCACAGGTGATAACACATTGCAGGCGTGTCACAAATCCAGCAACGGCAGAGTGCAGCATGTCTGGCAGTATACATGACAGCTCTCGGCGGATTCATTTTTTATTTCCGACAGATTGTATGGACGGGATCAATACACCCGGGATTTTAAATATCCCCATAGCCAAAAGTATTCCTAATCGAGTGTCTCATTTGCATATTTCAAATTAAGTCATTCATATCAGCGCCATCTGTCGGTGTTTTTTTCTTATCTGCAAAATAATCCCATGATCTATCAAAGCCAAACCTGCAAGCCGTTTTTTATTTCGGTGATTTTTTCGGGTTTTATGAATTTTTTAATTATTTACGGACATTTTGTCCACCCTGTATTTTTCCAAATATAAAATAGTTTGGAATATAAAGGGTTAATAAATATTTACATAAATTGGAGAATATTTTAAAAAGCTCTAAAACCCTGGTAAAAAATTAAATATTTTATATCATGTGATTCTTCGGTAAATCTAACATTAATAAATATTTATTATAAAATTTCATAAAAGATTATATTTTGCGAAACGAAATTTGGCATAATGCAAGAAATTCCTAAAAAGAAATAATATGAAATTCATCATCACTAATGGTACTTCTGCTGCATAACATTTCAAAATTAAATAAAGATAAATAAGTAAATAAATAAATAATTTTTAATAGAATCAGCAATTTAAAATCGGCTTTTAAAGGCCATTTTTTAGTATATGTAGTAAAAATAATACATAAATAAAAAATTGAAACACATGGTTTTATTGCGAAATGCACTTAAACACCACTTAGCAGATGTGGTTAATATACATGTATGCAAAATTTTAGCTCAGTTGGATGATAAGAAGTTGTTTAAATTCGGAAAAGAAACTTTGAACTGCAGTTTGAAGTAGGCCCTCAACCCCTCCCCCCCCCCCCAAATTAGTTACTGATTAAGCATTTATTATTATCGGAATTACATAAGTATGCCTAATTTCAGCTCAATCCGATGATTGGAAGTTAGTTAAAAATCGATACAAATTTTGAACTGGATTTTCAGTTCCAGGTACTCCAGGGATCCTCCACCCAGATGTCCGTAACCTTGATCATGTATTGCATCAGAGTTATATATATATATTTATATATGCCAAATCTCAGCTCATTGTAACGTTAGGAAGTGGGTTAAAACTGGAAACAAATTTAAAACGGGAGTTAGGGACACAGGATAACCTGAAGCACTTCCCTAAGTCTCCTACTACTTGAGCCTCTATTGTCATTGGAGTTACATGCATGTATGCAAAGTTATAGTTCAATCGGATAATAGGAAGTGAATAAAAATTCGTTTGTTAGACTTGTCCCATGCACATAAATAAATAAATAAATAAACAACAACCCACATTCTTTTCTTCAGAACCTACTTCTTACACTAGTGTTCCACAAAGAGAAATTTGAATACCACTATTTTTATATAGTGATTTCAGACTTAACTAGTCATTAATATCCATTGATATCTATTGCAAAAGCTGCTAAGTAAAATTTTCGCCATCCAAATTTGTCTTTGTGAGAGCCCTGTTTAACTTAGGATTTAAAAAGAATAAAATATGGAGTATTATACTAACTATTTACCAATAAGTCACTTTCGAATTTAGACGTTTTGTCACAATCTAGAATTATTTTGCAGGACATATCTTGAAACTTTGGGAGTATAAAGAACATGTTATACCTCATATATTTCAACAAAACTTTTGACCTGACGAGGAAAAGAGCAAGAGTAAAAAATTAAAGAATTGTCAAAATATTTGGGTCATCCTGTAAAAAGTAATGCTTGAAATGCGTTTTGGCTGTAATATGTGTTTATGATGATTCTTCTGATTATCTGTATAAATTTATACGAAGCGAACTATTCATGGAGATATAACGGTTCCTTAAAAAAATTGCAAAAAAAAAAAAAAAAAGTTAGAAATTCAGCTTAAAATTCAGAGTTGAAACATCTTACTACTTGTACCCAGAGCCTGATTAAGGGGGAAGCACACATTATCTCCGCTCTCACCGGAATATTTTTACAATTATTTTTTACTTCATGTCATAGAAATTCCACGCTTTGACGAGGAAATATTTTTTATAAAAAATGAACGGTGTGAAACAATCCAATTTACTCACCGTTATTAGGCACCAGAATTCTTTTAAAATAATTTTTAATGAGAATTTTCTGTTTATTATAGGAGAAAAGTATTTGTTTAAAAATAACGGTGTAAGTATAAATAATGTGTGCTTCCCCCTTAATCAGGCTCTGCTTGTACCCTCCATTTAGGGGCTCCACTGAAGATGGCTTTAACGTTTGTTGCGTTTGGAATAATTGTTTTGTGGATATTTCGTCTGATTTCATTCAGGGCCTGATTAAGGGGGAAGCTCGCTCTTCACACATTATTTATACTTACACCGTTATCTTTTAACAAATACTTTCCTCCTATAATAAACAGAAAATTTTCATTAAAAATTATTTTAAAAGAATTCTGGTGTCTAATAACGGTGAGTAAATTGGATTGTTTTACACCGTTCATTTTTTATAAAAAATATTTCCTTGTCAAAGCGTAGAATTTCTATGACATGAAGTAAAGAATAATTGTAAAAATATTCCGGTATGAGCGAGCTTCCCCCTTAATCAGGCCCTGATTTCATTTCTAATTTTTGCCCGCTTTCCTTTTAGTTTTTAAATTAATATTCTGATCGCATATCTATTTTGCCGAATTATTATGAGTATTACATATGAATATACATATATACTTAATTTCAAATACTTTTCCTTGCAAATCTTAGTTTTTCTACCTTGCGGTGAGAGGCTCGTCTGAAGATGGCATTTATGTTTAAGGCGTTTTATACACTTTTTTTTTTTTTTTTTTTTGGGGGGGGGGGGGCTTACTTTCATTTTCATATATACATATAAAATACTGTTATGAGGAAAGAAAAATCGGTACGTATCACCTATCAAATTTCATCAAAACAAAAGATGGTGCGGTGCACACAATTTATTTATTTTAATTGGAATAACCCATTAGGCATTTCTAATTTAAGCACGGAAATTTTCCTTTTAATAAATCAAAATTATTTTTTAAAATGATGATACCCCAAGATTTAGTATAAAATTTTAAATCATATTTTAACTTGATAGTTAATTTTAGTAGAAAAAAAATTACTCATGATTCCGATATAAACAGGTAAAAATTGTAAGAGAAGAATTTTAACATCGGTATATAATTTCTCAAAAGATATTTAAAGAAAAAAAAAGTAAAACATCCTTTTTAAATTGATTTTATTTTATTTTATTTCATTGTTTGTCCCCCATAACTAAAAAAAAAAAAAACTACATTTATTAATCAAATATTAATTTTTAAAACATAAAAAATGAAAGAATAACTTTTTTATTTAATATTTTCGCTTTGTTAACGATGAAATCGGTTATTGTTTCTATTTTTGCTTCAAGAAGCTTACTGTTACACGACAAAAATGTTGGCGAAATGCCGAAAAAAAAATCAATTTTGAGAATTGTTGAAAAAAAAATGTGATGTAGTTTGCGAATCTGAATCTTCATTTTATTTTTCTTTCTCTTTTTTTAAATACTTGTAATTAGGTTATAAATTTTCTTTTTATGGCTGCTGAAATTAATTGCGCTAATGTATGTAAATGAGACAGATAACCTTTTGAATGAATTGCGTACTTGCTAAATTAAATTCCAATTATTAAAATAAATGTCATAAGTTTATTTTATTTTGTTTAGTTATTTAATTACTTTTTTTCCATTTGTGAATTCCCTGTTTTTGTTAGATATGAAGATAAATTTTGTTTACGCTTTCCGAGTAATAAAAATTAAAGGTAAATTTGTCCCAGCATTCATTTAACGTGATTTTAGCTTTTGTGGAATGCGAAGGTTAATTATATTATCATTTGGCTAATTTTTTAATTATTGTTTTTAAGTTGAGATAACCCATTCATTTGACAATTAATTAGATATTTTTCGAAATATGCTTGTATAATATAAAAAATTATCGAAATCCTAAATTTTGAAAAGAAGCTAGAAGAGCAATCAGAGGATTTTTTAATTTAGATTCCAACCGTAATGACTTTAAATACTCTCTTTTTTATACATACATTTTTCACCATTTTTAATTATAAATAGTTGCGAAAAAACTTGTAAAAATTCATATAAAAGATACCGTTATCCCAAAATCAGAAGGTTGGTAGTAAAAGTTTGCAGTTTAACCCTTTATCTACTGCATTATGATGTACTGCAATTTTTTTCGTGCAATATTTTTTTTTGAGTCACTACATCGAAAATTAAGGGATATACATAAATAAAATACTCATCTTTGGGAAATTTAATCCGTTAGAGCTAATTAATTAAATTGGTATTTTAAAGTACCGTCAGTACACGGAGGACTAAAACATTCTCATAATACAAAAAGCCCGTATGACTTTTTTTTTAACGCAGTTTTAACTCTGTAAAATGTTAATAACGAGCGAACACTAATATGTTACAGCACAAAAAAATTTAATTTTGAAAATTACAAATTTTTTAAAATTTACTTACTTTTTTTACACATAAAAACAGGTTTTACACATAAACCTAAATTTTATGGTATTCAAAGAAACAATTTTTCTTTTCATTAATACGCAAAAATACATTACACGTTGTGCATTTTGAGTGAGGTTTCGATTGAATGTTTTTTAAAGCACAAAATTCACAAAAACCTCGATTCGAAACAAAAGTTGGACAATGGCATACACGATTTTCTAAGCGGATATCTTTACAAACAGACATGTTCCCATTCCTCCTCTTGTTTGCACAGAAAACTTGCTCATTGCCATTAGATTTGGGTCTTCCTTTTCGTTTAGGTTGTGATTTTGATTTTGTTAGCAGTCCTTTGGTTGTGCAACTCCTATATTCCAAGGAAGATATGCTTTATTGCTACCCTTTATATGTTATATATGCAGCTAAATGTTCAAATGTGGTATCCATAAACTCAGATTTTTATGGGTAAAATGGGAACTTCGGTCTGGACACCTCTTTTTTTTCCATTGCCTATTCACTCTTGATTTACTGCATCATGGGGAAGGAAGAACTTTATTTTCTGAACATGAACTACTGCACCCTGGGTCTTGTTCAGTCTCTTGATCGTCTTCTTCAGAATCTGACTAAAATTCTAGCAGATTATTTGCTGGGACTACTTCATCTGAAGAATCATCTGTTAGTGCACAACTGCTTACACATGGTAGGCTCTGTAATAAATACAAAGCCTCTTGATGTCTGAGCTTCATTTTTCCAGAAATTATAAGAAGAGGAAAAAAAAATAATAGTATCTTGAAAACCTTCTATTACTGTTAAATCTCAGTTACACTCAAAGGAATTAAAATGTTGGTAATTTTTGAATAAAGAATAGATATTTCTTTTAATTGTGTGGCAAAAAAAAAGCAAGCTCAGATCCAAATTTTAAAACTTTTCGAAAACGTTAAAAAAAGTAAAAAAAAAAGCGAAATATATAAGTAAAACTAAAAAGAAATGCCAAAAAAGCATAACTCTATTACAGTTTAGTAATGACACTACAAAACAATGAAATACAATAACAAACTACCTGGACGAAAAGTAAACACGAAGTGCTTTCTCTAACATCCAGTGTACTGACGGTACTTATAAGTACCACAAAGTAAATCAACTGTAAAATCAATTATATACACTGTGCACTTAAAATAAACAGTCAAATCGTTTTCTGAGGTCTTAACTAACATATAAAAAAAATAAGGAACTTAACTTTTGACTTTAACTACTTTTGCGGAACAAAAATGTCAAACATGGCAATCCGATTATAATGTCAGCTGCTAACGCAACTTCAGTTTCAAAACTATTCGCCTTCCTAGCTAAAATACTCGTCATAGAACCCGTGCTGCCATGTATCCTGGAAGAATGGAATTAAAAGAGTGTTCCTGCTAAGTATCGTCAGAATATTCGGAAAGATGGTTATTCTATGTAATTTTGAAGTGGGTGGTACTTATAAGTACCGTCAGTAGATAAAGGGTTAAAGCTTACTTATTTTAAAAATTTTAGAAATATAAAAATGTAATTGAAACATAAGAAATAAAAAATTTTAATTAGTAAATCTTACAGCATTATTTTTGACTGAAAGAGAAATTCATTTTTATTTATTGTACAGTACCTGAATGAGCAAGTTACACATGGACTCACTGTAAACATCATTCGTAGTGTAAATACAGTGATTTGTTTTTTGGAAATATTCTTTAGATCCAAGGCAGAGTGCGGATTATCAGTGAAAGCTTATTTTTCTAGAGATAACGAAAATTCAAATCAAATCAACATCTCAAAACACCCTAACTCTAAATTTTTACCAAATGCGCTCGAGCCTTTTTTTAAAAGCAATGTTTCAGTTATATTTTGCTTCTGGTGGACTACGTCACCAGCATTTACTAATTTTAATGAAGGAAAGGATAAATCATATCGTTTTTAGGGCTGTTCCGATTAATCGATTAATCGGTTAGGTTAATCGATCAATGCTTAGTCCCGATCAATTTTTTTAATCGACTTCATCGGATCGATAAATTCGATTAAAAACTTTCAAAATCCGATTAAAATTTTCAAACTACGAATTAAAGTAAAAATGCTGTTCTGCCTACAAAATATTTTTTCACATATTTTCCAAACAAAAATTCTAAGAAACATCCATCAAATAATGAAAAAGCAAAATGAAATAAAATAATTAAATAATTAAATAAAAATAAAACATCACAAGAGAAGATGTTGCACTTTTGTTGATAGAGAAAAGGGGGAGGACAGTTGTTAAACAAAATGCCGCATCATGTGCATGCTGGAGCAACACCACCTGTCTGTAGCCTTCTACAGAAAGTGTTGGCTAGGGCAATAGTATTTTCAGAAACAAGAAGCTTTCAAAAAAATGGAAATGCTAAAGATAAAAAAGAAAAGAAGGGATTGAGATTTCCACTATCCCTCTGATGGGGAAAATGTCAACAGAGTTTCAGAATATCTTCAAGCGTTTATTGTCTTTTCAGAATTGCTGATAGTAACTATCGAAGTAGAAACAAAAAATAACATTCTGTGTTCTAGTCCGAAGTGATAAAGAAGAACTAACTTGTTAAATAAATCCTTGTTAAATAAATCATGTTCTTAGTCAGTCTAAGAACATGATTCGACAAGGATTTATTTAACAAAACAGTATTAACTCTACTTTTTTTATATAGGAATTTTTGCTAGTATTCTGATACTTTTGTTACCGACTGTACACAATATGAGAGTTTATTCATTATTGAAATAAAATTATATAGAAAAAAAAATTAAAAGCTATTAAAAATCCGATTAATGAACTACGATTAACCCAGTTAAAACTCTTAATCGATTCCCACCCCTAAGCGTTTTTCCCCTGAAAAACACCTAACCTTAACCGTTTGCTCTGGAAGCCTTTTTTGCACAAGTGAACCAACCAGTGGCGGCTCGTGAACCAAAAATAGGTAAAGAGCACAGAAAAAAGAAAAAAAAAATGTTTAAGTATTTTTAATGCATAATTTTTATTAAGCATGGTCTTAACTAAAAATACTTATTAAAATGTAAATTTATATTCTATAAATGAATACAGTGTGTCTCTTCACCTATTCTCGTTGCACGAGCCACCACTGAAACCAACAACTCGACCATATTTTTCAGATTTTTGGTCATCCGCATATAAAACTTCCTAATTTTTCCGGTACTGATGGAATAATTTTTCGTACTAGAAAATGCTTCTTAAAAGGGCGTGGCTTGAAAACAGAATTAGAATTGTGTAAGACATCTATTCAAAAGTATAGAAGTACAGCAGGGTTCGTAGTTTCCGCCTTTTGGCTAGTCTAGCTAAATATAAGATCTGGCTGTCCTTATGTTATGCTGGCCGCATAATAAAAAGCTAGCACAATGCAAGTTTATACCCCGGCTTTTACGAAGGCCGCACCTTCTTTTTTGTCAGTGACCTCTTTTATGTCGACCACTTTGTATTTTCCAAATGTGCGGCCAAATGTGTGATGGAAAATTAACCTTTTGCTACCGAACCTTCTTTTAGTAAGCGTAATTAGCTACCCTACAATAGTTTTAATAAAAAAAAATGCAAAATATAAAGCATAAGAATTTTATTTCTATATTTCATGTATATTTACATATTACAAACATTATATATGAATATTACGATTTATAATTTTCCATTGTGTGATATTTTGCAAAGCATTCTTGGCCACTTACCTATGACCAAGGCAAGCAACGCCCAACGAAACCTAATAAAAAATATAGGTGGAGTCTCTTTTTTAACGAAGAATTACATGTATTATTACACTTTTAGTTGTAGAACATTATTGGTGGATATAAGATATATAGTTACTTAATTCGTCATGGTGTCTTTCGAGCGACGTTCGAGTTGAAGTAATGAACAGAATGTCGCCTGAGAGGCGACGTACGAGAGCAAACGGTTAATAATTTTTTTTTAAATTCATTCCAGCAGTTTCCAAGAGAAGCAAATTTCTGATGTATTTTTTCCCGAATGGAGTGTGAGTTATCAGTTAATGATAAATATAATGAAGACAGATTGAATTGTGATCTCAAAAACACACTAAAACTTTTTTTTATCAAATCCGTCCGAGTACTTTTGAAGAAAACGAAGTTTCTGGCATATTTTCCCGGATGAAGCGCGGGTTAGCGATTAAGACTAAATTTTTTGAAGATAGTGTAAATTTCAAACTGAATTGTAAACTCAAATAGTCTCTAACTCTAAATATTCATAAAAATCATTTAATGAGTTTCTAACAAAAACTAAATCTCTGCCACATTTTGTCATGGGAGCAGTAAAAGTTATCAATGAACGCAAATTTTTGAGAAGATAAGGATGAATTAGGTAATTTTGTTTTCTAAAAGATCTGTTAAACCTAAAGATTTTAACAAAATCATTAGATAGATATCCGAGAAAACCAAGTTTTCATTAATAGTTGCAACTTGAGGTGTCGAGATAAAAAATGGATCCAACATTTTCTAAAAATGGGGATAATTCATATGGGTTTGTCATCTTAAAAATCTTTAATTCTAAGCTTTTATCGGAATCGTTAGATACATTTTCAAGAAAGCAAAGTTTCTGCGATATTGCACAACTTACGGAGTGCGAGTTAACACTGAACTCTACAGTCGGCAGCAAAAGTAATCGAGCACTAGCCAATAATTCCGATATCAAAAAAGTACAATTAATTCTGTTTTGTTAAATAAATCCTTTTGGAATCGTGTTCTTAGACTGACTAAGGACATGACTGTACAAGGATATATTTTTAGATCTACTTTTTTTAGACAAGAATTATTGCTAGTAGTGCTCGGATACTTTTGCTGCCGACTGCAATTTCCTGAAGATAACGAAAAGTCAAATGGGTTCGTAAACTCAAGAAACCTGTAACTCTATTTTTATTTATTTTTTAATCAAAATCTACTGATACATTTCCGAAAGAAAAAAAGAAGCTTTCGCCATAATTTGCAACAGGCCATATCGGTGTCAACTGTGAATGCAAAATTTTTTGAAGATGATAAGTTAGCATAGCTGCCATAGAGTATTTGTTTTCATCACACATTATAAATTTATTTGAAGAGAATTACTCTAAAAGTTAAGTGGTGTAGAAAAAACGCGGTACTAACAATTTGCCGGATTTGGTTGGCAGCTCTGTGCCAATATTTTAATTTATTCCGGAGTACATTTAGATCCGCCTTTAATCCATACCACTTTTTTTTAAAGAGTAAATTTTTCCTATTTTATCATAGTTATATAGTGGAGAAAAATATTCTAAAAATAAAGTGGTGCGAAATTAAGGCGGAGCTAAAAATACTCCAGAATAAATTTAAATATTGGTAGCTATGAATTAGATGGTTTTATCATCTAAATATATATATATATATATGTATATAACTCTGAGTTTTTATCGAATTTATTTGATAATTTCCGAAAAAAAAAACAAATTCTCGCCATAATTTAAAAGGGGCAGTGTTGGAATCAACAATGGACGGGAGTTTTCATGAAAATGAGGATAAGTCAGCAGAAATTTGGCATCTTAAAAAAACCTTAATTGTAAATTTTTATCAATATCGTTGGATACATTTCCAAGTACACTAAATTTCTGCAGTGTTTTGCATCGGACAGAGTGAAGGTTAACAAAGAACTATGATTTTCGTGAAGATAACAGGGATGAAACACGGGCGCCGAATTCATTCCGATATTTGTTAAAGAAATTTCCCTACTTATAATGTCGTTGATTTAAAGAGTAGACATTTTTTTTACATTGATAGTGGTATGCGTTCTCCGCCCGCGTTCCATCCCTAAGATAAGGATAAGTTAGATGGGTCTGTCTTCTCAAAAAAAAAAAAAAAAACTACATTTTTTTTATTAAAATTAGCGCATTTTCCTGAAGTTGTGGATAAGTCGAATAGATTTTTACGCCAAAAAATCCTTAATACCAAACTTTTATCAAATTTATTTGAGCCGTTTCAGACAATTCCACTACACGATTGTCGCTGATTGTCATTTTCTTCTCCCTTTTAGCAGTTTTCCTTTCAGCGGTTTTCTGACGTCTTGGCTGTGACTGTTCTTATGTTTCATTTTTCGTTCTAGGTGTTGTCAGGGGATCATCTGCAAGATACTACTTTACACAGTTTACAAGATTTTTCTCGTCCTCTGTCAGCTGTCCTGCGTGAATCATCAATACATCTCGCTTCTCTTTGTTCTTCAATATCTTTTTTAAATTAATCTAACTTGTGGCTGTTGTAGAGAGGTTGAAAGGTCTAATTGGAGTACCCTCCGGGGGATATTTTAAAGGACCTCGTTACTTATATCCTCACCTGAATCCAAAGCCAATGCTATTTTATGTGGAAATAAACTTTAATATAGTCGCTATATATATGTATATACATTTCACATTTACATTAAATTCGTGAAATGCAAAATTTCATTTAGTAATTAGCATTTTACAGCTTCAAAATAAAATATTAAAAATTTAAAAAGTTTTACTTTTTTGGAAATGATAATCAATGAAACAATAAGGAATTTTTGAATGTGAAAACAGAATTTTAAAATATGTATTAATTAATGGGTTATATCAGAGATAATGTCCCCATTGTACAGGAGATAAAACAATGGCATGCTATTTTCCCTGGCGACGATAAGTAGAGCCTCCCTTAACAGGGCTATCCAGTATTTATGCTATTTTTGGGGGGAAATGGAATACCACGAACGGCTAGCGCGTCCTAGAATTGAACCGGTTACCTCCCATCTTTCAACTCCAACAACGGAACATCTCGGCGAATGGTGGGGTTACAATTTTAGAGAAATTTTTAAATAATATTTTTTAACGTTCTTAATAGAAAAAAAATTACGTTCAATAATTGTTTTATAACTGTACTTAAATTTATAGTTATAAACTTTATAACACACTACATAAATAAATGATTATATTGGTATAATTTAATTTTAGTAAATTTATCAGGTTTAATAAATTATAAAACAATAATTTATAAGAAAGTTGCGCCAATCATTTAAAGAAATTATTTTGTAAACACTAAGCCTGCGCGTAAAAATATTTATTTTATTTGTCGGAAAAATGTAGGATGTCTTTTAGGTTTCGACATGATTAAGAAGAAAAATTGGTTTATAGACTTAAGCTGATTATTAAATACAACAGTCTTGTCTGACATCTTCTTTCAATTTCAATTATCTTTCATATCATTATAGTGATATTATTACCGACACTGAAATAGTTTTTAGTAAAGTAAAAGGTATATTTTTTCTGTAACAATAAATAGAAAAATTGTTTTGACAAATCAACTTTTTTGTGTTTTTATTTATTTATTTATTTATTTTTATTAATGCAATTAATTCATTTAAGTCTGTATTAACAATGATTACTTTACAGATTGAAAGTAAATGGTTAATTTTTCACATTACCATAACCTAAATTTTGATTTAATAAAACCCTTCAACAATTGTAATCACAGTCAATAGTACTTTTATCCTACATGAAGCGTCTCTTTTTATGACATACTATTTATTTATAGACACATTATCTTAATACATTATGAAGCAAACATCACATAAAACTACATGACAACAGCATTAACTGGAGCATAGTGAATATGATTGCATCCAAAAGGATTTGCTTTTAATCTGCTTATGGAACTAAATTTGCTCATAAGTCAGTATTGCAAAGACAGCAATATAATAGGGCTGATATTTTCTGCGACATCTACATAATTATAATCGTTGCTAAGTATGATGAATATCATTTAAAAATAAGCGTAAAGCAAATAAAATTTTCATGTTTCGTAGTATAATGTTTGTAAGTTTATAAACCACTCTGAAAAATTAATTTTAAATATCAAAGGTAGATTAATAAAGGCTCTTTTCTATGATTAAAAAAATAATGATATCCTATGATTTGATTTCTGCTAAAAGTACACTTTGTTAAATTAAATCTTCTTATGCTCTAAATTAGGAGACATATTTTGATAAATTTTACCTCTGTATTTCTTCATTTTATTGCAAGCTGTTTTTTGTACGTGTGTATATATATATAGCCGTTTTCGATGAATTTCACAATTATAAAATAAGTAATAATTTTGGTTTTAGTATTTATTCTTTGTATTAATTGTATTCTTTAAGTAATATTGGTGATTGTAGAATTTTAAAGTATATTTTTCTTCTACTGATTTTTCCTCTTTCTCTTTGAGTTTGACATTATTTACACGTCCTTTGGTAGACATTAGGCATAGCGTACTGTAAATGTTTAGAAAATTGCATACGATAAGACAGAAATATCACCTAATTTGCATACAACAAACAATCTATGCCCTTGAAAAAATATTGATGTTGTATGTTTTAAATAAAGGATGCTTAATTTTTTTTCAGTATTCTTGTTATTCATGTTTTATGTAGTTCTTCCTGTGATATATATATATTTAGAAAACGGCTTATATATGCTATAGGCAAGGGTACAAGAGTTTCTCTCTCAAGACAGAACTTTTTTTTTTTTTTTTTTTTTTTTTTTTTTTTTATAACACCACTAATTTTTATTAATAATCATTATCATATTCAATTTTATAATTATTTATACAAATAATATATATCATAAAAAAATGATAGAAATTATTGATGAAGTGGTATAAGAATTCCGTATTGAGACGGAAACTCTTGAACCGTTGACCACAGTAATCTGGTAATTAAATAATAAAAATTCATGTCTCCGTTACTTGATTATTTTAAAATATTAGGTGTTATATTATTCAATTTAAAAAGCTAAAGTTTGATAAAACCAATGTTACATAACATTTATTTTAAACACTTTATTTATAATGAGAGAGATGGGGAGCATAAGAGTAAGCACTCATTGATAGTCTCTATTGTTAAGTATAAGCTATATTTGACTGACTAAAATATAAGTTTAAAATAACTAGGAGCAGCAGTCCATTCCTGAATATGATTTTAACTTATGCCATGCACATACGAAACGAACGTGTGTGAGTGAGCTGAGTTGGCTAGGCCCGTAATTTTCTCAACTATTTTTCCCCAACTATTTTTAAATATTTGTCTTTCATATTATTTTTATATGGTTCAATAAAGCAATTATTACTGTACATATAAAATCAATTTTAAAATATTTGCTCAAAACCGAAGCGAGGTTAGCTAGCATGATTTAAATCAGCGTTGGCTTCCCTAATTTATAAAGAATTATAAGTTTTATTTGAGATAAATACAGCTTAATACAGTATTTACTAAAAAAATAATAATAATAATAATGTTATTTTCTACAATTTTTTTGTTATTCATCTACAATTATATAAGACGAATATTACCATACAAAAAGAGCGGTTCTGTAAAATATGGATCATAGAAATCCTGCTTTAATTTCTGGAAGTTTTATTGTCGATAGTTACTGCAGCTAGCGAGGAGGAGTTAAAAGTTAATATTCGGGATAGAAACCTCCAGACTTTTCCTTGCAGCAAAATATTATGGATTTGACCACATGAAATGAACCCTTCCCATCTTCAAAAAATCATCTAAGTGGACTTGGAAGATAATTAAAAGAAATAACTGGTGCATTTTATGTTTATGTTAAGTAGACGAAAAGGAGAAACAGTTAAACTTACTAGGAAACATATTATACATTACGAAGTAACAAAAATTAAATCCAAGCTTTGTAGGGTTTTTGATTCATAAAACCAAAAGCATTTTATCTGAGTGTGCGATAATTCTTCTCTTTATAGTTATTTTAATCTTAAAAAATATGTAGTACAATTTATTGAAGGTTATGCACCAGCTAATAAAATATCAATTATTTGAAGCTATACTAATGAGGGGATCCGGACCTAATATCGCGGGACAAAATCTCGCCGGACAAAATCTCGCGTCAAAAAATAGTATAATCTATTTGAAAATTTGATTTTGTGTCACGCGTGATCTCTAGCGGGGGCCACATGGCCTTATAAGTATTAATTAATTAATTAAAATAAATAATTAATTAATTAATTAAATCATAGAGTGGAATTTCAATATTTTATGTATGTTCATTTTTAAGTTATTTTAACTTTTGCTTTTCACTATTCAAAATACATTTTAAAAATCGTGTACATCTCTGCTGACATTAAAGCTGAACAACTTGATTTAAAAATTTTAAAATTGATAAGCACGATTGAATTCATTATGACTAATCTTGACAAAAGTTAATAAATACAGTTTTTATACTATTTTAAATAAAATTTATAAAATTTTTTGTTGTAGGTTTGTCAGAATTTCAGTGCTCTGACTACGGTATGTGTTGTCATGAAATATTATGCAACATTACTAATAATTACCAACTCATTTTTGCTTTGTATTCATTTACGTCGGCGATATTTCGTCCTCGCGAGATTTTGTCCCGCGAGATTTTGTCCCCAACCCACTAATGAGTAAGTTAATGCTGCATATATAAACATATTCACTCTTTATCCCTCTCTAATCCTTAAAGATTTTTGTTGCTTGGTATTCTAAAGATGGCTCATTCAAAAATCGAGTTTCTTTCTTTCTTTCTTTTTCTTTAGTTCCACTCTTTGAACGTGTTGCCTTTAGCGAGAAAGTTGCTCTCTAAAATAGAAAGTGACGTAATCAAAGAGGGATAAATAAATAAATTTCATTTTAGAATAAGATAACCTTACAATACAAAACAGCAAAAAATCTATTCTTGTACATGGGAAAGGAGAAAGAATGAATATGTGTGATGTACGTTTTTAAGAATTTTGTGGAGAAATGACTGCAGTGAACCCGAAAGGAAAATTCTATATCAAAATAAAAATAATAGACTATATTGGAAGAATTGTTAAGGAAAGAAAAACAAAGAGTGCTCAGGAGGAAATCATAATCACAAATAGAATTTATTCAGTTTGGAGAGTTTAGAATAAGTCTGTCATGGTTTCTTTTTCAAAATAAGCAACAGAGAAAATTTACCTAGAAAATACAAACGGGGAAACGAGAAATAATGATTATATCAAGACAAACTGAAAGCTTATAATTCATGATTGAATTTCTAAAAGCTTTAATACAAGAAGCAACACTTTTAAGATAAAAATCTGAATGCTACCAAACATAAAATTGTAAATAATAGAGCTTTTCTCAGCACTAGTTTCTAATAACTAAAAACTAATTTTCTCTCAATCTAAAAAAGATAAAATGCAGGGATGGAACACGGGCGCAGAATTCATACCGGAATCTGTTTAAGAAATTTTACTGCCTATAATATCGTTGATTTAAGAAGTAGAAAATTTTCTTACATTGATAGTGGTATGAATACTGCGCCCGTGTTCCATCCCTGTAAAATGGAATATGATTTAAAATTGAACTATTACTTTATATACACTTGCTAACATTCTAATTAATATTCCAAAATTTAGCTAAAAAATTTAATTTAATTTCCAACATTTTAATTAATATTCTTTATTACAATGACTATTTTCGCGGAAACACTTGTTCAGTAGATAGGAAATTAACTAAACAATTAAGAAAACTGGTGAAAAAATGCAATAAATAAATAAATAAAATGAAAAGATTTCAAATCAAGGGAAGAATGTGCAAAATTATGAAAAAATATTAAGGAAAGACGTCATAAATAAAACATTAGATAATTTAATCAGCAAGAAACAAACAAACAACAACAAAAAAAAAAAATACTTTTGTTTTTCTTTAACACTTTCACGACCGTATGCTTTTGTCTTTTTGACAGTAAGGTCCGCCTGTGGGTATTATTCTCCCAAGTTACAATATTTCAGAACAATATTTTTCGTATTAACATTTATATTACAATTGGATATACAATATAATTATATTTTTTCTAATCAAAGTACTTGTTTCCATACTATATTTGATTGTAAAAATGTGAATATTGGGTGTATTCTTAAGAAATAAATAACACACAAATTGCGAAAGAGATGCCCACTGGCGGAGTTACAGATTTTCATATGACGTGAATCTACGTCAGCGGTCGCGAAAGTGTTAACATTGCACTTGATCAGTGTTGCCGGATCTGGTGGATTTTTTAATCAATAATGATTAATAATTTTGAGAAGTGATATTTGATATGCATGACTGACTATCAATCTTCGAAGTGATTAGACAAACGTTTTAATTAAAAATTATTCATGATTATTGAATAAAAAAGTCCGCCAGATCTGGCAACACTGAAAGTAACCGAAAAGATAAGAAAATATTTAAAGAACCTTAAAAATTTAGAAAGAAGGAACAGAATTAAACATGAAATTCCGTAAAAGGTAAGAAAGTGCATTAAAGAAAATTTTAAATATATTTAAATGTGATTTTAGAAAGACAGAAATAATTTAGCTTTAACTTGGAAGTATTTAGCAGAAGTTCATGCTGTCAGAAATGTAATTTTCGCATGGAAAAAGGAACATGTAACTAGCATTATGAACTCAGTAAAGTTATTAACTTGTCGAAAAATCTGCTACAATCAAACTTTGTTTGAATAGCAGAAAGAAATAAGTATAATAAACATAGAAAAGTAAAAAAGTAGAGGCGGGAATAATAATACAGGGGTCGCACTATTGTGCAACATTCAACAGTGATATAGCATACCTGGTAAAATTTTTAATTTATTCCGGAGAACTTTTAGCCCGCCCTTTTTTCACACCAGTATATTTTAAGAGCATTTTTCTTCTTATTCAAACGTAATTACATATTGAAGAAAATTTCTCTAAAATCTGATTATAATATCATACTTGCCAACCATCTCATTAATAACCGTACAATTGTCAATGCCCCTTGTATAAACGCCCTTTTTTTCACACCGTTTTATTTTTAGAGTAATTCTCTACAAATATTGTTTCAATTAAATAAGAGTAAAATTACTTTAAAAAATGACTGGTGTGGAAAAAGAGGCGGGTACTAAAAATTTTTCGGTTCATAATGAGATGGTTCGCAAGTATGTAATATTTTTCTGCAAATAAATAAAGGAAACTTTACTATCCATAAATATTTGTGCCTAAAGCGTCAGAGTTCTGTCCCTGTAATGTAAGTGATACAAATATATTAACAAGGAACTTAAAATACTTATATTTTAGAAAAAAAAAAAAGTTCTACGGTAATTATTTGGGTACTTACGTAGACATGCCAAACTTTTAATTTATTCCAGATCTTAGTACCCGCCTTTTTTTCCACAACATTTTTCTTGAAGGGTATTTTTATAAAAGTGGTTTATAAAATTTTTGATAATTTTTTAACATATGCAATTGATTCAGCTCTAAATAGAACATAGCATAAAAAAAGCGAGTTTTAATAATGTATGCATCGTTGCCAACTTTAGCACTTTTGGCTACACGGAATTTTAATAGAATTTTTTATTTTATGTAATCAGTGAATATATATATATATATATATATATATATATTATATTAAAACTTTCCAGTAGATAAAATGGGCTAAAGATGATTTTAGATAAACAATATCTATTACTTTTTTGACAGGTAGAAGGGAAAATATAACTTAAAAAGTGGGATAGAAAGTAATATTATCTAAAAATTTTACTATTGTCTTTAAAATTATTTTTATGAAGACATACTGGAAAATAAGTATTAAGAATAAACGGAGAAGGAAATTATTTTCGATTTTCTGGCAATATACTTTAATTGGAGTTTGTCTCAAACGTTTCTTTTAATATAAGCTTCACAGAAATTTATTAAATTATGAAAATATAAAATACTCTCCTGTGCTATTTTATTTTGAATTGAATGCTATACACACAGCTTTCTGGAAAGCAACATGACTTCGAAGCTTTATAACAGATATATTAGGTTTTAAATAAGAGACTTTAAACAACGTAAAATAAAGTTATTAACGCGGGGTTTTTAACTGTGGCTATGACATTATTTTCTCATTTCACTTACTCTTGAAGATATCAAACGAAATTCATACAGCAAATCGGCAGAAAATTCTGTGTGCATAAAATTTTGTTAGAAAGAAAAAATATCATGAATAGCTTTCATTAAGTGTATTTGATATTTATTCAAATAAAGATAGTCTATCTCTGTAGACTATATCTCGAAGCTGAAAGGGGCAATTGATTTATGCATCAAACAACATGCTTGTCCATTCTTTATCGACTATTGGTTGTTTGGATTTCATTTATTACAGTAGACCATAGCCTTCTAAACTAGATGCCTTTCCGCGTGGCTCGGAAACTTGGCGGTAGACAGCGACATCTGGTACAGATTGCGCGATTTGTTTATTCAACTGCCACCAAAAAATTTTTAAAGTGGGATTTGATATACATAAAAGGCGATATATACCCATACAGCACAGGATGTTTCAGTTATGTTGCAAAAAGCTTACAATCCTTCAAAAACGTAACACATTTAAGTACGCTCTCTGATACCTTTCTGAAACATTCGCCCTTTTTGATTTTCTGTCTGTTAAGTGATTGCAACGTTTCTGCTACGTATCTGATGTTTTGTAAAACTAATTGGAAAGCAATCTGAACGTTTTTAAATGTTTCTGAAATGTTTATAATATTTCAATGTGACTGTTACGTTTCTGGAACGTTTTGTGATGTTAGGGTATATTATATATCACTTCTTGAAATTGTTGGTGACAATTTAATAAAAAAGTCGCACAATCTGTACCAGGTGGCGCTGTTTACCGCTTGAATTCTACCAAGTTTCTGAGCTACGCGGAAGGCGTCTAGTTTAGGAAGGTATGCATAGTAGATTCCGTACAACGCGGGGGCAAGTAAATACCACAATTTTATTTTTAAAACCACTAATTTTAAAACCACATTTTTAAAACCACAAAGCAACCGCTTTCTACTAAACAAAATCAGATTTAATTGAACCAATAGGTTGGTACTAAAAAAAATTTGGTGGTGTTAAAAAATGAAATTGTGGTTTTTCATTTCGCAACCCGTACACCACGTTATCATATACGGAAGTCTACTGTATTTCAGTAAGGCGTAGTTTTATCGATCAGAAGTGAACTTTCAGAATTTTTAATTCGAAAACGAGCTGACAAAGGCAATTGATTTATAAGTCAAAAACATGTTTTTATAGGTGCCATCTTGTACTTTATTTTTAACACAAGTATTATTTCTGAAAAAGAAAAATATAACAATAATGTAGTTTAATCGCAGAAAACTGCTAAAAAATATATTAAACATTTCTGGTTGCAAAAATACGGACAAGTTGGCAGCTATGTGCTTTCATATGCTTTTCGATTGATGCTTGTTTAGATTTTATTTCAAATTACAGTAAGGGGTGGTTTCCAGAAAAGTAGCACTAGCTCTTATATATATTTGTTCTTAAAATTCTGCTTCCAGTCTAATTTAAATGAGTGCAGTTACCTTGCGTCTGAAAGGCATACCTACCAACCTACAAACTAATATCAGGACGATTTTTAGAGCCCACCCCCTTCTCCACACCACTTTATTTTTAGAGGAATTTTCTTCAAATGTAACTACGATTAAATAAGAAGATATGCATACACACTCTGAAAAAAGACTGGTATGAAAAAAAAGGGCGGGTACTGATAATCTTCCGGATATTAATTAGTAGGTTGGCAGGTATGCTCAAAGGTTTAAATAACTCAGAAATTCATAAATATAAAATATCAGATGAATTTTACTACGATAAATTGTTTTAAAGTGATGGTTCTGGAAATTTACTCAATTCTGTTTTTAAAACCAAATTAATAGAAAAATTAGTATATAAATTCATACGGTCTATCATGTTTAAGAAAAGCAATAAAAAGAGATATATAAAAAGATTAATTTTACTAATATTAAATGAATACCAAGTAAAAAGTGTATGTTTTCAGATGCAAAAAGAAAATACTATTTTTTCGCAAACCATAATTTCTCTTTCTCTTAAAAAAATAATGTAATTTTTACAGAGAAAAAAAAAAAAAAAAAAAAAAAAAAAGAAAGAAGGAAAAGAAAAGAAACAAACCTACAAGAAAACATACCTTTTATAGTACACAAATAATACAGCAATTGCATAAAATATAAAAGTTATATCAGTATCCATACTTGCCAACATACTAATGGATATTTCGTAGTATTGTTAATACCCGTCCTCTTATCACACCAGTTTTTTTTTTTTTTTAAAGAAAGGGCAATTACAGATAACATTTTCTACCTGATTCTTCCACAAATATTTTTCTTTCGGAATTTGTAATAGTATGTTTCCACCATTAATTAAGCACAAATTATCATATAAGCATAGCTGCCAATATTCTAATTTATTCCGGAGTACTTTTAGCCTCACCTTTATTTCGCACCACTTTATTTATAGAAAAATTTTCTTCAATACATAACTTCGATAAAATTACTTTAAAGTAAAAAGTGGTACGAAATAGAGGCGGGGCTAAAATTACTCCGGAATAAATTAAAATATTGGCAGCTATGATATAAATATTCTTCTCGAAAAATCAGGGGGAAAAAGGGTCCGTGACCACCCTGTAAAAGTATTTTTCAACTTATTTAATCGTAAATAAATTTGGGGAAAATTTCTCTAAAATTAAAACGGTGTGAAAGTACGGGCGGTACTAACAATGCTACGGAATTTTAATTAGAATGTTGTCAGTTATGCCAGTATCTATTGCTAACTTATTAGAATTTCTTACAAAAAACAAATCCAGTATTTTCTTGGAATTGTTATATTAAATTTTCATAAATATAATATTTACTTTAATTTTTAAAATTCTGTTTCAAAATGCATTTGTCAGAAAAGTATCAAAAGTGCATCCTTTAGACAATTACGTTTACAAAATATTTCAAATATATATATATCTGAAAGAGAAATTTTTCCTTTTTATAAGGAAATTCATACTATGTGCGATTTGGAATAATATTTATGACTTTATATAAGAAGAGATATAAAAAGATAAACAGGATAATAGGTAGATAAATATCCGACGATGATGAAGCTGGAAAAATGATCCTGGTTAATTCAGACATTAATGCTTTTAATAACTTCAATTTCGCTTTCTTTTGTTTTACTTGAAGGTTTGCTTCATACACAACTGTTATCGATTTTTCAAACTTTAGAAAAAAAAAAACACTCTTATACAAGTTTTATAAATCGTTCTATAACCCTTTGCGGCGCAAGACAATTCGGATCATTTAAATTATACTGCCACCGGTATTCATGAACTGAATTAACCTAAAAGAAATTTTAAATTTTAAGGCTAAAAAAACCGGCCTATTCTGATATGTTATAAACGTAAATTTTTGCTAAAAAATTTCCGGGATGAATTTTTGCAGCTGGATCTTAAATTTTGCGTCCTCGCAGCGAGGACACCGCGCGTTAAGGGGTTAAAACGAAATGTTTTAACAACGTTAATCTGACTTCGAGCTTTTAACGAATTAAATTTTTATATTAGTTGACTTAGTAGAACTGTTAATATTTTCCAAATAGTTGGTACTACAAATGTAAAAAAATATGCATATGGACATTTCAAATTTTTATTTATCAGAAATATTTTTTCCATACTTTAAAAAAACTTCTATAATTTTAATTTTCGTTGAAAGTCATTAAGAATCAGATAATAATTCACAAATCTTTGATTGGCTTATATACGAAGTGATTGGCTTATTTAAAAAAAAAAAAAATCATCAACTTAAACTTATCAAGAATTATCAAAATTAAAATATAAAAATTAAAATTATCAACAAATTTAATTCTATGGTTTGATAATTTAATATTTTGAACTATAATATAATAACATGATTTGATAAGATGGTTAAGCTTTATATAAATTTTTAATCTTCCCTGAAGTCATACTAGGCGAGACGTATTAAACCTGGACGTTATATTTAACGCCCCAGCCCGCCCATTCTCGCGCTTCGATGGCTTTTTCTAGTCAATTTTGTCCTTTTACTACTTCCGGTGTGAGCCTTTTTTTTTTTTTTTTTTTTTTTTTTTTTTTAAACACCCTTGAAATTGTGAGTTTTTTTGGTTTTCTTCCCATGCTATTTCTATGGGTTTTTAGCTTTTTTCTCCTCTTTTTCTACATTCTAAAGTGCGGAAGTCGATATAATAAATGATCATAGCTACCAAATCTTCCATTTTTTAGGAAGACTTCATACCAGATATTTTTTTCGGTGTATTTAATCGTCGAAAATGTATATGAAAGATTTCTTTTTAAAAATAGTAATGATAAATTCGATTTAAATTTTTGAAAAATTGACGACTGTGCATAATAATAGAAAAATATGCAAATAATGAAAGTTAGTGTAATTCTTCAGAAAAAGTAGTATAGTGTATGCAAATTTTAACATTCAGAAAAACATTTCTTTTGAGATTATGACGAATAATCCACAAAGTAATAGAAGTTTAGAGTGTCTAATTTCAACCTCTGAATACTATATAACTGATAATGATAATTCCAAAGTGTGTAAAGAGTGTTTGTTTATTTTAAAACCTTATTTTTATAAATGTCACATCTCTAATTGGAATCTTTGCTTTATTAAATCTTAGAATATAATATAAAAGGTCACTGTTTTAAAATACAGATTTTTCTTTCTTTCTCTTTTCTTTTTTTTCTCTCTTTCTTTCTTTTTTTTTTTTTTTTTTTTTTTTTTCTTTTGGATATGGATTTTGACTACTATGTAAAGAGTAAGTAAAAAAGAAAAAAAAAAAAACATATCCAGTAATTCATTAACTGAATTGACGATATTATAATCAACTAAACTTTAACTTCTCAATATTGTACTGTACAACTTATTATTCACATGTCAGGCCCATCCATTTTACACTAGATACTTTACATAGCAAAATCAACTGTATAATAAATTATACAGGTATTCATTGCAATTGATGCATTTGAAAAAATAGTTACCAACTTCAAATTCAAACTAAATCAAAGAAAAAAAACTACGTTTTCCATATCTAAACTTGCTACGTATTTGAAGCATACATACAGTATTAAGGCTCATCATCCTGGGAATATGATTCCGTTTTATTTGGGGAAAGACGGCCATTCTACACTGTAATGGCCGTCTATCCGAGAGTGAATACACATGGATAATTTAGCATATAAAATTTAAGAATAATTTATGTACTGTATGTGAATGAAAAACTCCAGATACATTTTCAAATTCTTTTTTCTTACTTTTCTTCTTCTTTATTTTATTTTATTTTATTTTTATTCAATTTATTTTATTTTTGAATAAATAACAATGTTTGAAGAATTATGTATTTATGAATAACTTAAAATTTATTTATTAATTTTTTAATTAATTACCTTATTATTTCATCAAATTTTACATAATTAGTTAATTAAAGTTAAATTAAAATTTCACTGAAGCACAGTAGCAGCATGTACAGTCGGGGAAAAAAAAAAAAACGCAACACCCGCTGTAATTTCGTTATTAATTGACGCAGAAACATCTAATACACATCATTCAACAGGAAATTCAAAGCACTTTCTGAATATGCCGTCAAATTTTGAATTAGGGGTCATCAACATATTGAAATGAGCGCCAAGTTTGATTTTTTCAATAGCAACATCAAATTGTGACTTCATTTTCGAATTTCTGAGAGTCTGGCAGTGCGGAAAAGTATATTATTTGTATACTTTATCTTTAGTATTTATAGAGTTATAATGAAAAATGTGTTAGGGGGTTATCTATAAATGTAGAAAAATAAAATTAAGATCTTATAAGAAATATAGAAAATTTTAATGTTTCACACCGGAAATCTTTCAGGAAAAAAAAATATTTATATTAATAAAACGTTGCCCCGGTTTCAGTTCCTTAATTATCCTGAATTCAATTTTTTAGATTTATATATACTTCAGTACTTTTTTAGATAATTTTACGTCTATTTAAATACATTACACTTGCGATTACTCCATACAGTACTCTGTGAAAAACGCGCAATATTTTTCAGGTAAAAGTGTCTATTATGGCTGTACTGATCACCAATAAGGCTTAAATTTTCTTTCGTAGGTGTAACATAATATACGAAATGAAATAATATATATATATATATATGTGTGTGTACACAACAACGCATAAACTAAATCTTTTCGGATAAATTATTGTAAGTGTTCATGAAGTAAATATTAAACAATTTTAATCGAACTTACCAGTTTTGGATCAGTTGAAATCTGTGGAACTGTACGATTCGTTTTATAATTTCTATGAAAATATAATTTCTTAAGTAACCCTTTCGCGACCGCTTACGTAGATTCACGCCATTTGAAAATCTGTAACTCTGTTAGTGGGCGTTTCTTTCGTAATTTGTGTGTTACATATTTCTTAAGTGTGTACCCAGTGTTCATATTTTTGCAATAAAATATACTATGGATAGAAATGTATTGATTAGAAAGAATATAATTATAATGTATATCCATTTGTAATATAATTGTGAATACAGAAAATTTGTTCTGAAATATTTTATTTTGACAGTATAACGCCCGTAGGCGGGTCTTACTGTCAAAAATATAAAATCCTGTAGTCGCAAAAAGTGTTAAAATATATTTATAAAAGGTAAAGTATGTTTTTAAAAATGTATAAAGTTAAAATGTATTAATAAAATTTTGAAGAATAAAGTGTCCTTAAAATAATAATCGTCCCCTACAAAATAAATAAATAAGTAAATAAATAAAATAAAATAAAGCAATATATGAAGCAAATGATTAAGCCTTTTTTAACTATGATGGTAGTTAAGAAACGATTTTACAGGTCTGTCTTGCATTTCAATTCCATTCGTTTTTTATATTTGACAATTTCACATTAAACCCATTTTTCTATTTAAAACAGTAAACCCCGCCTATTTAGTTAATTTTTTTTCTTCTAGTGTTTGTTTAAAAGATTCAAAATTAATCACCAATTAATCGATGAAGTAAATACCACTTGTGCATATTTTTGTCAACATAAAATAAGGGGTTTAACACGAATACTCAGTGTCACATTTACTTTTCTTTAATGTATTATTTTGTTTTGAAGAACGATGAAGGCGGGGCTTGTCTTCTTTAGAAAACAGGAATTCTTGATGCTAAAACTAATGTCTAAAAATCATCATTTTTGTTTCATTTCTTTGCGTTTGACGCTGCTGTTATATAATTTGACCCGTAAATAAAAAATAAAAGTATTTTGTTTAATTTTCTTTGTTATTTTTTAAGATTTGATTCGTTATCTCATGCAAAAATGTATAAGAGACGGCCCCCTAAACCACTCCAAAAGAAAGATTTATTTATATCTCGAAAACTAATAACTGGAATGAGCTGCAAATTTGCACACCCATATTTTTCAGCATTAGGATTCATTTTCTGTAAAAATTAATATAGGTCATAATTCATAATTTTTATGAATATGAATTTATTAATATTATTCAAAATTAAAAATATTTTCCAGAATCAAAAGTAATGATGGATTATGTTTGGGTTTCTTCATTGTATCTCGTAAAAAAAAATTATATCGATCAAGTTATTTTTTATGAAGATATTAATAAAAGTTTGAAATATGAATTTAACATTAGCACCTTCAAACTTTGAACGCTCATAACTCTGTGAAAAAATGAGTAAAATATACAACCAATATATTTTTTCGCGTTGTCGCGACCCCAAGAATTCAAATATAAAATAAAAATAGGGGGTTACCATTGAAAAAATCAAAGTTGGTGCGCGTTTTAATATGTAGACGACCCCCAATTCAAAATTTCTGTTCATTTTCTGAAACTACTCACAATGCCCCGTCGAATGATACCTACTACATTTTTCTACATTGATTAGCAACGAAGTTACGTTGAGTGTTGCGTTTTTTTTCCCCGACTGTACATCATAATAATAACAAAGCAAATCATTATGAAAATTATACTTTAAATAAATTATTGAAATAGAACAGATACACAAAGATATATGGAATGTTACTTATTTATAGAAAGCTATACTATTTGCTTTTTTTTTTTTTTTTTTTTTGAACAGTTAAATGTCATGCAAATTTCATTTTTTAGAATATCCATCAACTTTCGCAATTGTTCTATTCTATTACTATTGCCGAGTTTCAATTCCCGGTAATGGCTGATGCCAAGAACTTTTTTCGGCATAAAAAATATTTAGTTGATAGCATGGGGATGATAGATCTATACCAATTAATATATCTATGATTTGAAGCTATTAGCCATTATTGCACAGTCGGGTAAAAATGAAAAGCAACACCCGATGTTATTTCGTTATTAATTGACCCATAAAAATATAACACATATCATTCAACAGGAAATTAAGTGTACTTTTTGAAAATGAAGTGAAATTTTGAATTGAGGGTCATCTACGTAACTGAGTGTTAACTTTGATTTTTTAAATAGTACCACCGAATTTTGACTTCATATTTGAATTTCTGATAGTCTGGAAGTTCAGAAAAGCGTACAGCTTGTGCACTCTTTCTTTAGCATTCATAGAGTTCTAACCCAAAATGTGTTAGAGAGTTATTTCTCAACAGAAATATTTTATGAAAAGAAAAAAAAAAAATGTTAAAGAAATAAATGATAATCGTCTTTATAGCACTATGTCTAAACATGATTTTTGTTTTTTAGATATACTTAAATACATAATTGGATAATAATATGAAATCATAGCTGCCAACATTTTAATTTATTCCGGAGTATAATTATCTCCGCCTTTATTTCGTGCCGCACTATTTATAGAGTAATAATCTCCAATATAGTGGAGGCCCGTGTAATGTGGACACCCTAAGCTAGAAAGCTCATAAAACGTGCTGCACAAGCTGTTCTTCGATTTAATTCGAAGATTGGCTTGTCTTCCCAATATTTTTATTGATCCATTAGCGACTTTGTTCGCATTGTCCAAGTGACGGTTTAAGCTTGCCTTAGAGATGTGGTTAGCTCTAGCAGCTGCATTTAACCCGAAAATCTATGTTACAGCATTCAAGACACCAACTGTCCAGTTTCCACTCTTTCCTTTTAATTTTATTTCAGCTCATGTATTCATGCTATAATAAAAGTAAACCTACAACAAAACATAACAAGCAATTAATTAAAATATGATTTATATATATATATAAAAAAAAAAAAAAAGTTTTCATTATAATGCACTAAACAGAAGTAACAAGTGAAGTTTTAAAATTTTATTTGGATTGGTTTATCAGGTAAGGTGATTTTAAAATTTGCCTCTCTTTATCCCCCTTATGAGCCGAATTTTGAAACCTTAAATCATAAACGTTGTACGACTTCAATGTTATGAACCAAGACCTACTTTGTACTTTTCGTTAAAAATATTAAATAAAACAAGCTTCAGGCTTATAGTAATATGATTAGCAACATATATTTGCCTACAACGTGTAGTATGAACTAATGGTTCATATTACACGCATAAACGGAGTAATGTTGTTTCCAACCACATACGCTATGGAAAGTGTCGCACATAAAACACATGTATGGATTGTTCAGAAATTTAGTACGTTTGCTACGATTAACGGGAAAATTATATTACAATTACCTAAAAGCAGAAAATAATACATTCATTTTAACATACCTGTTACATCAATGATCATACAACCCCCCCCACCCCCCCCCCCCAAAAAAAAAAAAAAAAAAAAAAATCATAATCGTCCAAATGCAGGCATGCATGCACAGGTCCCTTCCTGCTTTAGATAACAACAATATTTACTAAATGCAATGGGACTGTTTCACCATCGAGTAGAGAAAAGATAAATTCCCTAATGTCCATATTACAGTATAGTCCATATTGCACGGTTCTCACTTATATGTACGATAAAATAAGAAAAGACAAAATACTTTTAAAAAAGTTGTCTAAAACACTACGTACCAACAATTGGTGCTGTATACAAGTCTCAATATTCGCGGATTTAAAGGTCTAGTCATAAGAATAACGTTATTCATAAGCATTTGCAATTAACGCTGTAAACTCATTAAAATGTCGAGAAATTTTTTTGAATATGCATAATAATTAATATCAGTGCATGTACAGTCGGGGAAAAAAAACGCAACAGCCACTGTAATTTCGTTATTTATTGACGCAGGAACATCTAATAGACATAATTCAACAGGAATGGCACTTTCTGAAAATGTCGTGGAAGTTTGAATTAGGGGTCATCTATATATTAAAATGAGCTCCAACTTTGCAACAGCAACACCTAATTTCGACTTCAAATTCGAATTTCTGAGAGTCTGACAGTGCGGAAAAGTATACTATTTGTATACTTTATCTTTAGCATTTATAGAGTTATAATAAAAAATGTGTTAGGGGGTTATCTCTAAATGTAAAAAAATAAAATTAAGATCCTAAAAGAAATAGAGAAAATTTTAATCTTTCACACCGGAAATCTTTCAGGAAAAAAAGAATTATATAAATTAATAAAAACATTTACATTTTACAGTTTCTTAATTAACCAGACTTCAGTTTTTTACATTTGTTTATACTTCAGTAATTTTTAGATATTTTTAGGTCTATTTAAATACATTACACTCGACTGTTCCAGACAGTACTCTTTCAAAAAAGTGCAGTATTTTTCAAGTAAAAGTGTTTATTATGGCTGTGATGATCACAAATAAAGCTTAAATTTTATTTTGTAGGTGTAACATAATATACGAAATGAAATAATATAGATATGTAAATATATATTTTAATTACTTATTAATAAAAGTGTATTTGTATAAAAAAGGCGCCAAAGGCAGCACTAAAAATTATACAAAAATATATAATTTAGAAAATATGATGAAACTTGAAGACAAGTGGGCGTGTATAACAAGAAAAAACGTTAAAAAAAGTAACGAGTTATAGTAACGATGAACAATTGTAAAAAACAACACTACATGCGAAAAACTCCCTTCCGCTTCCTCTTCAGTGGGTGGGAGCAGCAGAACAGACAATAAATTAAATTAAAAGAGGCCTAACAGGTTTCGGAAACATGGCGAAACTAGCATACTCCCAACAAAATCAAGAATAAATTACTGGCAAATTAGATATAACAAAATTGGTGCTTCATAAAAGTAACATAACTAAATTAATATAATAATCCAAAAACTACAAAGTCGATATTTGTGCCAAAAATAATTTAACAAAAGGACATGCTAGATCGTCATGTTCCCACCCAGACCTGAAAGGCAAAAAGATATTGTAATAAACTGAACTTACTGCAATGTAGAAATAGGTCTTTAGAGCAAAAGCAGATGATTCACATGTAGTGGCTCAATACTGGCGCTGTCTTGTCCGATGTTCCAAAATCATAGTCCAAACTCTCCGAGTCGCTCAGCACCAAGTAGCTGCAGTCCGACATGAGTCTTCATCAGCAAGCACTACTAGACACCAAGAACCATAAGTGAAGAAACCTTACCGCAGCTATCACCCCAATCGCAAACACCCATTAAAATTATTGGTGTAAAACTTTATGAAATTTAATGGATAGTTATTATTGTAATAAAGATTAGCAATGAATTTAAAGACTTGTTTATTGTAATTTGAATATTTATTGCATATCTTATAGAATCTATTTAGTTGACCAATCAAAATATTAATATAGATTTTTTTATGCAAATTACTATACCAGTGAGGCATGCTGTAACTATTAAATGAAAAATCTTTCTTTTTGTCATATAGATCCAGATTTAATGTATTATGTTGAACATCCAGAAAAATATCTAAGAAATTAACACAGTCATCTTCATTATTAGTTTTATTTAAATTTAAACAGGAAGGATATATGTCTTTAAAAATATCTGTAAAATTAAAATTTAAGACTAGAATATCATCTATATATCGATAAATTTTCAATTTTTTCTTGTAATTGATAACATAAGTATATTCATAAAAGAATAAAAATAAATTAGCGGCTGTACTGGAGTAATTGGTGCCCATTCCGATACCATGTACCTGTTTATAAATTTTATTATGAAATGTTAAGAAATTATTGTTAAAACAAAAATGGCAAAGACTTAAAAATAAATCTCTATCAATTCTTAATTCATTTACAATATCAAAAAAGTCGAATAATTTAATTAAAGTGCTATATAATAAATCAATAGGGATATTGCAAAACAAATTTTCGAAATCAAACGTTTGTACAGAAGTAGGCGTGTCCATATTATTTAACTTTTCAATAATTTCATAACTATTGTCAATACACCAAAAATAACTAGAATTTTTATATTTATTTTTTAGAAAGTCATAAATAAGCTTTAAATAAAATTGAAGTTTAATATTGAAACATTTATTAACGCTGCCAACAGTACAACAAATATAACGGAATTTTATTGGATTTTTATGGAATTTAGGTGTTAAAAATAAAAAAGGTAATTTTTTATGATTTGGTAAAGTAAAATGTTTATTGAAAAGGCTTTTACATTTCTTGATATAAGCAGAACTTTTATTATATATGGAATTGCTGTCCAGGTTATATTTTTCATAATATTTTAAATTATTAAATTCTGAAAATATTTTTTCAGCATAAAATTTTTTACAAATGATGGCGTAATTATTGGCAGCCTTATCAATAGGTACAAAAATAAAATTTGTTTGCATATTTTTAATAAAACTTAAGTCATCTTTACTTAGTTTTTGATATACATAATTACTTTGATTTAGATTTAATTGAATAAATTCCCTAAAATATTTAATTAGATGGTATTTCCATTCTACAAAAGCTTCAAACGGTACATTAAATTTATAAGCTATTTTCAGTATAAAATCATTAGTATCTTTACAAAAAGTATCAAGAGCTTTTTTGGGATTTATATAATAGTTAGGTCTAAATTTTGTACCAAGACTCAAAAACTGCCTTACATTCTCATTTTCAACAATATTCAAGTCACCAGTTATTACATGTCCATGATCTTTATTGATAAAATTTTTGAAATTCACGTTATGTCAACAACACTTATTTTCATCATCAAAATCCTCAAAAGCAAACTTCCTGTAATTAAAAACTCTACAACTAAAAGGTTGTGTGTATTTATAGGTAATTCTGATAGGATAATTCTTTAATGGAAAATAAATTGCTATATCTTTAATTATTGTATTTATATTTAGATTATTAAAAGATTTTTGTTGAAAAAGAAGAATGAAGTACAGTACATCGTTATAAAGTTTGCATGATTTCAATTTAAAATTCAATAAATCATTAATTAAGTCTTTTAATTGTTTATTTTTAAAATTATACTTCAAAGCAAAAGTTTTAATTTTTTTAAGTTTACTAATTTTTAATTCAAAAATATGATTTTTAACAGTTTTGACGTTATAATTTTTTAAGAAATCGTTTTCAATATTTTTTAACCAAATAGAAGCATCCAGAAAATTATTGTTTTTACTGTTAATACGAGAACCTCTTTTACCTCTCTGTATTTTGATAAGAATTGTATATATATATGTAAATATATATATACAACAACGCATTAACTAAATCTTTTCGGATAAATTATTGTAAGGGTTCATGAAGTAAATATTAAACAATTTTAATCGCACTTAACAGTTTTGGTCAGTTGAACTCTTTGGAACTGTACGATTTGTTTTATAATTTCTATAAGAATATAATTTCTTAATTAATCCCTTCGCGACTGCTGACAAATGAAAATCTGTAATTCTGTCAGTGGGCGTTTCTTTAGTAATTTGTGTGTTACTTATTTCTTAAGTGTGTACTCATTGTTCATATTTTTGCAATAAAATATACTATGGATAGAAATATATTGATTAGAAAGAATATAATTATAATGTATATCAATTTGTAATATAATTGTAAATACAGAAAATTTGTTCTGATATATTAAGCCTATTTTTGAATTTAAAACAGTAAACCCCGCCTATTTAGTTCTTTTTTTCCTTCTGGTGTTCGTTTAAAAGATTCAAAATTTATCACCAGTAATCGATGAAGTAAATACCACTTGTGCATATTTTTGTTAACATAAAATAAGGGGTTTAACACGAATACTCGATGTTACATTTACTTTTGTTTTATTTTCTGTATTGTTTTGTTTTGAAGAACGATGAAGGCGGGGCTTGTCTGCTTTAGAAAACAGCAATTCTTGATAACTAATGACTAAAAATCATCATTTTTGTTTCATTTCTTTGCGTTTGACGTTGTTGTTATATAATTTGACCCGAAAGTAAAAAATAAAAATATTTTGTTTAATTTTCTTTGTTATTTTTTAAGATTTGATTCGTTATCACATGCAAAACTTTATAAGAGACGGCCCCCTAAACCACTCGAAAGGAAAGATTCATTTATATCTCGAAAACTAATAAGTGGAATGAGCTGCAAATTTCCACACCCATATTTTTCAGCATTAGGATTCATTTTATGCAAAAATTAATATAGGTGATAATTCATAATTTTTAGGAATATGAATTTATGAATATTTTTCAGAATTAAAAATATTTTTCAGAATCAAAAGTAATGATGGATTATGTTTGGGTTTCTTCACTGTATCTCGTAAAAAACAATTATATCGATCAAGTTATTTTTTGTGAAGATATTAATAAAAGTTTGAAATATGAATTTAACATTAGCACCTGCAAACTTTGAACGCTTATAACTCTGTGAAAAAATAAGTAAAATATACAACCAATATACTTTTTCGCGTTGTCGTGGTCCCAGAAATTCAAATATAAAATAAAAATTGTGCATTACCATTGAAAAAAATCAAAGTTGGTGCGCGTTTTAACATGTACACGACCCCCAATTCAAAATTCATTACATTTTCTGAAACTACTCATAATTCCCCGTCGAATGATACCTATAACATTTTTCTACATCGATTAGCAACGAAGTTATGTTTAGTGTTGCGTTTTTTTTTTTTTTTTTCTCCGACTGTACAATTATATGTTAGTTTGTCAAAATGTTTTCACCACAAAAAATATAATAAAAAAGATCGTTTATTCATCGCTAATTTAAAGGTCCGATCATAAGAATAGCATTATGTACAGTCGGGAGAAAAAAAACGCAACACTCAACGTAACTTCGTTGCTAATCGATGTAGAAAAATGTAATAGGTATCATTCGACGGGGAATTGTGTGTTGTTTCAGAAAATGAACTGAAATTTTGAATTGGAGGTCGTCTACATATTAAAACGCGCACCAACTTTGATTTCTTCAATGGTAATGCCCCATTTTTATTTTATATTTGAATTCCTGGGATCGCGACAACGCGAAAAAGTATATTGGTTGTATATTTTACTTATTTTTTCACAGAGTTATAAGTGCTCAAAGTTTGAAGGTGCTAATGTTAAATTCATATTTCAAACTTTTATTAATATCTTCACAAAAAATAACTTGATCGATATAATTTTTTTTTTACGAGATACAGTGAAGAAACCCAAACATAATCCATTATTTTTGATTCTGAAAAATATTAATGAATTCATATTCATAAAAATTATGAATTATAACCTATATTAATTTTTACATAAAATGAATCCTAATGCTGAAAAATATGGGTGTGCAAATTTGCAGCTCATTCCAGTTATTAGTTTTCGAGATATAAATAAATCTTTCTTTTGGAGTGGTTTAGGGGCCGTCTCTTATAAAATTTTGCATGAGATAACGAATCAAATCTTTAAAAATAACAAAGAAAATTAAACAAAATATTTTTATTTTTTATTTACGGGTCAAATTATATAACAACAACGTCAAACGCAAAGAAATGAAACAAAAATGATGTTTTTTAGGCATTAGTGTTAGCATCAAGAATTGCTGTTTTCTAAAGAAGACATGCCCCGCCTTCATCGTTCTTCAAAACAAAACAATACAGAAAATAAAAGTAAATGTATCATTGAGTATTCGTGTTAAACCCTTATTTTATGTTGACAAAAATATGCACAAGTGGTATTTACTTCATCGATTAATTGGTGAAAAACTTTTGAATCTTTTAAACGAACACTAGAAGAAAAAAAAATAAATTAAATAGGCGGGGTTTACTGTTTTAAATAGAAAAATAGGTTTAATGTGAAATTGTCAAATATAAAAAACGAAGTGAATTGGAATGCAAGACAGACTTGTAAAGTCGTTTCTTAACTACCGTCATAGTTAATAAAGGCTTAATCATTTGCTTCGTATATTGCTTTATTTTATTTTATTTATTTACTTATTTCTTTATATTGTAGGGGGAAGGATTATCATTTTAAGGACACTTTAGTCTTTAAAAGCTTATTAATATATTTTAAATTTATACATTTTTAAAAACATACTTTAACTTTTATAAATATATTTTAACACTTTTTGTGACCGGAAGATTTTGTCTTTTTGACAGTAAGGCCCGCCTACGGGCGTTATACTCTCAAAATAAAATATTTCAGAACAAATTTTCTGTATTCACAATTATATTACAAATGGATATACATTATAATTATATTCTTTCTAATCAATATATTTCTATCTATAGTATATTTTATTGCAAAAATATGAACACTGGGTACACACTTAAGAAATATGTAACACAAAAATTACGAAAGAAACGCCCACTCACATAGTTACAGATTTTCAAATGGCGTGAATCTACGTCAGCAGTCGCGAAAGGGTTAGTTAAAAAATTATATTTTCATAGAAATTATAAAACGAATCGTACAGTTCCAAAGAGTTCAACTGACCCAAAACTGGTAAGTGCGATTAAAATTTTTTATATTTACTTCATGGACACTTACAATAATTTATCCGAAAAGATTTAGTTTATGCGTTGTTGTATATATATATATATATATACATATTGTTTCATTTCGTATATTATGTTACACCTACGAAAGAAAATATAAACTTTATTGGTGATCAGTACAGCCATAATAGACACTTTTACTTGAAAAATGTTTCACTTTTTTCAATGAGTACTGTATGGACTAATCGCAAGTGTAATGTATTTAAATAGACTTAAAATTATCTAAAAAAGTACTGAAGTATATACAAATCTAAAAAATTGAATTCAGGATAATTAAGGAACTGAAAAAGAAGCAGTTTTATTAATTTTTATAGTTATTTTTTTCCTGAAAGATTTCCGGTGTGAAACATTAAAATTTTGTCTATTTCTTATAGGATCTTTATATTACTTTTCTACATTTACAGATAACCCCCTAACACGTTTTTGATTATAACTCTATAAATACTAAAGATAAAGTATACAAACAGTATACTTTTCCGCACTGGCAGACTCTCAGGAATTCGAAAATGACGTCAAATTTGGGTGTTGCTATTGAAAAAAATTTGGCGCTCATTTCAATATGTAGATGACCCTTAATTCAAAATTTGACGACATATTTAGAAAGTGCTTTAAATTTCCTATTGAATTATGTATATTAGAAGTTCCTGTGTTATTTAATAACGAAATTACAGCGGGTGTTGCGTTTTTTTTTTTTTTTTTTTTTTTTTTCCCGACTGTACATTCATTTGCAATTCACTCTAGAATCTCATTAAAATGTGGCTTTTTTTTTTTTTTTTTTTTTTTTTTTTTTTTTTGAATGACATAATAATTATATCAATGCATATAGAATTATATATGTTTGTCAAAATGTTTTCATTCTAAAAAATACAATAAAAAGATCGTTTATTCATTGTGATAGTCAGCCCTTTAATGATGATTTGAAATATTAATGCCTAATAATAAACTTTTAGAACCATTTCTTTATCAAAAACGAATTTGAAAGTACTATATATATACATATATATATTTATATTTAATAATGAAATAAAGTGCATTTTAATATTTTTCTGTAAAGGCAAAAAAATTTTTCTTTTTTAATTCGTATCAAAATATGAGCATCTTGAATCATCTGATACCATTTTACGGTGATAGTAAATGTTTTAAATATATATATTTGTTTTTTATTGCATTAGAGTTATGAAAATTTGCATAAATATATGAAAATTTCTTGAAAACTATTTAAATAAAAAACTATATATATATATATATATATATATATATATATATATATTATTTTTTTGAATGCTCACTGCTTATTAATTTATAATTTTTTTTCTTACTGGATTTTACATTATTACAGTTTTTAACAATACATTCTAAGCATACTTCGATATTACTTTGTGGATTCTTTGATTTTTTTAAAAAATATAATTGAAGGTTTGAATCTGGAAATTTAATTCAAATTTTTAACATTCAAACATAAAAAAAAAGTTTATTGGTGAATATACCATACTTAGATTATATTATTAAACTGTGGCAGATAGGATGTGCCGGGTTCGACCCCAGGTCACACTCATTGACCTAGCCGTTAGGAGTTTTCTGTGATTTTCCCAAAACTAACAAAAATACAAGCTGGGACACCTCCCCCCCCCTTACAAAGAGCCCCACGGAGGGCATTATACCTATAGGCCTAGGACCCTAGTGTAATAATCAGCCTTAAGCCACACAACCAAATGATTTTAAATTGTAATACTTATAAATCGAGGGAAGTAAAGAAAAATTAGTTAGCAGAAAACATTTTTAAAATATTAAAAATTTTGAATTTTATTTATTTTAAATAGTCCTAGTAAAATTTTATTATACGTAATAGTGTTTCACTGAAATGCCTATGCATGCACATTTTTTGTAATTCTGAGATTATGTAAAAAAAAAAAAAAAAAAAATCTATGATGCCTGAAAATGAACTCAGGGCACCTCAAAACATATAGAAGCATTAAAATTTGAAAGTCGGATTTTTGACATGATTACAATATTTTCCTTAAATATATATGTACGGAAAGTAAAAATTATTATAATGTCCATAATTTTCCTTTTTCATTTGTGTACTATTTTAGAGTTGTTATTCCCAGATAAAGACTTATCACTTTAGTATATGTTGAGAAGTTAAAAAAGTTGTATAAAACTATGTTAGAAAATACTTTTAATTTTGAAGAAAATCGAACTATGAGAATTTGGTATATCTATACGTTTTAAGGTTTCCTGAATTCATTTTTAGTTTTCAAAAATATACTATGTAAGGTAAATATTGTACCCACGAAAAAAATAATAATCCACTGTGAGTTTTGGTATATTTATACGTTTTGTGGTCTCCTGAATTCATTTTTCTGTTTTTATAAAGATATATGTATGTGTCTGAGTGAAAACAATACCATTTAAATACTTTATCTAATTACTATATTTCACTGCATATGTATAATGATTATATATATGTGTGTGTAAAACAGTAATTAAAGATTTTTTATTTTTTTTTTTAAAGTAATTTTTTGGTGTGAGTACAAGAAGTAGATATGATTAAATAACAAACTCTTTTGCTACTAGGGATAATGTTATTTTTTTTCTATCCCGCATTTAAGCAAGTATTGGAAACGATCGCGAATAAATCAGAATGGCTGGATCGACGATCGTAACATGGCACTGAACCCGGCATCTCCCCTCTACCAGCTTGGGGAGCAGAAATTTTCGGCCACAAGTGGAGCAAAAATGTATGGGGTGTGTGTGGGGGGAAGGAACTAAGAATTAATTAGCAGGAAGCATTAGAACTTCTTTTCCAAAACTTTTTTATATATATATTTATTTATTTTTGGAATAATTTCCCAGAAATTTCAGTATAATAATTATTAACGAGTTTCATTGCATATGTATAATAAAAATATCTAAGACATTTATTTAAAAAATAAATAAATAAATAAAAGTAAAAGAAAATTGCATAGAGAAAAATTTTTAATGTGCGTACAAAATATGTAGCTATTATTAAAAAAATAAATAAAAAATATTTTAGAAGCTAATGTAATACATACTTAAAATGATTTCGAATATGGATTTGTTTTTTCAAGCACAATTATTAAATATTCCTTACATACTATTTCCTCTTATCTTTATTAATATTAATTGGCTTATTTCAAACAGATTTTTATGTCTATAATTGACTTTATATATTTATATACATATATATATATATATATATATATATATATATATATATACAAGATCTATTTTATTATTATTATTTGTTTATTTTAAATTTGTTACAAAAATTGTAGCAGAAAATTTTTAAATAGCTGAACTTTCAGGAATAAATACAGAAATAGATATTTATTTATCTACAAATAATCTTCTTAAAACATTTTGCATTTATAACAAACAGTTTTGTGCATTAAAAGATAGTTTTAATAAAAATAATTCGTTAAATTGTCAAAATGTTTCTTGCGCAAGTAAGTACATATCCTAACTACGAGACGCGTAACTAGCGCACCAAGCATAGGAGATAGTAACTATGCATTGTACGGTGTTTCTATTGTTCAAGTTCGCGTCTGGACAGCCGCTATTCTACTGAATCGCAGGGAGCCATGGTCAGGCGAGCAAAGTAGGCACGAGTGCTTCATGTTTGCATATGTCTCAAGGGCAGTTTAAAATATGAAACTCTTTTCTGAAGATAACCTGTTTTATTCTTGTAGGCCTGTAACTATCGTGAATAAGTGGATAGAATTTTCAGTTGACCGTCTATTTAATGAAAAACCTCAGATAACCCTTCAACCCTTTGCGGCGCAAGGTAATTGGGATCATTTAAATTATACTGCCACCGGAATTCCCGAACAAAATTAAAATAAAAGTAATTGATGACTTTTTTGCTATGATATAAAAGTAAAATTTTTCTAAAAAATCTCCGGGATGAGTTTTGCGGCTGAAAATTGAAATTAAATGGTGCTGTAGTTTCATCACCACCACTCAAAGGGTATACATTAACTTTATACTTCAGTCCTTTATATCCCGAATTATTTTATTTTTGAAAAAAAAATTTGGAACTTTTTTATTCTATTTCTTTATGCATGAGAATCATCTCATATTAACACTTTCGCGACCTCATGATTTAGAATTTTTGACAGTAAGGTCCACCTGTGGCCATTATTCTCCTCTGTTACAATATTTCAGAACAAAATTTTGTGTATTCACATTTATATTAGAAATGGATATACATTATAATTATATTCTTTCTAATCAAAGTATTTGTATTCATAGTACATTTCATTGTAAAAATGTGAATATTGGTTACATATTTAAGAAATCAATATTTATTTATTTTTGGAATAATTTCCCAGAAATTTCAGTATAATACAAATTGCGAAAGAAACGTCTCCTGGTGGAGTTACAGATTTTCAAATGACGTGAATCTACGTCAGCAGTCGCGAAAGTATTAAATTTAGCTTAAACTATAGTTTAACTATAGGGAAAGCTTAAACTATAGGGACTAAAGCTTAAACTATAGTCTCAATGAAATCCTGTAGTAAATTTAGGCTATATTGAGGAAATTTTATGGGATTTTAATGTTCCGGTGGGGTACAAAGGGTTAATACTTGCTTTATTTTTGCTCCAAAAACTGGTAGTCAAAGGGGTTAAATTTGCTTTTTTTTTTTTTTTTTTTTTTTTGTTATCAATGCCTGGTGGAAATTCTTAAAATTTATTTTATTTATTTGTTCATAGATTGATTGGTAGTTTAAGTACGTGACATGAATCATCTACATATAAATTTAGTAGTCATCCATTCACGCTTTGTACCTGCAAAATGCTGTTTATAGCAGAAATTTAACCCTTCTGTAATCCCAGAGATGCCAACATTTCAATATATTCTGGAGCACTTTTAGCCCCGCCTCCATTTCATTCCAGTTTTTTCTTAAGAGTAATTTTTTCTTATTTTATCATAATTATGCATTGGAGAAAAATATTAAATTTTTTTGATTAAAAGCGTTGCTAAAAATGCTCCAAGAATAAATTAAAATGTTAGCAGCTAGGTAAACATGTCTGCAGTTATGTTATGCATGCTTTGTCAATCACACAAACAATATATTTTAATTATTTTTTTCATTGTCATTTGGTAAGAGTTTAGAAACAAGATTTTTTATAACCTCATTATTAAACCATTTGAAGCAAACCATTATAAAATAACAACCAAAAACATGATTATGCTATGTATAATTAAGTTTTTGTAAGATTCTACGAAAAATTATTTCTAATTATTTCTACGAAATAATTATTTCTACAGGTTTATACTTTAATGTGGTATTTTTTATTTAAATGTGTAGGAGAAAAAATTGAAATTAGAAAGTAACCCATTTAATAATAATAATTTAAAAAATAAAATAAAATAAAATAATAATAATAATTTAAAACACAATTTCAACAGAGTTCAGAATTTCTAATTAATATTTTTCTCTTTGTTCAGCCTGCTATTGCTTTTATTCTTTTAAAAAAGTAAATTTTCTGAAAGGAGATTTAAAAAAATCCTCAAAAAATAATTTTTCATATGTCATTTAATTAAGAAAACTGTTCTAAATTTTTGAAATGAAATTTTAGTAGACGGATGAAACTCATTTCTTAGATTATGTTTCCTATTATGAGGGATCTTTATTTTTAGATTTTTAATTACTTGTTATTCTTGTTTCTTCTGTTAATAAATTTCAAAGTTTTAGAGAAATAAAGATTTATCTTGATGACAATGCATTTTTTTTTTTTTTTTTTTTTTTTAACATTATTATTTATTTATTTACTTTTGTGTATGAGGGAATTACCAAGAGAACATTTCTTTAATGATTAGAATTCCATAATTTTAAATAAATTAAATGTGACTTCTTATCTTATGCATCCCTTGTATCTTTATAATGTTTTAGGAGAATTTTCATGTTGATGTATTAACATAACTACCAATCTAACCCTGAAGATTGTTAGTCCCGCCCCTTTCCGACTATTTTTTCAAACCAGTCTTTTTTTTTTTTTTTTTTTTTGAGTACTACTCTTCTTATTTAATCGTAAATATATTTGAAGAGAATTACTCTAAAAATTAAGTGGCTTTCAAAAACGGGCGGGAATTAACGATCTTGCCCGTTCATACTTGCCAACCATCACATTAAAAACCGTACTATTGTTAACGCCCCCTGAAAAAAAAAAAAAAAAAAAAAAAAAAAAAAAAAAAGAACTTTTCTCACACCACTATATTTTTAGAGTTAGTCTCTCCAATTGTTGTTACGATTAAATAAGACTAATTGTACGGTTCATAATGAGATGGTTGGCAAGTATGTATTAATCATTGCATTGATTTTAAAGCACGTCATTTAATAAGTAGAAATCTTTGCATTCTTATTTTATTATTATTAATATTATATATATATATATATATATATATATATATATTTATTTATTTATTTATTTTGCAAAGTATAAACTGCACTTCAAAGAAAAAAAAATAAAAAATAGGACCTGTTTATGACCGTTTACTGGAATATAACATAGATGCCAACATTTTTAGCCCCGCCTTTATTCCATACAACTTATTATTTAGAAGTAATTTTTTCCTATTCTAACGAAGTTATATATTAGAGAAAATTTCTCGCTAAATAAAGTGGTGAAAAATAAAGGCGGGTCTAAAATACTCCGGAATAAATTAAAATTTTGGCATCTATGAATATAGCAAGGAAAAGTAACTTTAACCCATTGTATCCCACCTGGACTTTAAAGTCCCATCAAACAAATTCCTCAATATAGCCAAAATTTACAACAGGATTTCTTTGGGACTACAGTTTAAGCTTTAGCCCCTATAGTTTAAGCTTTTCCGATAGTTAAGCTATAGTTTAAGTTTAATTTAATACTTTCGCGACCGCTGACATAGATTCACGCATACTTGCCAACCATCTCATTATAAACCGTACAATTTTTACTACTGCCTTTTTTTTCACACCAATAATATTGTAGAGTAATTTTAGTTTTATTTAATCGTAACAACATTTGGAGAGAACAGCTGTAAAAGTATAGTGGTGTGAGAAAAGGGGCGTTTTTTCAGGGGGCGTTAACAATTGTACGGTTATTGATGATATGGTTGGCAAGTATGTTCACGTCATTTGAAAATCTGGAACTCCACGAGTGGGCGTTTTTTCCGCAATTTGTATACTATTTATTTCTTAAATATATAACCAATACTCACTTTTTTACAATGAAATATACTATGGATTCAAATACTTTGATTAGAAAGAATATAATTATAATGCATATCCGTTTCTAATATAAATGTGAATACAGAAAATTTTGTTCTGAAGTATTGTAACATAAGAGAACGTCACACGCTATTTCTATGGGGTTTTTAGCTTTTCCCCCCTCTTTTTCTACATTCTAAAGTGCGGTCGCGAAAGTGTTAATATTCTCATATTAAATTTACTTACTAATTACTAAATTAGTATTTACTTACTAATTAATAAATTACTTTTTATTATATTTCTTTATGATTCTCATGCAAAGAGAAATTTAATTAAAATGTTTCGAACTATTTTTCTGAAAATAAAATAATTTAGGATATAAAGGGTTAATACTTCTTTCATAATGTATGAATAAGAACGATTGAATAAATTTTTAGTTTTAAATTTTTATATGCTTATCGCGCGTATGTTTCAAATGAATGTGGTGTTACCGTGTCATGCTTGCCAACATTCTAATTAATGTTACGTAAAATTATTAGTAACCGCATTCTTTCTGAGACCAGATACAGAGCTGCCAACCTAATCCAGCAAATTTTTAGTACCGCCCCTTTTTCTACACCACTTGATTTTTAGAGTAATTCTCTTGAAATGTATTTACGATGAATTAAGAAAACAAATACCCTAAAGATTAAGTGGTGTAGAAAAAGGGGCGGTACAAACAATTTGCCGGATTAGGTTGGCAGCTCTGCAGATATTTTTTTTTTTTCAGTATACCTTACATAGGTGATATTTTGAAATTGAAACCACTGCTTTTTTAATTTCGGAGATATTCTCATGAAACAATACGATTTGTTAATAGAAGAAATAGTAAAATAAAGTCTCTAGCTGTCTAACTAGTAAAATAAAGTCTCTACTTTACTGGTTTAGAGTAAATATCTTCACTTTAATCTAAATATATGTCATGTGGTCCCCGTCAATATAATCCGGAACTTTAAAGAAATTATTTGTTTTATTTTTTTTTAAGTTTTAAATATCCCAATTTTTTTAAAATTCTAACTTTTAGAAAGCATTGTTTATTGTTTTTTGTTCTTTTATTTTACTTATGCAAAACTATTTAAATGCGTCATGCTTGTACATACAAATTCAATTTTACATTTTTTAAAACACTCAAACATAGAAATCGAATGCTTTGACCACAATCCGTTACAACGCGAAACAACTTTCTACGTGTTCTGGATAAACTTTGATAAATTATGTTCATGAAACTAGCGACATAGCTGGAGCACGTAAAAAAATTCCATTTATATACTTTCAGTATCAGAAATAGCATAAACGTGTGCAATACGGAAAACAAAATTCAAAGGCTATCTCATCGTGAATTTATTTCTCTCTAGCGAATTTGACTCGCATAAAAAGATGTGAAGTAACAGCTAATGTATTTATAAACATTAAACAAAATTTTATTATTAAATAAAATTAAGTGGAATAGAAATATACTTATTTTTTTTAAATATTGCTTTAAAATGCGTTTCCTTAAATAATTTTTTAAAATCCCAACAAGTATATTTTCAACATAACACTTTTTAGTGAACAATATTTCATATTATATATATATATATATATATATATATATATGAAGGAACATTTTAACATACATTTTTTTAAATTTAGCTAACAAAGTTTTATTTCAGCTCATTTATTTTTATGAAAGTTTAATTATGTAAAACCTTCCAACTAAAGATATCATGATCTTCTTAATATAATTGCTTTATGGGTAGGAAATTATGCCATAAATTATTCACGGAATATTAAGCGATAAATTTTGCCAAGGTACTCCACTTTTACTATACAGGAATGCTTGACAAAAAAACAGAACTTAATTTTAAAATTACGGATGCATTGCAAACTAGTGCCTTTTTTTTAATGACTCTACTTTATAATGGGCTTTTCTGAACGACGCTAATTTTTTTCACACTATATCGAATTATACAGAGAAAAATTTATTTCTAGAAAACATGTTACCCATAAGTAAGAAATACTAGCAATAAACACTAAATTAAAACGTGCATCAAATAAAAAAATAGTAAATCAGAATTTGTTTATTTATTTCTTGTAAAACTCAGAAAAAAAAGTAAATTTTTGTACAAAATTTGAAGAGCTAAAAAAAAAAAAAAATGTTGAATGCAGTAAAGTTTCGTATACAACGCGGGTGCAAGTTTGCTTCATGAATATTACAATTCTATTTTTTAACACCACTAATTTTATATTAAAGCAACTTCTTTATACAAAAAACTAAATCGAATGTATGAAACAATAGATTAGTACTATAAAAAATAACGGTGTTATCTCTGTTACCGTGTTGTACGAGACTTTACTGTACATAATACCGTATTTTCCCTTTTCGGTTCCCATTAATTTGAACATATTGGCCGAGAAGCTCGGCTCTGGGAGTTGGGGAACAATAATTGCTGAGTTCGAATGTTAGTTCTCTCGTCAACGTAGATGTTCGTAACTGTCGGTGATATCTCCGAAATCCGCGACAAGTTGGGATATAACACCTTAAAAATCATTTCAAAAGAAAAACCTGTTTTTTTATTATTATTATTGTTGTTGTTCTTGTTGTTGTTGGGGGTATTTATCGGAATGAAATGGTTATATAGTGATTAAACTTATTATATCTTAGATTTAATTAAAATTTATATGAATTAAGTTTACTGATAATTTCGATAATATAGCTAATAATAATTTATTGCACTGTTAATTTTATTATCACAGAACTATAGGTAGAAGTACCATCATAAAGGGTCTCGTGATTTGGTGGTGCCAAAATTTAAAATGTTCGCTAGACACTGAGATAACGCCATCTGTGAAATCACAGCTTTCGAATAACAGATCCACCACCTGGCATCCGACAAACCCCCAAATTAAAATACTCAGTAAGTTGATGCCGCAGGCAGCGAAGTACCGAACGCGAGGTTACGCAAGCGTATATAAAGCTGCTGAAGTTAACGGGTATCCTTAGTGTGGTTCTAAGCATTTTCAGCGGATTATTTTTTGGTTTTTATATCTAAAGTTCTATAAAAATAGGATTTAATTTTATTTTTCAAAATTCAGTTTAATACATACATATATATATACATATAATAACAGTAGAAAGCCACTTATATTTAAATTATCCATTTTAAGGGGGGGGGGAATATTTGCAATAAAAACTGACGATTATTTCTATTAGAGAAAACTCTCAAACTACTTTTGAATCGCATTCAAAACATAGTATTCCAGAACAAGAAAAGAAAAATAAATAAACTTATCTATAGTAAGTTAAGAAATTTATTAATTTTACATTATAATAAATATTAGAGTAATATATTTTTTTTCTATTATGCTTTAAAATAATACGAATAGATTAAAATAATGTCTATGTAACCAAACTCTTCATTTATCCGATTAAGTTTAACATGGTTCAAACTAATTCTTTTATACATTATTAATTAAACGTTACTTTCTTTTATATTTAAATATCAAGGTATTTTCTTCTCCGACGATGACAAACTTACTGATTAATTTGCATAGAGAAAGAATGTATTCGCAAATTAAAATAATGTTTTCTTGCTACTGGATTGTCTTTTACGGTCTTAAAAGTATTATTTATTCATTAAATATGTACATCCTTAGTAACTTGAATGTTTACTTATAATAATGCAATTAAGTCACATTTAAATACACCTGAATTAATCATTTTACTTAAAGTAAATAATAATAATAATAATAATAAATAAATAAATAAAAAGATGTGATACATATGAAAATTCTTTACTTGCTTTCAAAATATGTTCTATGAAAAAAAGTAAATTGTTAATGAAAAATTATTAATTAAATAATTTGTATTTTTATATTTTTTAACACTTTTTATGTAAACAAAAACTATTTCTAGAGGAAATATAGCATTATTTATTGCGTTGATATTTTTACTTTAATTAGATTTTCAACTCACATAGTTTTTATGCAAAAAAGTACATGGAATTTATTTAGTATTTTTAAAAGAATAACTAAATGCTCAAAGTAAGAATTTTCGAGTTTTTAGGCAAATTTTTTGTGTGGATTGTTTTTCTTCACTAAAAAGAATAAATATATATTTTATGAAAGTGAGTATAAAGCATTATTTTCTTTTAGACATGCACATAATTACCTCAGTGTTTCTTTTCTAAAAAAGAAACTCTAACAGGGAAATAATTTTCTTATGTATTTATATACTATTTTTCTGTTGATGGTAGTATGGTAATTTATTAAAAATATTTTTGTCTGCATAAATTCATATTTTTTAAAGGTGAAATAAATATTTAACATATTATCATCGAAGTATTTTCTTATTTTCGACAGTAAACCCCGCCTTTTAGCATTCCTTTAAAATGTTATATTATTTAACAAAAAGATTTTACGCATTTGTAATTAGATTAATTAAATGTTACTCTCAAATATATGCGTCCGTGTAACACAAGGTGTTTAACACGATCACATGAAATCTGTTTTAAGCGTAAAATGCTGTTGTAGAGAACGCTAAAGGCGGGGCTCGGTTTTCTTGTAAAACGTCATTTTGCGTGACCGCAACAAAGATGAAAATATTCAACTTTTTATGTCACCAGTATTTCAATACAGAAATTTTTATCATATTTTTAAAGTTATTTTTCTCATTTTATAGCGTAGAAAGATTTGTAGAAAAATACTGGTGGTAAAAAAAAAAAAAAAAAGGCACAACACTTTCATCCCTGCCACATGCAATGTGTTTACTGTATCTAATTTGCTGTTGTTTTAACATAATGATCATAACAATTCATCTTTTATTATTTTGGAGGGTAATTCTATGGGACATGGTAGTATCAGTTATACTAAATGTTTTTTTTTTTTTTTTTTTTTTTTTTTTTTTTTTAGCGTAAATATCCCTGTGTATCTGAGAGAGTATATTTAACATGGGTTTATGCTCTGTAATAATAGTTTGATTTCTTCATTTATAAAAGTCTGATTTTCTTTCTTGTAACTAGTATATATATTACATATTACCCTCTAATTTTCATTTATAGAGTACGAGGTTATAAGTATAGATCCTCAATTCAATACCACTTAAAAAAATAATGACCAATATAATGGTTTGCAGCAGCTTTCTTTAATTGAAACAGGGTGTCGACAGATAGACCGGACTTCTCCCTCTGATTGTACCACCACTGTATTTATTTAGTAATTTTTAATTATATATATTTATTTTCCAAAAGTATATTAAGCAGTATTTGCAACAGTTAATAATAATTTAATTTGTATATTTGCCTTTATTTGTTTAATAAATCAAACTATTTGTCAATATAGATTTTAAAATATGATTTAAAAGGATCATTTTCTTTCCACACTATCCCTATATTATGGAGCAGCTGAGGAAAAGATAAACTGTTGTCTGAACAATGTAATATAACTCATATAAATGTATGTAAAAAGATGACAAAATCAAATCTAACATAACTAAAGTACTCTTTATATTTGTAGTCCTTATGTATGGTATTACAAAATGTCTGAACAGAAATAAATTAAAATAAATAAATAAATAAATAATAATAATAATAATAAATAATAAGATTGACTATATTTCTAGAAAAGATGAGAATAGATATTTCCTAAGAAATTCTACCATTATAAAGTCATAAATGCCATATGTCCATACTAGCCCCATGCAACTCTTTTTATGTCTACGTAATGTACTGATTTATATATACCATGAAGATCTAAAGTAAATAACCTAATATTTGTTAAATGGAATCATTTATAATTTCCTACAATTTATCTTTTGAAATATAGAAGTGAGATAACATAATTACGCTATTATAATGTAAACCTGAAACTTCCGTTTCTACCATTAACACGTTGCTTTATAAACTACTGCTGATCTAAAAACTGTGCTATCATGTAAATAATCATTGAAGTGAATACCAGTTTAACCAAACTTTAAAAATTTAGGGGAGTTTTAAGCGATAAATAGCAGAATTATTTAAATTGTCTACCATAACCCCCTTCCCACTCTAGCTCCCATCTTCTCTATCACGAATTTTTATCACCACGTCTCTCGAATAAATATTTTCGCCTTATTTCATGACAGACTATTGTTTCAAAACATTAGGGAACAAACCTATAGAAATTTGCTGGTAGCCAAAAATCCCACTAGTTAGCATCTTTGGGTTGTTTAAATAGGGTGTTTTAGGAAGTATTGCCGTACGGTCTTTCTGTTTCGCTACCATTAATTATACATAGAAATTTTTGTCATAAAACATCCCTATGAAAAGAAGTTTATTTTTTAAGAGAAGTGATGGAAGAATTAAAAAAAAAAAAAAAAGGCAGGTCGGAACGAACCTTGAAGTATCCCGAAATTCGCACGGAAATACCTCTAAGAGTTCATTTCCTCTTGAAAATAGTAGAACATGTAAGAAGTTTGTGCAACTCTTAAATGAACAGCTTCTGACATCCTAATTACGGAGGATTGATACAGAGGATTGTAATAAATACGGAGGATTGATAAATACAGAGGATTGATAGTACCGATTGATAGATTCGATGTTCATTTTATACTATTTATCATGAATGCCAACAATTACTTTCTCTAAACAAGGTTTATCACCATTGTTTTTAATAGAAGCCTCTGATATTGATTCTCTACATTAAATTATATTGAAATTTACTACAAATAAAATAAAAATAAAAATTATTTCTTTGAAACACGGAATTGTTGGGCGTTTTGCTTTACAAATCAATTTATTAAATTATTCACTTAATGCAATCTGTAAAATTAAACTATTTCAGAAAGGCACTTTTTCAAAGAAGAGAACACCATTTTTACATTTTTCATCTTCATTTTTCTGTACATTTAATTTTCTTATTTTTATTTTCGAGTAGCTGTAGAAGAAAAAGATATAAGATGCTGTCAAATGCATAATGGTTTAAAAAAAAACTGAAATGTAAGATTTAAGTTGATAACAGTGTTAGAAATTGATTTTTTTTTCTTTTCTTCTAACGTGTCTCTAATTGTTATGCATCAAAGACATTTCGCCGCAGACTTTAAGTAATTTTGCAAAAGAGTTTTATTTATTCTCACTCAAAGAAAAAAAAAAGACATTAAACAAGGAAATGTTTATCTTTTCATTCATACTTTTTATTTTATTTTATTTTATACAGAACAGTAAGTCGAGAAGTTAATGTCTCATAAAGTGGGTAATTTGGCGTTATTTACCTCTTGTCTTATCTGATTTCAACTTTCATCAATAAGAAAAATGTAACATTTTCCATTTGCAAATAAAATAAAAATATTATTTCTCAAATTAAAAATAAATAAATAAATAAAAAATTTCAGTATAAAATAAATATTTAATTAAAAAAACCAATAGTGTCTCATGCAAAAATATATAGTCCTACAAAGGGGAGAATTATATTACACCACTACTTTAGTAATTTACTATTAATAATCATTTGTAATAATTTTCTGCAATAAAATGAAGGAATAGTTATAAATCGTAAACAGGGGTGTAAAGTCTGGATCAGAGTGAGGCACCTTAGAGAATAAAGTGACTGAATAAAAATTATAGTTTAAAAACAAACATATAAGTAACAGTTTAGTGATTTTGGCTGGGGGAAAGGGGGTTAATGTATGTTCTTCTTTCATTAATCCCATCCGTAAATTCAAAGATTAAATGAGCCCGTTATGTTTTTTTTCAATTTCAATTACAAATTCAGAATAACATACAAATACAGGAAATTTTATTTCAAAGCTTGTTGGCGAAAATCTTGATATATACATCCACCTGTTCACGTTATTTTTCGATAAGCAAGTCCTCTTACATAATGAGTTCTGTGCGCGATAACGAAGACACGTTAAGAATAAGATACATAGCTGCCAAGTTTTTAACTCTTATCGCCCGTATGTCCCTTCTGAGGGCACACTAAAAAATCAAGCAATGCCTTAAGGTGTTCCTCTGTATATGAAATGTTATTTTTCTAAAACCTGTAACTATAGGCTAACTTTCGGCTACCGGAAAATTTTAACAGAAAGATTTATTTTATTTAATGATGAAGTAAAATAAAACAAATTATTACAATTTTTCGGTAGCCAAAAGGTAGTAAGTTGGAAACTATACGTGTGACGTTTTAAAGGAACGCCAAAAGGCGTATCTTACGGAAGATATGCTGAGCGCAAAGGATTGAATTATTCCGGAATGTTTTTAGCCCCCCCCTCCCCTTTTTTACACCGTAATATTTTTAGAGTAATTGTCTTCATATTTAATCGTAATTATATATTGAATAAATCTTTTCTACAAAGATTACAGTGTGAAAAAAGGGCTGGTCTAACAACATTCCGGAATAAATTTAAAATTTTTGCAGCTGTGAAGATACATTGTCACTACTATTATTTTACATTGATTTATACTTAAAATAAACAAAAATTCTTTGTTTAAATAAGAAAACAGGTATTCTTTATAACAGTGGTGTATAATTTCTAATGTGTCAATTCTGTCATTAAGTTTTGCATCTTGAATATTCATTTTTCTAATATGGTAGATTTCATAATTTATGGCTTGTAAGATGAGAAATTACGATAATTCTACCATGTGTAAAGGGAATGTTGCCGTGGGTTGTTGGAAGGTGAATAATTTAAATCAGAGTAAAATCGTTGAATGTTCAATATATATATATATATATATATATATATATATCTTTGAAATACATGCACTACACAGAAATTAAAAAATAAATAGATAAATAAATTAAAAGAATGAAAGAAAAAACTTCGTATTTATGTGAAAAAGATTTGAAAAATCAATGTAGTTCGAATTTGTCAATTGGATAAGTTGAATAGTTCATTTTTCTTCAGTTAATTGTTGATTTTATATAGTGAAGTTTAAAGTTGTTTTATCCCTAAATATTTCAAATCTTCTTAAATTTTATATCGCAAAAAAATAATAGCTAATCATTAGTTGTAAGGGAAAAAAAATCTAAACATTTTTAACAAGGATAAATTACCGCAAATTCGCCTCAAACTTTCTATCTCTGTTAAGCAATTCTACCCCTCCCTCCATAAAAATAAAAAATAAAAAAATCTTATTTCCTGAAACAAAGCTTTTTTATATTTAAAATTAATTTTAATCAATAATTATTTTTAAAAAAAAAGTTATTTTAAGGTAGAAACAACTAGTTACTTTACGTAGCACGCAAACAATGTATATAAAAAAAGGGTAAAATATAAATTATGAAAACAACACCTCGAGGTATTCATTAAAAATAGAAAAAACGAACTGTATTTTTTAAACTGAATCGTTTTATTTCTTTAAAAATAAAAGTGTAATACCTATCCAAATAAATTTAATCTTAGAAAGCATGCATATATATATATATATATATATATAATATTAACTAGAAAAATAGAAGAACATTATTTTTATAGTATAGGAATAATAAAATTATATAAATTCTTGTTTGATATATATATATATATATATATATATATATATATATATATATATATATATATATATATATATATATGTATATATACAGTGCGACGAAAATGTTTAGACAATGACGTTATTCATCTTTAAAATATAGAATTATGACGTCAGAATAACAAAAACCTGCATATATATTTAAAATATGTTTTAAAATGCTATAATCAAAAGACAGTCGTTTGATTTGCAATAATTTTATTTTTTTTATAAAAATGAAAATTTGCTTTTCGCAAAAGTTTAGACACAATTATGAGTTTCAGTGAATATTTGCTGGCATATGCAAATTTAAAATCGATGATGTCACAGATTTTGAGTACTTAAGTTCTGCAAATGATAACGCTTCGTAGTCGACATGCCGCGAGCTAAAAAAAATCTGGAGTGACTTTCCGAACATTGAGGCTTTAGATGCTATCGCACTTTTAAAAATTTGGTCCCATAGGCCATAATGTAGTCAGTCTAAGAACGGGATTCGACAAGGATTTATTTAACAAAACAATATTAAGTGTACTTTTTTTATACAGGAATTTTTCCTAGTGTTCGGTAACTTTTGTTACCGACTGTATGTGTGTATGTATGTGTGTATGTCTGTGAGTGAACACACTAGCGTCTAAACGCTTTGTTCGAATAAGCTAAAAGTTGGTGCGTATATTGTAAGTCACCATAGTAAGAACCCTATTGATTTTGGTGAATCTAGCACTTATAGTTTTTTACAGGGACACCAGGAACAATTCTTTATCATTATGGCTTATGGGGCCAAATTTTTAAAAGTGTGATAGCGTCTAAACGCCTTATTAATCTGAGAAAAATATTTGTGCACATGTTAAAAGTCACAGTTGCACCAACTGTATAGATTTTGGTGAATTTAGCACTTACAGTTTTTTTTTACAGGGACACAAAGAAAAATTCTTCATCATTATGGCCTAAAGGGACCAAATTTTAAATAGTGCGATAGCATCTAAACGCCTTATTCAATTAAGCTGAAATTTTATATGAATATTATAAATCACTTTTGCACTAACTATAAGCATTTTGGTGAATCTGGCATTTATAGGTTTTTACAGGGACACAACGAAAAATTCTTTATCATTATGATCTATGGGTTCAAAGTTCAGAAGCGTTAAATAAAACATAGTTTAATATATGGAAAAAAATACTCAAACACTCTATTATGGTTTTCTCTCTTTTGTTTGTTTAAGAACTCCTCTTTCTTTACTTTATCTACAAAACTGTTAATTACTCATGTTCGGAAAGTCGAGTGGAGTCACTCCAGATTTTTTTAGCTCGCGGCATGTCGACTACGAAGCGTTATCATTTGCAGAACTTAAGTACTCAAAATCTGTGACATCATTGATTTTAAATTTGCATATGCCAGCAATTAATCTCAGAAACTCATAATCGTGTCGAAAATTTTGCGACAAGGAAATTTTTATTTTTATCAAAAAAATAAAAATTATTACAAATTAAACGACTGTCTTTTGATTATAGCATTTTAAAACATATTTTAAATATATATACAGGTTTTTGTAGTTCTGACGTCATAATTCTAAATTTTAAAGATGAATAACGTCATTGTTAAACTTTTGCGTCGCACTGTATACCAAAAACCAATTAAAGAAAAAGGTAATGCTTGGAAATACCTTCTAAAAATAGTGCTTGAAATGCTTTATAAATGCGCCATATGGTTACAATGCATTTTTAAAAATCTATATTAATTTGCATGAGAGTAAAAATAAGTCATGGAGTTTAAAGGTTTCTTTAACAATATCGAAAATTATTCATTCGTTTTTCGTTGATAACATGCATAGTTTTAAAAAAATGTTATTCTTAGTAAACATAAGATATTATAAAAAAACACATTTTAGTGAATCAGGATATGATAATAATATATATCTGTAGAAATATGAACATTTTTAAAAATTGTTTTTGACTGCATATGCGCGAGTTAAAAAAGTAATTACCGTAATTTCTGGTAGATACCCCGCAGGTTATATAATCCAGTTTTGCACCAGAAATTTCAATTGATAAATAAATTAATATTTGTACGAGCTCTTTCGTCGAAAAAGTATAGATTTCTCTATTAAATAAAATTTCTCGTGGAGAAATGACACATCTTACCTGCGGTTTATCTACCAGAAATTACGGTACATAATTTATTAGCAAAGGGCATGGGGTTATACATAAAAAACCGCAATTATGTTAAATTCCGGAAAGATTTATGCAATAAAATGAATTAAAGTTCAATTGCTCCTAGAAAGAAAACATTTATTAAGTGATTTAATCTAATATCATATTTTGAATAATTTAATGGTTATATATTGTATGATGATTAAAAAAAAAAAAAAAAAAAAAAAAAAGATGAAACTACTTAACAATTTGTTTTTTTATAAACGCAACTGAATTTGAATAAATTCAATTACATCTGGATTTTAAAAGTTTTTGGTTGAAGTTATTGTTACAGTAACTTAATAAATTTGCCAAAACTAAATGCAAAACTGTCGTACAAACGATAAATAGACAATAAGACTTCTTCACACACCATAAGTTTTACGCCAGCGCAACCGGTTTCGAAAGGACGTAGCCTTCCTTCATCAGGTGCAAAAAAACACGTGCTACTGCCTTGGAGGCAAAAGCAAGACTGAAAGCAGGGCAAAAACCTGAGGGGGAGGAGCAACACAAACAACCAATAGGAAGCAACATGTATGACCAATCAAAGAGGAACAAACATGCACACACAAAAACAAAAGGAGGGAGGGAAGGAATAAACAATTTATTTTATTTTATTTATTTATTTATTTTTTAATTAATATTATACTAATAAGTAAATTTAATAAAATTTTATTATTATTATTATTATTATTATTTAATTATTTAGAATTATTTAAATATAACTATTATTGTCTTAGAAACATAATGAAGGAATTATTTAATAGAATGAAACAAATTTTTCCAGGCTGTAGACCAGGCTGTGGAATGAGATTTTTCATTGACAATTTCAGAATTAACAACATCAGATTTTCTAGTTTAGGAGCTGTGGAGTGAGCGAGCACATTCAAGTTAAATAGCAGAATTCTTTATACGTAGTATATATTCAAAACATAATTTCTTAAATTTACATGATTTATTTTTAGATACGCATGAAATTTTTAGAATAAATTGATTTGTTAGATTATTTTATAGTTTAGAAAATTCGAGAGAGATACATTGCATGGGATTCTGTGCATTTATTCGTGGTATCGTAATTTCCACAAGAATGTATATATACATCGTTTAATGCACTTATCAGTTTTCTAACTTCCAACTTAATTTGAGATTTGTTTTCGTTAATGTTCTTGAGGTCTGGTTTCTTTCAGTTAATTTCATGACTTTTATTTCTTCTTTTATGGCTTCTTTAATTTCCGGTTACTTTCTACTAACATAGAATATTTCAGTTACCAATTACCAAGTAATATGCTAATGTTCTGGCAAGAACAGTTTTAAAAATAGATTATCTTTCATTTTTTTTTCACACAAAAAGTTAATTTTCTTTATCAGACGACAGTTTGGCACTAAGATATAGTAAATTGTGCATAAATAATCGTGAAGTTTACTATATATATATACTCCTACCAAATGTGATGGTTTTGGAAACCAGTATTTTTTTAAGAACTTTTTTACGATTAATAGCAGTTTTCTATAAGTAAATAATGTGATAAGTTTTATAAAAATATACTGATATCCGACGTAGTAATACTTGGTAGTTGTGTATATCTGTACATATATACGATCTCACTGTCATCATTATTTTTTAAAATATACTTTTCTTTAATTTATAAGTAATGGAAATTCTGTGTTTTCATTAGAAAATTATTTTTTTAAGAAAAAATTGGTGATAGGTATACATCTCTAAAAAAGACACCAATATTCTATAAAATTAGTTGTCTTCTTATGTAAAAAAAAGATGAACTTTGTCTAAGAATTACTTTTGGCTTATAGTATACAAGTATTTTACATCAGTAAATTAAATCTTGTATTAATCATGTGTAACTTTTAATGATGCAGAGTAATCCAAAGTTTCTGTGCTTTTCTTTAATTTAGGGATTGTCCCCTAATTGCACCAGTGACTAGATCGATACTTATAAGTGTCAGCTGATAAATGTTTTTTCCACGTCTGAAGTTCAAGCAATTTAGTTTTGTACGTTTATAGAAAATAGAAAAAATGTATGAAAAAAAAATATTTTAATAATTTTATCTTTCACTGTATTTTGCAAATAAATATTGATTGTTTTTTAAGAAACAAAAATCTTTTTTTTTCAAAATAATTAATAATATTAATAACTTTAATCAAGACTGTTACATAAATTTACAACTGAGGAAAACATTAGTTTCATGGTGTGAGAAACCCAATCTCTAATTAAACAGGTTAAAATAATGAAGTCTTATAGTTAATAAAAGGCATCCTTCTGTTAATGTTGGCGATAACGATTCATTACCTGTTCGCGACGTACACGAGTGTCTATAAACGATGAAGACATGCATTAGTTTGGAACAAAGGGCGACTTTATAAATCATCTATATACTGTCCTATAAACTACATTATAATTTGATATTTATCAACAAAAATATATCAACATTGATGTAGTAAATAACAATAAGCAAATTTCGTTACGTCCTTCGGCATGGTCTGTATCAGGATCCATCCAAGAATTTCTCGTAGGTGAGTGTGCAAAAATGTGTCTCTTTATCTTCTTTAAGTGTAAAAAATATAACGTACTATGCAACTGAAAATGCCACAGTAGTGGTCCATACAAAGATACGTAGGTCAATTTATTTTGCAAAACAACAAGTAATCTCTAAATTACCGTGTTTTATTCTGTTCTTAGAAGTTAATTTTATTTTTCTGTTATGCACTGTTATCAGGGCCTGATTAAGACTGAGGCACACATTATTTATACTTACACCGTTATTTTTTAACAAATACTTTCCTCCTATAATAAACAGAAAATTCTCATTAAAAATTATTTTAAAAGAATTCTGGTGTCTAATAACGGTGAGTAAATTGGATTGTTTTACACCGTTCATTTTTTATAAAAATTATTCCCTCGTGAAAGCGTGGAATGTCTATGACATGAAGTAAAAAATAATTGTAAAAATAGGCCGGTGTGAGTGTGCCTCATCTTTAATCAGGCTCTGACTGTTATATGTGCATTAAGAATGGTTTCTATCTGAAATATTTAATAAATAGTCGAAATATATATATATATATATATATATATATATATATATATATATATATATATATATATATATTAATTCCTGTCATTTCAAAACTCCGTAGTAATAACCCGCTGTCACTAGTAAGAATGTAGAATAACGGATGCTCGTAGAAACTTTACATTCTTATCAGTAATTACGCGTAAAAACGGATTTTCGCTGTTTAACGTAACATACACACACACATATATATTTACATTTATGTATAATACTAAATTTTAAAATTGAGACATTTTAGTAGTTTCCTTTAACAATAGGCATGTTGAATAAGTTAGAGTCTTTATTTAGATTAACGTAATGAAAACTTATTAACAAAATAGTTTTGTTTTAATTGCAGTGTTATTGCACACTAAAAATGATCCTCTAGATTTCATTAAGTTTGCCATTAATTAAATTACTATTTATTATTATTATTATCATTTTAGAATTTTCTATTTTACACTGCTAACTATGCTTTTTTAATAACGCTTTGTCAGAGTGAAAGATTTTTCTTATTCAATCTTAGAAAACATTTGCAAAATTTTATAGAACGATTCTTTAATAAAATATTCATAGAAAACTTCGTAGTGCTTGACTGCATGCATTTTCTTTGTTTAGATATTATTGTATTGAAAACTGTCACTTGTATATAAGTGTACGCGATAATATTTATATTTTACAGTGACTGAAACTGACTTTTTTTAAAATATAAAATAGTAATATAAAACAGAATCTTCTCATATTGCACTAATAATTTCATTTCGACTGCCATTTAATTTTCGATACACAGACAGTTCCATTATAATCACTACTAGCTGATTTAGCCTGTTTCGTTGGTCACTATATTTAACCCTTATCGCTCGTATGTCCCTTTTGAGGGGACATTAAAAAATCGAGCCACGCCTTAAGGTGTTCCTCTGCAAATGAAATGTTATTTTTCTTAAACGTGTAACTATAGGCTAACTTTCGGCTACCGAAAAATTTTAACAGAAAGGTCTATTTTATTTAATGATGAAGTAAAATAAAACAAATTATTACAATTTTTCGTGTGACGTTTTAAAGGAACGCCAAAAGGCGTGCCTTACTCTTCAAAACAGGAAAATAACTTTTAATTCTAGCTAAAAACTGAAGAACTTTATTAAAATAATCACTGTTTCTTTTCTAAAACTCAATAAATAAAAACTTTGGAAAAAATAAAGTTACTGAAATCTGTCAAAAGCTTGGCTTGATTTCTCATTGGCATTTCAGTGTCTTTCTTATCCGCGTTATGTTGAGTCCAGGTCAATCAGTTTTTGTTCAAAATTTTAGAAAAGATTCCATTGAAATCTAGAAAAATCTCAAGACAGACATACGTTTCATAATAGACACGAAAATAACTCATAATGAAATACTGAAGTTGCAATAAATATATAAAGAAAAAAAAAGTAAAATAAATAAAAATAAAACATGTTTTTAATTTACAAAGTTGATTATCATTGCATTTGTAATGTTATATAGTTAAACACATTCCCAAGTTTTTGAAAATATTAGAGCAATACTTTGATGTCTACACCCCTCTTTATTTCGGCCAATACATAAATTAATAAAATATCATTATCTGTTCTCACTGTCAAAATATCTGTAATATCATCGGAGATATGAGTGAGAAAAAAAAATTAAAACGTTAAAAAACATTAAATACCTTTTACAATCCTTCATTTTTGGCAGCTTTAATTATTATATATTTCGACTACATTCGTAGTCATCCTCAGATGTTGTCTTTGCTGCACTGTTGAAACAGGTCTTCATCTTCTTCCACATCACTTTCCCTCTTGCTTACGTCATTTTTCCTTCGGTACGTTTTTATCACCTGTTGCCAGTCCTCTGCTATGATGCTATGCTCTCTCTCATTTACTGCTGTGTTAGAGGTTAATATCTCTAAAGCTTCGCGTTTCATGGCGTAGTTGTGTGAGTTGTAGGGAGCTATTTTAACGGTTTTTAGGGTATTAGTTATTATGGGGTTAGTTTTATGAGTGCGTGATAAGGCAGTGGAGCTTCTATTGTATTTTAGATCGTTAATATGTTCTATTTCTCTGTGCTTGATTTTTCTCTTCGTCATTCCGATGTAGGTTGCAGGATTATTGTTATTTTCTAGATCGAAAGTGATTTTGTATATTCCTGAAGTTTCTTTAGGGTCAATGAGGTCTTTTTCATTTCGGATTCTTTGAATGATGTTCTTATTGGGTTTAATGGGTATGTGGATATTATGTTTGGAACCTTCGTTTTTAATTTTATTTGCTATGCCATTGCAGAAGGGAATGGAGGTGGTGAACTTGGGTTTTGTTTTTTGAGCGTCGTTAATTTTGTTGAAAATTTTTAAGCGCTTTTTATAGAGTTTTTGAATCATAGAGTTGCTGTATCCTGCACCTTTTGCTATGTTTTTTATGAATTTTATTTCAGTGTTAAGTACATTTTTATTAGAGCAGATTAGGATGGCGCGATCTATGTATGAGCGTATGGCAGCGGTTTTGTATTGGAGCGGGGTTTTACATTTGTTGTGAATAATTTCGTTATTATTAGTTGGTTTTCTATAGACTGTAGTATCGAGGCTATTATCGCGATTTTTAATGATTTTGACGTCAAGAAAATTAAGGCTATTGTTTGTTTCGATATCGAGTGTAAATTTAATATTATTATCTAGGGTGTTTAATTTGTTTAGTAGAGCATGTGGGTCTATGTTGTTTGGGATGACGGCGAACACGTCATCCACGTAACGTAACCATGTTTTACAGTTTTTAATGATATCGTGAGCGGATATTTCGAAATGTCTGAGTTTAATTTCTGCAATGGCACCTGATATGGGGGACCCCATAGGCACGCCTTTCGTTTGTTTGTAGATATCTTTATTGAAGGTGAAGTATGAGTTATTTAGTAAGAGGTTATTGGCAGAGATTAAAGTTTCACTTATTTTATTATTGCCATGGTGGTTAATTGTTTGGTTTTGTATTATATCATTAATTTCGTTTAGGTTTATTGAGGGGTACAGGTCTTTTACATCGAAACTAACGAGTGTGTCATCATAGTTTATATTTATATTTTGTATGGATATTATAAAGGCTTCTGTAGAGTTTAGACTGTGAGTTGAGGGGGGAAGGAGGGTTTCATAGATATTCTTCATATATACTTCGAGATTGTATGTGGGGCCTTCTGATTTATTTACTATAGGTCTAAGTGAGGGAGGGGTTTTATGATCTTTATATGATCTTTATAACTTCAGGAATATACAAAATCACTTTCGATCTAGAAAATAACAATAATCCTGCAACCTACATCGGAATGACGAAGAGAAAAATCAAGGACAGAGAAATAGAGCATATTAACGATCTAAAATACAATAGAAGCTCCACTGCCTTATCACGCACTCATAAAACTAACCCCATAATAACTAATACCCTAAAAACCGTTAAAATAGCTCCCTACAACTCACACAACTACGCCATGAAACGCGAAGCTTTAGAGATATTAACCTCTAACACAGCAGTAAATGAGAGAGAGCATAGCATCATAGCAGAGGACTGGCAACAGGTGATAAAAACGTACCGACGGAAAAATGACGTAAGCAAGAGGGAAAGTGATGTGGAAGAAGATGAAGACATGTTTCAACAGTGCAGCAAAGACAACATCTGAGGACGACTACGAATGTAGTCGAAATATATAATAATTAAAGCTGCCAAAAATGAAGGATTGTAAAAGGTATTTAATGTTTTTTAAAGTTAATTTCGTCCTTCTAAAGCTTTTCAAATATTTATAAATTAAAACGATTTCCAGAAAAACAGCCAGCCATAAAAAAAAAAAAAAAACCTTTGCGGCGCAAGGTAATTAGGATAATTTAAATTACACTGCCACCGGAATTCACGAACAAAATTAAAATAAAAGAAATTAACGTCCTTTTCTGCTGTGATATAAAAGTTAAATTTTGCTAAAAAAAATTCCGGGATCAGTTTTTCGGTTAACAATTTAAATTAGGTAATGCTGTAGTGGCATCACCGCCCCTGAAAGGGTTAAGTAAATTTCTAATTTTCAAAAATCGTGAAAAATTCGAAACAATATTTATCTATTTACAAACATTTTGATTTTAGGACAGGAAAATTGAAGCTCTGTTACATGTTGTTCTTGTCAAATATCACCAGTAACGTGATCTATGAAGGTCATAACTGTACACTGTCGCCGGATATGGCTAAAAACAGGTATTTACAGGTGCGCATTCCATTTGTTTGCCGACAAACTATTTGTTTTTGTTAGTAGATATTTTTATTTCATAGTTACCAACTCGTACAGTTTTTCGTTATCACAAATTTTAGCTAGAAATCATTTATAAATTTTAAAGCAGTTTTCTGCGATTAAATAAGTTAAAATTTTTGCTCAAGGGGTGTGTTGGTGTTCGGAATAAGGTCAATTGCCTACACGAGGAACCTGGACTAATGGGGGTGCCTTCCGTAGTGATCATTTGTAAGCGCCCTAGCCCGTTCATACGTGAGTTTCGGAGAAAACCACGGAAAACTCCTAGCAGCTACGTCGAAGAGCACTACCTGGGATCGAACACGGCACTTCCCGTTTCCATGTAAGAGTGAGAACCACCTGGCCAATTGTCCCTCAGGAAAATTTGGCTTAAAGTACCATTTGATTTGGCAGCTATTCTATTTGTAGCATGATTTTAATACTTCTAGCTTTCTCAGCGTTAAAAATGTGACATCGCTACTATTAAAAGAAAGAGCACTAGTGATAAAAGGCACTATTATTAAAAATCGAAATAGAAAATTACAGACAAAAATATTATTAGTATTTGTCGGAAATCAGTGCATAGCTCTGAAAAATAGACTCGTCATTTTTCGTTTACTGTATATTACATTGGAAGTATTTACCAACCGGCGAATCGAAACATGGAAAACCTAATTTTTATAACGCTTGTGTCACGATATTAATGGGTCGTTCTAGTTTAATGTTGATGCTGTGGTTCATTGCGGGCAGAAAGACTTCACACTAGAGCGAATATCTTTCATGAGGGGTCATTTTAAGTCTTTGAAGGGCGGTGTGATATATTATGTACTACATAATTGCCAAGTGCAAGAAAACTTCCCGGTGATTTTTGACAATTGTTTTTGTTTGAAATTTACCACCCAAAAATTCTTTATTTCTTTTCTTCTAACTTTGTTTGTAAATCCTGGTGGCTCTCTATATAGTGGCTTTCTATGAGCGTAAACACCATGCCCCTGAAAGGTTTAAGGCACCTGTACCGTTACTCATCACGCCAATGTCGGAGAAAACCACACAGAAAACACCTAAAAGCTTGGCCGGCAAGTTAATCAGTGGGCACAATCTTGCGAAGCTTTGTCATTGCCACTTCAGAATCATACTTTCTCCTTTATTTAATTACAGAAAACTATTATAAAATAGTCGTATAAAAGCGATTGGTAAGTAATATTAAAAATATAAATAAATAAATAAATAAAGTTATTGTTTCAAAAATTGTAATGGGATGATTTTCAAATGTATTGTCATTTTCAGCTTTACGCAATTTGAAAAATTACTCTAGGGTTAACACGAAAATTTACAAAGGTATGAATTTCGTATATTTTACAATTTGCTAAACATGTAATTAATTGTGTTTTCTTTCTTTTTTTCAGAAATTTTAAAAATATCATGCCAAGTGACTGTTTTATTGATGAGTGTTACCATAAAAAAAAAAAAAAAAAACTGCAAATTCTTTAGTATTAAGGATTAACAAATCTAGTTTAGGTAATTTAAATATTTTAAGTGAAAATGGTATTAAAATTTATTTATCTAATGAGTTTTACTTTGTTTCTTAAAGGTTCTTCTTAGTTCTTCTCGTTTATAACTTTAGATAAAAATTATTTTGTTAAAAATAAAAAGTTTTCATTGCACTTACAATGAATAACTAAAATATTTTAATTATCAAAACAATTTATTTATAAGTTAAGAAATGCATTTATGCAAACTTGATATTTTGCAATATTAATGCTCATGAGGATCAGTAATACTCATGAGACAATTTTGTTGTAATAATAATAAGAATAATAATAACAATAAAGAATAAAAAGAAAGAAAGAAAGGTAAAAATTTACTGCAACATTGATAGTTAGGATATATTAAAAATGTAATTAAAACTTCATCATTCATTTTCTGAATTTTACATAAGCAATATACGTTTCAACCAATTTGAATAAAATGTTATTTTCTCAAGAAATATTTAGAAACATCACTTTTATATTGTAGCCTTCAAAAAATGACGACTGGCATTTAGACGTCAATGTACACGAATTTAGTTTTCTCTTGGGCCCCACTCAGAAAATTATCCTTAAGAAATGTGCTTATGCTAAAAATTAAATTACATAACAATTATATGTCTATATCTATACCCATCTAACTATCTATCTATCTCCATGTATATATAAATATAAACTATTTCAACATACTACTAGGCGTTGACAATTTCGTAAAATATTTGAGATTGAAAGTTTGGATTTTTCATTGCTTCGATGTCAGTTTTGACTTAAAAAAATAAATAAATAAACTGCTTTTCAATGTAATTTGTATATTCTATAAATTTCGTTAGAAATACGCATCTTATATATCTTTTTTTTTTTTTTTTTTTGTCAATGACTCGCTTTTCTGGTTTACATAATCCTGCAATATATTTAGCTAGTTCAGAGAATCAAGCATTTACTTTTTGCATATTCAAAGTAGGAAACATTGTGTCTAGACATAGATTGTACTTTTAAAATCGAAATTTAAATTATTTTTTTAGAAATACATTACCATTTTTATACAAATTCTTTATGGAGGAATAGTTAACTAAACGAAAAGTACAATCTATAACACTGGCAACACTCCAAAACTACTTTGTTTTGTTCTATTTAGAAAGAAATATTATACGTTTAAAGCAGTATAAGTTTTCTTCAATACTTTACTACGATTTTTAAATTTAGTTTATAATAGTTTTCTTTTTCTTTTTGTTTTTTTACACTTTCGTAAAAGGCATTTCCACAAAAAGAATTTTCGATGAATTTGTTTGAGATTTTATAAATTAAATCAAAGATTGAATTGATAAACGAATTTTGATATTAAAATTTTAATTTTTCGTGGTATATTATTTTCTAAAAATGTTTAATTTGTACTAAATTAGCAAATTATAAATTTTTAGTTAAATAGGGGAAATTGCGAAAGCTTAAAACAATTGCTTTAATCTTGTGTAATCGTTGAAACGGTTTTATGTTTTCAGATATCGTAATAAAATCAGAATTATATATTTATTTTATCTTTAATTTCGTGTCCTTTTAAAAGAGTCCAATTAAAAACAGCTAGAACAAAATGGTCTAAAAAAAAAGCCTCAAAAAGAGTTTTTGGTCTACAAATCCCCGAAAAAACAATCCTTGACAAACGAAAAATTATATTTAAGATATAAGTTTAAATAAAGTACTCTTTTTTAATTTTAGTATGTCTTCTATAGAAAATGGTATGGGCATCATTAATATTTTATGTGCAGGGTAACACAAGGTATTTTAATACATTAAAGGCTATTATTAAAAATGATTGAAAACGAATTCACAGCTGTGATATTCTTATATATATATATATATATATATATATATACGAAATCTTAGTGCTATGTGAAGAACTACCGTAAAAACCGGCGTATGAGCCACGGCCATTACTGCCAGACTGAGGGAATTTATTTTTCAATAGTAACCAATAATTTTTAAGAGTTACACTTAGTATATATAACAGACGACTATTCTTCGAAGTGATTAGACAAACGTTATAATTAAATTTTAGTGGTTGCTGTTGAATAAAGCACCGAGTGCGGCCCATTCGCCAGTTTTTATGGTAAGCTTAAGCTTTTAACTATTTTCAAGCTTGATGGTTGATATTTAGAAAATGTGTTCACTACCAAATGGGATTTGTTAACTATATCATTATGGAGTTCAAGAAAAAATTACTTTTTTGTAAGAGTATCCCATTTAAAAAGCATTAAAACATACTTTATTGAGCTAAACTTTATAGTTTAGGCAGTTTCAATAGCTTTACTTATAAGATATACAGGATAGTTCAGAAAGATTCCCCATTTATGAAATTATATGAATGCGAAACAGGAAGAAACAGAATGGTGAAAGAAGTGGCATATTGGACTGACAGATCTGGAATTTGTTATACACCGGTTTTCAGAAATATTTCCAAGATTGGACTTTTTTAACATTATTATTTTTTTTTAAAGATTCTTGTCATTGTCGGATTTCGACGAAATCGGTGGTATCCCAGTAAAATAAAAACACCATACTCCAAGACATACGACATGATGTTCTTATTTTTCCTATTATTAAAAATTCAATACAACTTCCTTACGCGTGTCTGCGATTAAGCACACTGACGAATGAAATTTCTGTATTTCTGAGTCCTACGAGTATTTAAAGCTTCATGTGCTTATGGGGCCACTTATTAGCCAATCTTGGAATTATTTCTGCAAACCGATAACAAATTCTAGACTTGTCCATCCAACATACAACTTGTTTAATCTTTCTGTTTAAATTTTTTTTGCAGTAATGTCATTTCAAAGTTGGGGAGATCATTCTGAAACTATTTGCATAATAGGAGTATCACAACAGCCAAAATTTAAAATTTTTAAATCAGACTTATCACCACCAGTGCTGCCAGATTGAGGGAAATTTTTATTCAACATCCACCACTAAATTTCAATTGCAACGGTTGCCTAACCGGTTTGTAGACGTCTTACAAGAAAGTCTTTGACTGATTAAGACACAGTACATTGAAAACGCTACGCTGAAAATTTAGTGGTGGCTATAGCATAAAAATTTCCTTCAATCTGGCAGCGCTGATCACCACTATATTTTAAACAGAAATGTGTCGCAGTATTTCCCACTATTAAATAAAATGAAAATATTTATAGAAGATTTCTGGTATGAAGACTCCCTTAAATAACTGGAGAGTTGGCAGATATGCATTATATAGAAAATGTACAGTGCTACTCAAAAGCAGTTGATATCATTGCTTTCTTTAAGATGTAATTGATATTTATATGTATATATATATAAATATTTAAACATTATATTTAACGAGTATTTCGTATTTTGTATCGAGCATGTCACGATAGAAATTTATTATTCCGTCGAGCGGTCGCATACAAGAGTTGTTACCAGCGGTTGTATAACAACATTTATAATTTTTTTCTGAACATTTTTAGTCCTGCCTTTACTTCACACCATTTTATTTACAGAATAATTTTCTCCAATATATATTTATGGTAAAGTAAGGAAAAAAAAATCTTGAAAAGAGGCGGGACTAATAATGCTCCAGATTAAATTATAAAATTTTTCAATTCTGTTTAAAGAAACACATACTTGCCAACCTAACCAGGAAGATTTTAGTCACGCCCCTTTCCTGGCAAGTATATGGAAACACAATTTAATATTATTTGTTTTATTAATGTTTAGAATTTAAATAAGCGAAGTTTTTTTTTTTTTTTTTTTTTTTTTTTTTTTTTTTGTATGTATGTGTGTGAGGCTATTATTTCAGAGTTGTTAACTTATCTTATTCTCTAGCTTTATCAGTATCCTACTTCTTTACATACCAATATTTTGGGGTAAGTAATTTTCTACCTTTTAACTACAATCTTCTATTGATAAAAATTATTTTGCAAAAAATAGCGTAAAAAATAAGGTGGTTGCTAATGGTGCTACGGAATAAATTTAAAAGTTATCAGCTCTGTTATTTCACATACACAAAAAGAAAGAAAGAAAGAAAAGAAAAGTAGAAGAAAAAGAAGCTCTGAAAAATTAAATCTGATGCTTTAAATTCGTATATTTGATTAAATGATTTTAGGTTTTCAGTCTTCCTAATAAAATTCACTTGTTAAGCAGTTTTCACCAAAAGTTTCCAAGCACTAATTTATGTCAAGGAGCATTCTGTACAGTAGTTCCAAAGATACAATTGCTACAAAATATTTATTATACACACACAAACAAGCAGATACACGGACAGACAGACATTTTCCAAGAAAAGACAAATCGAGTTCTGGACCTCAAATCTAGTAAATCGATCGAAAACTGGGAGTCGAAAATTTTTATGAATCCAATACTGTTATTCTGTTGAATATAGAAGAAAAACAAGTATATATTTCTAATAAAACATTAAAAAGAAATGCACATTTTAATTTTGGAATGTTTTGTGTAGAAAATGGTAGGGACATCATTAATATTACTTTAAAGCAATCCAATTTATTGCTTTCTGTATGATGCAATTTATATTAATGCTTTCTTAAATTATATTACACACATCATAATAGATATTTGCGCTTCGTTCGTTTGGTCTTAAGAAAACATAATTTCTTATTATTTTATTAATTTTTATAACTTAAATATTCTAAGCTATTTCTCTATGCAATTTATTCCTGGTCCACTACAAAATAAGGAATTTTGTCGTGGCTTTCTTTTTTGGGCTAATTATACATTGTAACTTCAAATTTTTTAAATGTGTGTGTTTGCGTGATAACACAAATATAATATTTTCTGCTAAATTTTCAACATCTGCTTGGACTCTTTGAAGCATGGTAGTACACATTATCAATAATGAAAGGGGTCCGGTTTTTTTTGCAACCGGTAAATCTATACAAATATTTTTATAATATTTTTACTGATATTTTTGTGATTTTACAGGTTAGACGTTTTTGTATGAAAATACTGGTGGCAAAAAAAGCGGACCTCTTTCTTCCTTGAATTACTTTCTTCCTTGAATTATATACCACATAGTTTTTATTGTTAACTGTTGTGATATTTAATCTCAGAACTTTCTTTTATTAACTTTCATTTTTCTTGTTCCGGACTTTCTCTTTTTGTTTTTTATTTCCCGCCAACTGATTGTTTTTGTGCACCTGCCGTATCACGTGACGATATGTCGCGTCTCTCTACAAGTACATTGTAATATTTTTTTCAATCATGTAATTTTTGTTTATTCGGAACTGACGTTCCATTTTAATCGTATTTTGTGCCTAAGAAATCTATAATAATAATATTAAATAAATTGTAAAAGGTGAAATTCTAGGCAGTCCTTTATCATGCAGTTAATATTTAAATTATTAAACAAATATTAATCCCCTTTAATTACAGCAAAACAAGTTGTTATGGTTTTAAACCAGAAGTTATTCATACTGCATTTTTAAGCGTACAATCTGATGATTGCGTTACGAGATTTTCTTCAAGAAATGGCATACATCATTACCTGTGATAACCCAGGTAAGTCAAACTTCTTTTAATAAATTGACTGTACAATATTAGAAAAGAACATCTATTATTAAATATGTTATATAACTTACTGAGGAAAACAACGTATTCATGCCTTCACATATTAGTTTCTCCATGAGATTATGATTCTGATATTTTGAATTGAAAATTTAGATTTATTCTTGACAAAAGTTCAAAAGTTTTTTTTTCATTGCACATTGGAAGAGATTGCTACATTTAAATAATAAAATAAATAAGAAATGAAAATGTAAGCGAAAATATTTGTTTTTGTTTCTTCAAAACCGAAGTGACACTAAATCGAAAGTATTGAAAAGTGCTTATTTTCATGAAAACTATTTAATTTTATTTTCTTCTTCAAGTACTATTTATCCGAACTGTGTTGATTTAAAATATTAAATGAATATTTACGAATTGAACAAATATTAACAAAACTATTACAAAAATTTTGTTTAAGTATGTCAGCAACAAAAGATATACAAATTGAACCGCTGAACTCTACAAATTATAATGTGTGGAAGTTTCGTATTGAGATGTACTTGCAAAAAGAGGATCTTTTTACAGTCGTTACTGACGATCCTCCCAACCCAATAACCGATCAGTGGCGTTCAAAAAATAGAAAGGCCAGAGCCATTATAAATCTACTTATTGATAACGAACAGATTGTGTACGTTATGAATCTAGATACAGCACGAGAGTGCTGGAATGCTCTGCGCCAAGTCCACGAAAGATCATCCCTTACGAGTAAGCTTTTCTTACTTAGGAAACTTTATTCCATAAAATTAATGGAAGGTGGTGATGTAAACCAACATATAGCTGATATATATAAAACACGCGACAGACTCACTGCTATAGGTGAAGTCATAGACGAATCGCACCTAGCTGCATTAATGCTATGCTCACTCCCTCCTTCGTATGACGTTCTCATAACAAGTCTCGAATCGAAAGACGAAGCGCAATTGACACCTGAGTATATACGAAACAAATTAGCTGATGAATATGCCAAAAGGCTTGAAAACAAAACAATCCAAAATTCAGCGTTAAAAGTCCAATACCATAACAAATCGGAGAAATTCTGCAAATACTGCAGGAAAAGCAATCATAATATAGAAGATTGTTATAAGTTAAAAAATAAAAATAATTCTGCTGTTAAAAGTCACAGTAAAAATTTCAACAAAAAACCCAACTTCAGATCCAACATATGCTCTCAGAACAATGAGAAGCCAGATAGCGCTCAAATTGCAGAGGGGAGCAATAAACCAAAAGCTGATAAATTGTATTCTTTTTATGTTGGAGATAAAACTGTAAATTGGGTGGTTGATTCAGGGTCGTCTTCACATATCTGCAATGATAAACTAAAATTTCGCGATCTTAAAAATAACGTTTCTAACGTCACTATCGCGAACGGCACGCAGCTAAAATCTTTGGGTTCCGGTACTGTGGATTTGTATACCGTAAATTCGGAAAACACACAGAACAAAATAACACTTAAAAATGTTCTTTATGTCCCTGAAATAGAAACTAATTTAATTTCTATAAAAAGAGCAACAGAGAATGGCTGTATCGCTGTATTTGATGATAAAACCTGTAAAATTGTAAATCAGGGAAATACATGCATTGAGGGATATGTGAAAAATAACTTATATGAATGTCAATTAAATTATTCTGAAAACAAACACACAGCGAACATTGTAATACAAACTTGTGATAACGAAAATTGCATAAACAAGTGGCATGTGAAACTTGGCCACAGAAATACTAACCACATTAAAGATTTAGTTAACAAGGACATGGCTGTGGGTATAAAATTAAATGATTGCAAACATAATACTGAATGTAAAACATGCATAATGTCAAAATTAACTGATTCACCTTACCCCAAAGCTGCACAATTTAGAGCCTCCGTACCACTCGAACTGGGCCACACAGACTTATGTGGCCCTATGAAAACCCCCACTGTAGGTGGAAAATATTACTTTCTTACATTTATAGACGACTACAGTCGTTATACTATTATATATTTGCTAAGAAATAAGTTTGAGGTATTTTCTAAGTTAAAGGAATATGTGGCTATGACCGCAAACAAATTTGGCCGAAAAGTGCAAGCAATTCGCTCCGATAACGGGGGTGAATACACTAGCATGGAAGTAAATGAATTTTTGAATAAAGAAGGAATTGAGCATCAGTTTACCGTTCCTTACTCTAGTGCTCAGAACGGCGTGGCAGAACGTAAAAATCGTACGCTGACCGAAATGGCTCGCTGTCTGCTTAAAGACAGTAATTTACCGAATTCCTTTTGGGGGGAAGCCGTAAATACTGCAAATTACATACAAAATAGGCTCCCGACCTCCTCATGCGACTCAACTCCTTACGAAAAATGGACCGGCCGTAAACCCGATTTATCAAATATAAAAACATTCGGATGTCGCGCATACGCATATGTACATAAAATACATAGGGGAAAACTGGATAGCACCGCTCAAGAAGGAATTTTTGTGGGATATGATAATCGTAGCAAAGGCTACAGAATTTGCACAAATAATAAAAATGTAATAATTAGCAGAACAGTAAAATTTTTGGAGGATGAAAATAGAGAATCCCACAATAATGAAACATCACAAATCAAGAATGAAAATTCAAATGATGAAATTCCGGTGTCCAAATTACCAATATTAGATACTGATATAAATATAGATATAGTGGGCGATAACGATAGTCCGGATGACACGCAAACTCTGCCGCGACGATCACAACGATTAAATAAAGGTGTTCCGCCCGACAGATTTGCATTTGCAGTAAATGACAAAAGAATTGATGAGCCTAAGTGTTTTGATGATATATTAAAAATTCAAAACCCAGCTGAAAAAGAAAATTGGCTGAATGCCACACTCGACGAAATGAATTCACTCAGACAAAACAATACTTGGGAACTTGTTGACGCTCAACCAGGGACCAAAGTAGTAGGGTGTAAGTGGGCGTTCAAGGCCAAATACAATAGCCAAGGACAAGTCGAGAAATATAAAGCCAGGCTTGTTGCCAAGGGTTTTTCTCAAAAATACGGGGTGGACTATGACGAAACTTTTGCACCAGTTGCATCGCATACCACTCTAAGAAGTTTCTTGACCATGTCACTATATAAAAATTTGAATTTAAGGCATGTAGATATAAAAACTGCTTTCCTACATGGAAATTTGCAAGAAGATGTATACATGCATCAACCCGAGGGTTATGTTATCCAGGGCGAAGAAAATAAAATATGTAAGTTAAAGAAAGCGATATATGGCTTGAAACAAGCCGCTAGAGCGTGGAATTTGAAAATTAATGAAACATTGTGTAAATTAGGATTTAAACAAAGTCAACATGACAAGTGTTTATATATACGTAACAAAGATAACACAGAAACTTACATTCTTGTGTATGTTGATGATCTACTTGTAGCTGGTAAAAATCACGATATTGACATACTAATTAATCAACTTAGGGAAGAATATCCATTAACCGACCTTGGGGAAGCCAAATATTACCTCGGCATAAATATAGAAAGACCTTGTAAAGGGGTAATTACGCTTGATCAAAATAATAAAATACGAGACATTGTAACCAAATTTGGGCTAGATAACGCACGGCCCTCTGACACACCAATGGAACCAGGGAATATAAAATTAACTGATAATGACAATCTCTTACCAAACAACACAATGTACAGACAGGCTATAGGCGCGTTACTTTATATTTCTACAGTATCGCGACCTGATATAAGTGTTGCCGTTGGCATCTTAAGCCGTAGAAACGAAAATCCTAGAGCGAAAGACTGGGAGGCAGTTAAAAGGGTTATTAGATATTTGAAAAATACCCAAGATATTAAATTAAAACTTTGTAACTCTGGTGAACCTGTTCTTAGAGCATATTCGGATTCGGATTGGGCCAATGATCCAAGTGATAGAAAGTCTATATCTGGAAATTTATTTAAGATAGGAAAAAATCCAATATTTTGGACTTCGAAGAAACAGTCCTGTGTGTCCATGTCTTCAGCAGAGGCTGAGTACGTCGCAGCTGCGAGTGCTGCACTTGAAATACAGTGGCTCAACAAACTACTGGATGATTTAAATTTGCCGCAAGAATGTCCTATAGTGTTGTACCAGGACAACCAATCTACCATCAAGATTGCTGAAAATGAAAAATTCCAGTCCAAAACAAAACACTTACAGCTGAGATATCATCTTCTGCGAAACTTAATACAAGAAGGCCTAATAAAGCTTCAATACAAACCTACCAAAGAAATGAGCGCCGATACCCTCACAAAAGCTCTACCAAAAACTGATTTTAATAGACATAGAAATGCATTAATGAACAATTGAAAAATTTCTGAGCTTAAGAGGGGGTGTTGTGATATTTAATCTCAGAACTTTCTTTTATTAACTTTCATTTTTCTTGTTCCGGACTTTCTCTTTTTGTTTTTTATTTCCCGCCAACTGATTGTTTTTGTGCACCTGCCGTATCACGTGACGATATGTCGCGTCTCTCTACAAGTACATTGTAATATTTTTTTCAATCATGTAATTTTTGTTTATTCGGAACTGACGTTCCATTTTAATCGTATTTTGTGCCTAAGAAATCTATAATAATAATATTAAATAAATTGTAAAAGGTGAAATTCTAGGCAGTCCTTTATCATGCAGTTAATATTTAAATTATTAAACAAATATTAATCCCCTTTAATTACAGCAAAACAAGTTGTTATGGTTTTAAACCAGAAGTTATTCATACTGCATTTTTAAGCGTACAATCTGATGATTGCGTTACGAGATTTTCTTCAAGAAATGGCATACATCATTACCTGTGATAACCCAGGTAAGTCAAACTTCTTTTAATAAATTGACTGTACAATATTAGAAAAGAACATCTATTATTAAATATGTTATATAACTTACTGAGGAAAACAACGTATTCATGCCTTCACATATTAGTTTCTCCATGATTAACTGCTTAAATTCATCCCTGATTTTTTTTTTTTTTTTTTTTACCAAATTTTGCTTTTAAAAAAACGTTTACCATATTTTCCGGCGTATAACGCACAGCTGAAATAAATGTTACATACCAGAAAATTTAATTTACAAATAAATCTATATTTATAAGAAACAAAACCTTGTTAAGAAATAGCTTTTACTCTAAATTTAAATTTCCGGTGTGTAACTGATTTAGCAAACCTGAACGTTATACACTGGGAAATACGATATGTCTCTTTTTCTAAATTTTATTTTAATATTTGAAGGCTGTTGATATAAAATGAGCATAATTACATAGTGCAGTGGTAGAAAATTGGCGCAGAATTCATCCCGGTATTTCTTTAAAACCTCTCTCTATTTATAAAATCGTTGGTTTAAGAAGAAGAAAATATTGTCTCATAAATACCGGTATAAGTTCTGCGCCAATTCTTCATCCCTGCATTGTGTGTCAAATGTTTAAATTAGGACCAACTTTATTTTGAGAAACCGTTAAGTGCATTAACGATTTTAAAGATTAATTGAGCGGTTTCCTAATAAAATATTACGTATTTATATCACAAATATGAGCAATATCATTTGAATGATGAAATAATACATAATTAACTTAATACTTAATTAATTTACCTAATTAAATACTTAATTAGTTCAGTAAACAAAATTCAATGAACATGTTAACGACCAAATTGATCAAAATTTCCATGTTTAGATAACTGATTTTACAATTCAGATTAACTGAACATGGTGGGATAAAAATATGTTCTTATTTTATCTACATATGCTTATAAATTTAAAAGTACCAGTATAACTAAACTTTTAAAAGTATTGACTTCCGATTTTTCAAATTTCAAATAACTTCTAATTTTACAGTAAAATTGTTTACTTTTTATAGACTACAATTCAAAGACCATCATTTAAATGGCAGAATCAGAAACTTTTCAATTATATCTATCGTATAGTTGGTAGAATTTCTATGGCAAAGCAAATTTATTAAAAGCTCTGATGAAGCGATGGACTTGTAACGCAGATGATGAATAATAGAGAAATGTTTGCAAATATCTGAATCAATTTTTAGGTGAATTGTATCATAAATAATTATATCATAGAAGAGCTTCATAAATCTACGTGTTTGTTTATGGAACTAAAGTACAGCTTCAATAATATATAAAAAAAGTTTAAAAAAATCAGAGGCTCCAGTTTAGATATAATTATAGTTAAGAATAAAAAAGAATTTTTTATATCATCAACTAATTTTCTATTAAAACCTTTTTCGCCGTTATCTCTAATTCAATTTTACTATATTTTAATAAAATAAAGTTTATATTATAAGAAATATAATTATAAAAGCAATATATTTTTAAATAATGAGATTTACACAATATTATTTGTGAATCTGCGGACAAACACTGTGCAAATTAATGTTCTAATGAATTAGGGAAAATTCATTTAAGAATTTCTCTCCTTTTAATCGTGCCCCACCGTAGTAAACACGTTTTGTTCTTATGACTGATAAGAAGTGACAAATTCGAACCCAAGCCGCAATCGTCAGCTTAGCGTGTAAAGAGAATTCTGTAACATTATCTGGCATTTGTGTGTATCGGGGATAGAACTTCTACGAAAGTTTCCCAAAAGAGGACATTTTGCTCCTGGTCAAAGTCCCAAGTTCAAGGAATTGGTTTTAATCCAAACATCAACACATTTTAAAGGAAATATTTCTTCCCTCTAAACGCAAATAAAATTTAAAATATACACTGTCAAACAAAAAAAAAAAAAAAAAAGTCCAGTTTGTTGCCAGAAATTTTCTGTAATTCAGAAAAATACGTTCTATCAACGTAATTTTTCCGTTGATAGAACGAACTTTTCTGAATTTCAGAAAATTTCTGGCAGCAAACAGGACTTTGTTTTTTTTGACAGTGTAGGGTAGGTGATCCAGTGATTCACTTGTTCCAGTAATTGACATCTTTCCCGAAATAATTAACACTTTCGCGACCGCTGACGTAGATTCACGTCATTTGAAAGTCTGTGGGCGTTTCTTTTTCAATGGGCGTTTCTTTTTCAATTTGTATGTCATTTATTTCTTAACAATATAAACAATATTCATATTTTTACAATGAAACATACTGTGGATACAAATACTTTGATTAGAAGGAGTATAATTATAATGTATATCCATTTGTAATATGAATCTGAATATAGAAAATTTTATTCTGCAATATTGTAACTTGGGAGAATAACGCTCGCAGGCGGATCTTACTCTCAAAAACACAAAAGCATGCGGTCGCGAAAGTGTTAAGAAATAAGAAAAAAAAAAGCACATGTTCTACATATAAAAATTTTAAAATTGTTAGCCAAGCACTGAAGCATAGGGTGCCAATGACTGGTAAAAGGAAAAACTAGAAGCAGGCATCGCAGCGTTCCTAAAATGTTAGGAATTTATGAATCATTTTGATACATTGTCACCACTATTTTAAAAGAACACTTATTTACCTAATATTTTAACATTAAAATCTTCAAGAAACAAGTTTTTAACGATAGTGGTGTCAGTATAATAAAACACGAGTAAAATTTTAAGAACGCTGCGAGGCCTGTAGAAGTGTCAAACACTGCAGCATAGGATACTAGTTACTGGTAAAATGAAAAATTGGCAGTGTCAGTTACTGGAACATTGAGTTGGAGTAAAATAAAAATTCGTAAACAAAATAATAATTATCAAATGTATATATTTTAACATATATGGGGTTCTGAAAGTCTTTCATACTATATATATTAATTTAAGATTTCCAAAAATAATTTCTGATGATTAAAACGTTAAAAACATCAGAAATTGCTCTCAAAGTGTAAATCACTGCAGCACATACACTATTAAAAAAAAGAAGAAGAAGAAGAAGAAGAAGGAATACAAATATTGAACGTTAAAAGATATAGGTAATTCTTTTCAGCAACATGAAAGGGAAATTTTTGAACCGTATAATATTTTACATTTTTGTACAGGGTTCCCGCGGACTCCTTTTCCGTGCGGACTTTTCCACCATTATTCTCCAACAATAGACTTATCTTTACATTTACAGTGTCATTTTATGATAAAAATTACTATTCAACGCAAGCGGTAGAGAGAGAGAGAAAAAAAGGGCCACAAGTACCTTGTTGTACAATAAAACAGTTTTTATCGACCTTTATTTCAAATACCACTTTTTTGTAATAATAATCATTAGTGATCGCTTGCAGTATATTTTGTATTGAGTTATATCAAGGTGATTTTTTTTTAATGGTATTTAAAATGGAAGCTGTTAAAAGACCCTGAATTATTATTATTATTATTATTATTTTGTGTATGCGTGTACACTAGTGGTATTTAAATGAGAAACTGTTAAAAAAAACTGTATTATTACTATTATTTTTTTTTAATAAATAAGAAACAGCAATACATTTCCTCATCTTTCATTGCATCTATAATTTTTAATGGCCGAAAACATAATTATACACTTTTCAAAATTTTTGTTTCTCTGGGTGAATTCAGCGCCATTATTTTATATCGTTTTTATCGTTTAGCTATTTAATAATGGAAAATCTGTCGCTAAACATTTCTATTCGAAATTGGTGGTCTTATATCTTCCGGGAAAACTGGGGAAAAGTTGGCAACCTTAAAATCATAAACGCAACTAAGATGTCTGAATAAAACATTCTGATCGAGATGAAAACAAAATTTCGCTCCACTGTTCGGCTTAATGACATTAATGAGGTACACTCAGAAAGATAAATAATAAATAAATAAAAAATATATTCAGAGATACTAACAAATCTTATTTGTTTCAGTGCATTGTTAATTCTTGCCTTTATTACATAGTAGAATGAAAAATAATTGTCAATTCCACAGTTCACTTTTGTTACAAAAACTATTGTCTTATGCAAATTGATATGTTTTCATAAATTAACAGACGACTTTCAATTTTTGACCTTCTAAAACAGTAACACATTCGCATCGGGAAAAGTGAATTCCTTTTAATATAAAAATTAGCCCCATCTTTTGGCGTTATGTTGTTTTTCAAATTTATTATACGTATTTGTATTTAATCCCTCAATTGCCGTAAGAATATATGAATATGGCAGTGTGACAAATTTATATTATCGGTTGCTGAGGGTAAAATTTAAATGATATAAACACGAATAAGTGAAACCCTTCGTTAAATAATATATCGTTTTAAAGGTACGCCAAAAGTTGGGACGACTTAATCTTTACCAAACGGAAATGTGTTAAAATTTTTGAAAAAAAAAAAAAAAAAAAAAAAAAAAAAAAAAAAACTGTCTATTTAATAGCTTTACAGAAAGAACATATCCTTAAATTTTCAAATAATAATAATAATAATAATAATAATAATAATAATAATTTCGAAAATATCAACTATTCAAGCCTACAATATTTTTCAGATTAAAAAATAAATAAATAAATAAATAACTGGCTCATAAGCACATATTTGTTCATCAAATAGAAAAATGCAGTCGACCAATGACAAAAAGAATAGAAATAATAGATTTTTTTTTTTTTTTTTTTTTTTTTTTTTTTTATGTATAATCTTTGAAAAACAGAAAGTAAATATAGGTGAAAATTTCGTTTTAGTAAAATTTATTACCTTCATATATTTTTTTTTTTCCTTGTGTCTTTAGAAATTGGAGATGAAAATATAAGCATCTATTCTTTCATATAATTCAGCTGTTCAGAAAATAATTTATATTATACCATAACAAATCTTGAACAAAATAATAAATCTTTTACTTAATGAAAACTGATGTTTTGACATTTCGGAGCTACGGATATTACAAAACGTTTGTGTAACCTCTAAATCTCTTAAAGCATAAATTTTCTAAGTACAATATCGAAGGAATGATGATTAATGAAACTTTTTCACTTGTCCCTAATTTCTTTATTAAATTCTGAAAAGAGGAAATATTTGTTTGTTTTTAGAAAATTGTGGTCTTATATTTAGCGACGTATTTCATTGACATAATTTAAAATTTATTATCAATATTAGATTTTAATTGATATAATTTTAGAAGAAATCCTGAAATTTTAATGAAGAGAGCAGGGATAGAACACTGGCGCAAAACTCATACCTCTATTTGTTTAAGAAATTTCTTTATCTATAATATTGTTGATTAACGAAGTAGAAATTTTTGTTTCATTGATAGTGGTATGAGTTCTTGCGCCATTGTTTCATCCCTGAGACAGAAAAGAAATCTTAATCAAATGCACCTTCTATGATCGCATTAAACATTAAATTTGAAAGAATTCTAAATTTTAGTGTTAGCATTAAAATTATGGCGAAATTAATTATCTACAGTGCTGAAAGTGTTTCTTTTCTTGTTACAGTGTTGCCACGGGTTGTATTTTTTCCCTGACTATTCCACTAGAATTATTATTATTTTTTCTTTTTATAGTAAATTTTAATAATACGTTTTCTCGATAAATAAAGATGATAATTACAGCATGAATGTTTTAAAAGAAAAGTCAGGAGAAAGGGCGGGTCCATGGCAACCCTGTTATTACTCTTTCCATAGCCCAATGTTTATTACATAGCTTACCTGCCAACACATTATGAATCAGAATACTTTTAGTACAGGACTTTTTTTTCCCACACAACTTTATTCTTAGATTAATTATCTCCAAATGTAGTTACGATTAAATAAGTATAAAATTACTCTAAAAAAAGACTTGTGTGGAAAAAAAAAAGGCGGGTAATAAAAGTCTTCTGATCATTAAGGAGATGATTGGCAGGTATGGCATAGCTGCCAACCAAATCAGGAGTATTGTTAGTACCCGATCCTTTTTCGACATAACTTAATTTTTATAGTAATTCTCTTCAAACGTATTTATGATGAAAAAAAAAAAAAAAAAAAAAGTGGATCTAACAATCCTCCAGGTTAATTAACACTTTCGCAACCGCATACTTGCCAACATCCTAATTATGAACTGGAAGATTATTAGTACAGGCCGCCTTTTATCGGTCCGCTTGTGGGCGGTATTCTCCAAAGTTCCAATTTTTCAGAACAAAATTTACTGAATTCACATTTATATTACAAATGAATATACAATAGCCTCCTAAACTAGATGCCTTCCGCGTGTCTCGAAAACTTGGCAACAGTTCAAGTGGTAGACAGCGCCACCTGGTACAGATTGCGCGACTTTTTTATTCAATTTTTATTTTATTTCTGTCACCAATAATTTTAAAAAGTGATGTATGATATGTATAATCGACGTTTCTTCGATTCTATTCGCCTTTTATGTCCATTATATTCCACTTTTAAAATTTTTTAGTGGCTGTTGAATAAAAAATCACGCAATCTGTACCAGGTGGCGCTTTCTACCGCTTCAACAGTTGCCAAGTTTCTGAGCCACGCGGAAGGCATCTAGTTTAGGAGACTATGCATATACATTTTAATCAGACTCTCTCTAATCAAAGTATTTGTATCCATAGTACATTGATTGTACAAATATGAATATTGGGTGTATTCTTAAGAGACAAATAACATACAAATTTCGAAAGAAACTCCCACTGGTGGAGTTACAGATTTTCATTTGACGTGAATGTACGCCACCGGTCGCGAAAGTGTTAATTAGGATGTTGTCAGCTCTGTTATTACACAGATGTACATCATTTTTGTTTCAATTGAATATAACTGAAATTATTGCTAAATTATACCGGTGCCAGTTTTCCGTCTTGAGACGGACATTTTATCTACCACCCTTTGCGATGAGTAAAATTTTTAGGATTCTTGTTGCACTTTTGCTGAAGTCAGTAAGTTGGGAAATAACAATTGGAATATAGTTGTAGCCAAAGTATGGACATGCCGAGAAACTTGTCTCCACGTGTATACATACTTGCCAACTTACTAATAAATATTCCGTAGTCTTTTTAGCTCCACCTTCTTTTTCACACAAGTATCTTTTTTGAGTATATTTCTTCTTATTTAATCGTAAGTGTATTTAGAAAATATTACTCTAAAAATTTACTGGTGTGAAAAAAAGGGCGGGACTAGCAGCACTACGGAATATTAATTAGGATGTTGGCAAGTATGTGTATATGCGAAAATATTTCGCTCATAGTGTAGTTCTCTTGTATATACGTTGTAATTCAGGATGGTCACAGAGAACATCCCCCCCCCCTGATTCTTCCACCAATATTTTAATTTCGGTATTTTTAACAGTATTTTTGCACCATTAATTAAGTAAAAATTATCATATAAATATTCTGCTGGAAGAATCATGGGAAAGAGGCGGGTCTGTAACCACCCTGTAATTATAATAATGGTGCATTAGACAACGTCACATGTGTTTTTTTAAATAAAGAAATTTTTCACTACACAAAAGAATTATAGAATTATGGTTGTAGAAAAATTTATAGCAAATCAAATAAATTAATGATGCACTTTTCAGCTGTAAAACAATTTTGTATAACGTTCGTATTTTTTTTTTTTAGATGTTTATGTAGAATAGGATAATTTAAATTTAAAGTTTAGTTATACGATAAAAGTATTCATAAAAAAAAAAAAAAAAAAAAAAAAAGCTTTTATCTATGTTTGAGCTGCATTTCATTTACAAATACATACCCATTTTCTTGTTTGCATAATAAATGCAATAATAATAATTAAAGTAGCTCGGCATTTTCTCATTCTTTAGACTTTTCTTCTTTGCAAAAATAAGGCTCTTAAGTATATATGATACTCTTAATAAAAAAGAAAACAGCTCAAAAGGAATTAACTTCTTAACTCATTGATTGAGCGTAAGCAAATTAATAAGCAAATCACGGAATGAAAAATAAAAAATAATAAAATAAATAAATAAATAAAAATAAATAAATAATTACCCATAAAAACTGCAGATTAAACTTAAGGCAAACTCATACATGCATAGCTACCAACTTGCACATTTTTCTTGATAGTGGAAATTTTTAATAAAAATATTTAGTAATTTTTTTAGCAAATTTCTGCGATTAAACATGATGAATGTTTTTACAAAGAAACAGGGGTATTAAAAAACCGTACAAGTGGGCACCTATGTATATCCTTCTCTTGCACGTGAGGTATATATATATATATATATATATATATATATATATATATTTAATTAGACGTAAAAAATTAAAAAAAAATACTGTTATTTTTAAATCTTTAATTATAGTTTTGTGTTATTCTACCATTTAATGGATTAAATCTTCTTCAGTTATTTCAAATTTCTGAAAGAAATCCACTACTCGTGCAGAAATACGACATATTACGGCGTAAAATACGAAGGTTCAACACGTGCGTTTTACACCAGATATTTTATTTAATAGAATGTATGGTCTACGTATCTCGTACTGGTTGCTCTGTCAGTTGTTGTAGGATTATCCTGTAAAGCTATATTTTCTAACCTGCGGATTACGTACATAAACCTTGCCAATTCTATATAATTCACTCTTCCATGCAGCTTTGCGAAGTTTAAAAACTTTTTATTTGATATCCGCTACTAGATTTTAACTGCAACGATTTCCCAATTACTTCGAAGGTTGTTCGGGCATTGTTTATAGCAAATATTACACCTTAAAGTTATTGGTGGCAGTTGAATAAAAGAACCCTGACATTTGGCAACATTGTTTAGAGCGTTAGGGCCATCAAAGTGTTAAATTACGGTAATATAATTGTCACCTTGTGCGCTATTTAAATACTGTTACTTAAAACAATTTTTGATGTATTGCTTAATCGAAGAAATTTAGTCCATAAATAAATCAAAATATTTTATGCAAAGATAGTGGTATTCAATAAACATAAAATTTGCCATCTACAAAGGCTGCCAAATTTTATGCTGTTTGATACAACTTTTAATTAATACCTGCAAACATTCAGATTGTTATTCCGTATTATTGTTGGTACCCACCCCTTTTTCCTCTCCATTTTATTTTTTGAGTAATCCCATCCAAATGTAATTACGATTAAATAAGAAGAAGAAAAATACTCAGCGGGTAATAACAGTACTATGAAATATTAATTAGACTCCTGGCAGGTAAGCTTTAATTAAGTATATATATATATATATGTATTCGATGAAAATTGTTACAATGATTATATAAGATTTCTATTAAATATTTCTGGTAGCTAAATAGCATAAATGTTGTTAGCTATGCAACTCGTCAGTAATGTTTGGCATTTGAATAATCTAAGTAAAATTTTGTTTTAGACTTGTATTGTATTAAAAAGTATTATTATTATTTTTTTCAATTATTACGCACAATATTTAATGGAAAGTAATTTTGTGCATTTTAGCACAAAATAATGTTCCGTAATACATGCCAATGCCTTCAAACATATATATATATATATATATATATATATATATAAAAAAAAAAGGTTTGACATATTTTCATTTTTTATACGTTTAAACTAAATAATTTAATTATGATATATGTTGGACTATGATTTAAATAACATTCCTTGACACAAGATATTTCCATAAATCATTTTGTAACCTCTTTAAATATCAAGAAATATTTTCAAACTTTCCTATTATTCTTTTATTATTTTCAAGGCAAAGGCAATTGTCCTTGACATTTTCTTTTTCTTTTTCTTTTGTTTTTCACCATGCTAATTTTCTCTGTAGCTATGTCATGTTAACTGATCAATCAATATAAGTTCTGCATTTGAAGTTTTACTCTGCAATATATAAATACTCTTTGTTCTATCTCTCAGATAAATCATTCATGTTTGAAAGCCATTATGTATGTTAGATTATTTAAAGTGTATTTATTTGAAAGTGTAAAATAAAAATAAATATAAATAAAAAATGCTTTAAAGATTAATGATATAACTGAAAGAGAAGAATCTTTATGAATTAAATACATTATTTTTTTCTTCCACACGAAGAAAAATATTGTTTATGTAAGAAAAATATTCAGTTGCTTTGAGTAATATTTGCTATAATTTAATTTAGATGAAGAATAATATATCGTTTCAACGTTTTTAAAATTTAAGTAGAAAACTGTCATTATACATAAAATAGACTCGTTTTTTTAAGCGATTAAAATCAATAATTCTTATTTTTAATATGTGCTAGTTCCAATCACTACTTTTGTGATTTTTAAAGCTATCTATGTTTTAAAAAATTGCTGTACACCTTAATATAAGAATCTATATTTTGGCTTTTCTGATATTTTTTATTATAAGAATGAGACGAAATAGGAAAAATAAAAAAGGAAAATTATTTAATATCAAGTTATTGTGTAATTAGTGTAGTTTTTTCCTAAGTGTGATATCACTATAAAAGTAAAATATCTAATTGAATTAATAAATAATATTAATAACTGTTTACTTGATTTGCAGAAACCCTGTTTTACAGTATTTATACAAGAATATCATGTTATTTAATATAATTAGAATAACAGAAATGTTGTATTTAGTTTTGTGCAAATATAGTATTAAACAGAGAATAATTTAAATTAATTATTTATTTTTTTTAATAATCTTAATAACCTTAAGATTTAAATTTATCAGATTTTTACTTTTTTAACGTCAATTTTTTTGCAACAATTATTGACGAGTGAACATAATTATTTGCACAGTCGCAAGCTCTTACGCATTTTAGCTGTCGAAAAAATTTAATAGAAATTTTTATTTTATGCAGAGTTGTCAAAATTGTAATTTATTCCGGAGCATTTTTATCCTCGCATTTATCCCATACCTCTTTTTTTTTTTTTTTTTTTTTTTTTTTTAAGACTAAATTTTCTTATTTTATCGTAGTTACGTGTTAGAGAAAAATATTCTAAAAATAAAGTGTTGCGGCATAAAGGCGGGGCTAAAATAGCTCCGTAATAAATTAAAATAATGACAACTGTGTTTTATGTAATCGATGGAAACGATTACTCAAATATATAGAAAGTTCCCATTAATATTTTCCGGTAGCAAAAAACTATCAAAGTTGGTAGTTATGAATTTGTTAAAGTTTAGTTCTAATGTAAGCGACATTTAACACATCGTTCAGTAAGTCCCGAATAGGACTAATCCCAGATAGCGTCGCAAATGAAATATTTCTATCTGGGTAAAGTAAACCTATCTTTTAAAAGATACACGTTAAAATTTCATAATATTTCGATCGGTTGTTGCCGAGATATCAAAGTTTTAGTGACCCTACTTTTGATGTTTTCAAAATGAGTGACAAAGCTGAATTTTGTTTGTTGTGTAAACATTGTTTTTTGATAGACAAAACTACTGTTGACACTGTTAAGCCATTGCTAAATTTCAGCAATATTTTTGCCTATCACAAAGCAATGATTAATCAACTCATGAAATTAGCTTTGTCCCTCATTTTTAAAAACATCAAAAGTAGGGTGACTAAAACTTTGACATCTTGGCAACAAAGGATCGAAATATCATGAAACTTTAACGTGTATCTTTTGAAAGTTATGTTTACTTTACCCACACAGAAATATTTAATTTGCGACGCTATCTGTGTATTAGTCCCGGGACTCATTGAACGATGTGTTACAAGCATACTTGCCAATATCCTAATTAATATTCCGTAGTGTTGTTAGTCCCGCCCTTTTTTTTTCACACCAATAAACCTTTAGAGTAATATTGTTTAAATGCAATTACGATTAAATAAGAATAAAAATACTCTAAAAAGATACTGGTGTGAAAAAGAAGGCGGGGTTAACAATACTACGGAATATTAATTAGTAGGTTGGCTAATATGGTTACAAGGGTTACACTCAATCAAATCTCTGAACCACTATTTCAGAGTAACATTTTTTACTTGAGAAAAATTACTGAACAATATTGCTATATGTAAATAATAGTTTCAAAACTATTTCAGCAGCTACATTTATTTTAGTTAATAAAATCTGCTACTTTCATCGACGTCATAAAATATATTCATTCAAAAATACAATAAGTATACATATATGGATAAATTAATGCTAACACTCTCTTAAATTTACGGAAAGAGGACGATAAACGTATATTTCACAAGGATAAAACAAAAAACTGTTTACAGGAATTGTACAGTCTTGACTTTTCTCTACCCCAGCAAGAACCAGCAAGTTTAAACAGCAATTCGGTAGGTGTAGTGAAGTACATTACTACACCTTCTTCATTTAAAAATCGATGATTTTGGTAGTAAAGTATACTTGCCACAACCCGTTGAAGAATTAATGCAACATTATTAAAAAAAAAAAAAAAAAAAAAAAAAAAAAAAAAAAATCATTTTCAGATTAAATACGCCGGTCAGAAAAATCAGTACCGCTCATTTTTCTACACCACTTAATTTTTAAAGTGTTTTTCTCTTTAATTCATCGCAGATAAATTTGGAGATAATTACTCTAAAAATTAAGTGGTATAGAAAAAGGGACAGTACTAACAATTTGCCGGGTAGGGTTGGCAGCTCTGGCATTAGAATCTTTATTTATTAAACATAATTACATTTATACAAGTAATTAGAAAATTACATTTAACTGAATAAATTTTCTGGTGATAAACGCGTGTATCTGACCTGCGGCATTTGCACCGAAAATTACCATATTATTCATTTTCTGATAAATATAAATATTAAAATATAGCTTGTTAGATTGTAATACGTATTGTAATACACTCTGAAAATACAGTTTTGATCAATTAAAAACAAAATATTAAAAACTCTATATTATTAAACATATATTTGTTTGTCAGTTACATTTAAAATTAAAATGTTACTTTGCTACCAGTAATGCAAGTGATACATCATGCATGCGTTCTACTTACAAAAATGGAACAACAAATAAAACGAATAAGGAATAACGATCTAAAAAAGTAGTACATTCTGAAACACTTAATATGTATTTGTAAAGAATTTCGCTAAAAATAACTACCGAGAAGTTAATACGATAAAAATAATCACGATTTCGTATTTTAAAGAAACGCTATTGTTTAGTCAGTGTTACTAATATCACTAAATCATGCTGATCGCCATTTAAGAGCAGTGAAAGAAATTTAAGTACCTCGTAAAAACAGAAGCCATTTAAAGAGAATGCATAAAATTCAAATTTTTATTCGTTGTACATAATTAGCATAATTCTTTTTTTTCTCAGATTTAAGGTGTATTACATGCTAAAGGCGGAACTAGATATATTGATAAGTAATTGCTTGTTACTTTTTTTTTCTTTTTCTCGATATTTTATCACTTCTTGTATTTACCGTGCATTGTATAAAAACTGTAAAAATACAAAAACAAATTTTTATACAGATTTATAAATTTGGTTTTCTATGAAAAGTCTGAAACTTGTTTGGAAGTCCAATTATCCTAACAATTCTTTTACGCACAAACTATGACATTTAAGCAATAATAGAGACTGGTGATAAGAAAATTTAAAATACTTAAAAAATACTAATAAATAAAACAGTAAAAATTCCTAAAAAATGATTATTTAGAGGGCAACAAATAAAAATAAACTAAGCATTAATAATAATAAGCATAATAAATTAAAGCATTTCTGATTAATTTTCAATTCGAAACTTTAAATAATCTATACGAAATTAGAAAAAAAAAAAAGAATGGATAGAATATTAGAATATTAGAACAGAATGAAAGCAGATTGTTAGGATAGCATGAAAATAAATTATATATACAGGGGGTGCTAGAACCCTCTTATACTTCACAACATGTTCTATCATTATTCAAGATCAATAAACTTGTTTTTAAATGTTCAGGGTGGTTTTATGACAAAAATTGCTATTCAAATTTAGTGGTAAAAACATCTGAACATTCTAACTTCCATAGTTAATCTAAAACTTATTTTTTCAATAGTTTTCAATAGGTAACTTTTTCGTTTTAAGTATGTAACAGTATATCTAAATGCTAATATTACAAGGTGGGAACAAAATACTGTTACAAATATCAAATCATTTTGTTTTACAGATATAAAATAGAAAATGTTAAATACACCAATATGATGAATACAATAAATGAAAATTTATCTTGAAATAATTTTATTCGATTCTACCGCCATCTTTATTGATTATTAAAGATAATCTCTTACGTCATTATCCGTTGTGATACGAATTATTTTAAGTGGATAACTCAGTCTCCACACTTAAGAATGAAAAAAGAGGGGAAAAAGTTAAATATCCATAAAAAATAACATAGGGGATAAAACGAAAATAAACCAATCACAAGTATGTGGAAAGAAAAAAAAAATCCTAACACCAGCCAGAAAATGCAGGAAAAATAGACTACAAAAAGAAAGAAAATCAGGAACAGTGGTCACAGGGGCCCTGAGGCTATCGGCGAGGTCTAGCTAAGTCTCGCCAGATATGAGTAGAAAATTGTTTAAACGAACGATTTAAATTAACTCTTATCTTTTGGAGGGTTGCAGTATTTAGTAGTCCCCTTGTAGTGTTGTTAAGCAGGTATGCTATCATTTCTAATATTATTCCGGAGCATTCTTAGTACACGCCTTCTTTCCACACCACTTTATTTGAAGTTTTGTTGTCTTCTTATTTAATCGTAAAAACATACGAAAGAAAATTTTTCTAAAAAAAAAAAAAAAATATGTGAAAAAAGGCAGGGTTAACAATCCTACGAATTATATTAAAATCGTTGGCGTATGTGGTATTAATCATATATATATATATATATATATATATATATATTTTTAGAAAAATATACTTTTTAAAACAATTAACGCTATACCATTTATGAAGTTACAGATTGAAATTCCGAGTATGGGAACTTGACGCAGAATTGATACCACTATCAATGAAACAAAATTTACTTCCTCTTAAATCAACAATTTTATTAGTAAAGAAATTTCTTAAAGATATAAGGATATGAATTCTGCACCAAATTCCCATCCCTGATTTTAGAAGCTGTTTAATTGCTCATGATAATCACGGGCATGATTTCCTTACATATAAACATACAGTCATGGATATAAGTAAAAGCACACTTTCGAATTCTTCGGGATTTTCTCGAACATCTAAAGAGATAATTCAAGGGTACTCTTGCAACATCAAATCTATAAAAACTTATTTTATTTAACCCTTTGCCGGAGCTAACGATCTAAGGCGCATTAAACAGTGTTGCTAAATTAAGGGACTCGTTTACTCAACAACTATAATAATTTTGAGAAGTGATATTTGATATACATAATGCATTTCACTGACAATATGTGCAATAATTTTTATCATGTTCTATTTTAACTTTACTGCTGGCTGAGCTCGAAGTTTCCGACGCTTTTTCAGGGCACTTTTAGGGATGAGAAATTTCTGCATTTTTTGCTACTTATATTTTTTGTACAATAATGTTAACGCTATTTAATCACGATATTACTATAAAAATACGGTTTCTGTACGAAATTAAAGGTAGCAAAAAAGAATATCCAGGGATGGAACACGGGGGCAGAACTCATGCCACTATCAATGAAACATTTTTTTTTTCTTAAATCAACAATATTATATGTTCAGAAATGTCTTAACCCTTCCAGTCGCAGTGTTGCCGCTGATGGAACACCTAATTTTAATTCTCAAATGCAAAAACTCTTCCCGGAAATTTTTTAGCAAAAATTTACATTTATAACATAGCAGAAAAGCCCTTTTTTAACGTGAAAATTTAAAATTTCTTTTATTTTGATTATGTTCGTAAATTCCAGTGGCAGTGTAATATAAATGATCTGAATTACCTTGCCCCGCAAAGGGTTAAAATACTCCGGAATAAATTGAAATGTTGGGATCTATGCAACTTTTACGAGTTTTTGTTGTCGATAATGTTTACTTATAAAGTGATTTATTTATTAAATTAAATATTATTTGAATTTAATAAGGTTTACTTACCGATGTTTCAAACCGGAAATTTCTCGAAAAGGAACAATGCTAATTTTTTATTTTTTAAATATTTATGATCAGCTATGTGTCTAAAAACCATTTTTAAAATTAGCTTAGAAATTTTTAAAATAAATTAAGTAGTGAACGTTAAAGGGTTAAACAAATACCGGTATGAGTTCTGTGCCCGTGTTCCATCCCTGAATATCTCATCTCTAAAAATGTCCTGGAATATGGTCCGAGATGTCAAGTTCTCGAAATCGCAAAATAATATTTTTATAATCTAATCACAAAATATTAATTCAAAAATGCACTAAATATATCTAAATAAAAATAGTGATGCCGAAAATGCGGAGCAATTTTACCTCTGTCTGATAGATGCAATTCAGAATTACACAAAAAAGAGAAAAAAAAATGCGTAACTGTAAAATGAAATGGCATAGTATGGTATCCTAAGAAACTTACATAGCTGCAGACTTTTCTACTTTTTAATAATATTTATCGCCACTATTTTTTAAAGGAATACGTCGCATTTATTTCGATGATTAAATAAGCTGAAAAGAATACAAAGTTTTTGGGTATTATGTCCCACTTGAAAAACGGGAGACTTTGTATCTATGAACTTACCGTTCTATATTTATAAAACTATATACAGACTCAAATATTCAAATAAAGACTTCAAAGACGTATTATTTGTCTTTGCTAAAAATGATGTTTTTAATTGAAGAGTATCCTAACTTCTAAAACAATTATATTCAAAAGTAAACACCAAGCCATTTACTTACCCGAACAAATCTTCGAAGCTTTCATAATAAAGAAATTAATTTTACGTATTTCTCTTTCTTGTTCTTCATTTTAAGAGTTCAATCCTGAAATTGATAACAGAAAAAAAGTTGGATATATTTTTTCTTACTCGTTCAAAATTTTATAACAACCCAATTAAGCGAAATATCTTGTTTATTAATATTATTGAAATAAAAAAAAGAATATTTATAGATTTTCGTAGTCATTTAAAAAGTTACTTATGAATGAAAATGTAAAAAATATCATATTTCATTTTATTTATTAAGTATGAAAAGCCTGTTTTAAATGCCGAAAATAAAGTTTTAGAAGATTCTATATTTAACGTCCACAACATTGTTCGTAATGTTTGGAAAGTGGTAAATATTAAATTGATATTTCATGTTTAATTTTACCGCACGTTTCATTTTACACATTTAAATTGTAATTTAACTAATTAATATCTAATGTAAATGAAAAGAAAATAAATTGATTGGCGATCAAAAGAATATATTTTTACGTTTGAAACATTAAACAAACAAAAAAAAAATGTATAACAAAGCTAAATTTTAAAATCATGCTAGATGCAATTAATTTATAGCCAGAAGGAACGAATAATTCTCCTTTCATTTCCTTTTTGTCAATTTATTGCCCTTTACAACATGTGAAAAAGCATAGTAAACATCAAACATGATAGAATGCATGACAGCTATTTGTAAAATGTTAATTGGTTGATTGAGAACTTTTGATTAAAAATGTTTCTTTAAAAGCTATTTTTTTTTTTTTCATTTTACTACGGTAATTAGATAATATTTTTTATATCCCTCCCTCTTCCACACACACACACACACAAAAAAAAAAAAAAAACTTCAATTTACTCTTTATAAGATTAAAATAGGTAAATTTAAATATATATGCAATATATGTATGTTTCACCCAAATAATTATGGTAATTAAATATAATTATAAAATTTAAAGTTCTGATGTCAAAGATTTCTTGAAATATGCGTTGATACTTTTTGCCATGTAGTTCGAAGAGCCTTTGTTTGCATAAAAGTGTCGTTGTTTATATTGAAAAAAATTAACATCATTCAACAAACCGATATCATCTGATGTTCATTAGTGTTAATTCACGTTTTTTAAATGAAACTTTATACCGGTAAATTTTTATGAATGTTTACAGTTTAGGTAATTGTCGAAAATATATGTGGAAGATTCCTTTTTGAAAGTAGTAGTGATAAATCTTGTTTGAAACTTAGAAAAGTTGTCAGTTGTGATATATATATTTGAATATTTGGTTACGTTCGTCTCAATGTTTTGAACTTTGATAGTTATGTTGGAATAGAAATGGAAGTACATGACTCTTTCGAGGAAAATACTCAAATATTTATTTTATTACGTATTAACTTAAGTAAAACACAAAGTAAATTAACTCATTTTATATTATTATTTTATAATTGCTGAAGTTGCTTTACTTCACTTTAGAATTAATAACTCCACCATTGAGCCTTACTTTTGTTAATTTACATGTTACATAATATCAGATAAATGGAAGTATATTTTTTATATTAAAAAATGTAAATATAAATATATATATATGCTTTAAACAACCTAGATATCATCTTATGTTCATTTATAACAAAATCCGCAAAAAATGAAGGTATTTAATAATAGCTCGATATACAAATTAGCTTTTTATGAAAGGTGTTTATTTTTTCCAAAATGATAAATAAAAATGTGAAATATTTCAGCTTTCACTTTGCAATCGTACCAGTACTGTTTTCACCTAATGAAAGGTTATGCTTGACTATTTGAATACGAAACTATTGTTGCGTGTTTTCGTATTTTATGGAATTTGATTAGAAAGTTTACATATTCTCCTTTTTACAGTTTTTGATTCCTTTTACTCTAATAAATCATAGCAATATTGTTATATCGTAAAAATGTTTTAATCAGTAACAAATCTATACAAATATTTTAAATTAACGTCATTTAGAAGCTTACATGATTTTTAAACTTGCAGGTCTTTTACAAATATAGAAAACGTTTTTTTTTTTTTTTTTTTTTTTTTTTTCTGTGAAGGCTTTATGTTTTTTAGGAACTGCATAAATACTCAAATTCATTTATAATTTGTCCCTCGAATATAATGTTTTTTCCTCGAAGTCCGGCTTACAAAATGATTTTAAGATTTAATGTTTTAACATTTCATACAATAATAATAATAATAATAAAATAAAATAAATAAAAAAGTATGCTAAATTTTAACCCTTTGAAGCGCAAGGTAATTTTACTTATTTAAAATAAGCAACCCCCAGAATTAACGAACAAATGTAAAAGAAAAAATGAATGAAATTTTTCCTCCATATTTTTAAAATAAAATTTTATAAATTACTTCCGGGATGAATTTTTGCTTTTAGGAATTAAAATTGCCGCCCCTGAAAGGATTAAGATATAGAAAACTACAAATCCACAGTAATTTTCAGCATACACGCCACAGATGGGTCATGTCCATTTAATACCCGATTTCTTTCTTTTCTTTTCTTTTTTTCTTTTTTTTTAAAATAAAATTTGACGAGTGAGTAATCGATACAAATATAATTTTCTATTATTTTTTTACTATATTAATTTTCTGATGTTAAACTGATTCTCCTGACCTTCAGTGTTCTCGCCAGAAACAATGTGCTCACTATTTTAAAAAGCCATACACTTTTAGATTTTTTCTTTTATTCATATATTACCAGGCTTCCCAACATTTTAATTTATTCCAAGGCACTTTTAGTACCCACATTTTTTTCACACCATTTTTCTTAAAGAGTATTTTTCTTCATATTTAATCTTAACTACATATTGGAGAAAATTCCAATTAAATTAATGTGGTGGGAAAAAGGATAGGTACTAACAGTGCTCCAGAATAAATTAAAATGTTGGTATATCTGTATTGCAAGTCATTTGGTATAATTTACATAAAAATCAGGATTGACACAAGCATCTATTTACTAATTACTGTGTTTCACTTGTTCAATATTAGATAGTTTAATAATAAAATTTTCGTTTTAATGATTGTGTTTAAAAATGTCTTCTGTAAAAATCGTAAATTAAGTGTTACTTCTTGCATCCAATTACTTTATTCATATTCAAATTTATCGACTGTTGTATAAGCATTTTCTACAGCTATACATAATAAATGATTATGCATTTAAATTTCTGATACAAGAACATTTCTACATAAAATTAATTCTATTCAGGGCTAATATGGTCACGGCATTTTTGTAAGGCACTTCCACCAGTATTTTCTAAAAATAAATTTATTTTTAAATTTATAATCTTCTGTTATAACAAACATTGCTGTGTAAAATTGGTAGTTAAAAATATATCAAAAATTGTAGTACCGTAAGCATGCTCTATTTCAATCTGAGAAACTTAAACTTGGAATCCGCATATGTTAAAATGTTCAAATTAAAAAAGCCGTCGCTTTTATTACGAAATTTTACTTATTTTTTTAATTGCTTTTTAGAAATTCGTATTTAATTTTTCTACAATTACACACTTTTTTTTTTTTTTTTTCTTTACTGGGAGTTGTTTAACATTTCATAAAAAACAGACTTTTAACAATCATTTTATTACTTATATGCCATTTTATTCTTATAATTTGTAAAGATATAACTAATTACAAAGATTTAAATTATGCCATACCAACCTTTTCTAATTTTTGAAGATTTTGAAGCAAGAAGTTCATTACAATAAATATACTATAGTAAAAATAAATCTGAATTAAATCTTGCATGATAATTTTTGTTCAGTAAATAGAATGATAAAACATTACAAATTTCATGTATTTAGTTTTTTAAACAGACAGAGTAACCTAACTACAGGGCAAACCATTAATATATTTTCTTTTAGGTAAATCCTTTACATTTTCGTAATTAAAGCAAATTCATAAAATCACTCTCCTACAAAAGTTTGTCAGAAATTTTGACCATGAAATATTTCATCTAAATATCATAATGCAGTAAAGAAATGTATAATCCATAATATCAAAAACAAGAAATACCATATGCCTGAAATGGTCAAATAATTCATCAGGCAAAAATGAATAATTCCGAAAATTTTGTAGTGCATTGAGGTTGATAGTCAGAATATTTAGATTTCATGCGGAATATTTAGAAATTTCATTGCAATTTGTACTGCATATCTTCTCTTCGATATTTCAATAAAAGCTGAATAAAATCCTATCGCGTGTGGAACCGTACTTGATAACTACATGCAGGAAAATTGATAAATTTTGAAATTGTAAAGCATGAAAGAGATTTGGATTGTTAAATGTCTAGATTCCAGTTTGAATTGTAAAAGATTATACATTAAGTTAAATAAAGTGAATTTCCAAATACATAAATAAATAATTTCGCAATATACATACATAAAATTTCCCTACATGTATATGTGCTTTTATATACACCCACGCAGAAATACTTTGCTTTATATTTTAATAGAGAAATTATAGCGTGTTTTGTGAATTTGTGTATTCTTCCAAATTATACATTGTAATTTAAGTAATACAGAAAATAGTTTAAACTTGTTTATATGATTTTTTTATTTTTTTATTTTAATAAAAAAAAAAAGTTAGACCAAATCGTCTATAAATAAAGCAGGTCAAATGAATCAGTTTTAAGATAGAAATTTTTATCAACAGATAAATCCTTATTTGTAAACATACCTACCAACATCTTAATTAATATTCCGTAGTATTGTCAATACTCGCATTTTTTTTTTCACCGGTCTTCATTTTTAATCGTAATTACATTTGACAGAAAATTACTCTAAAATTAAAGTGGTGTGGAAAAGGGGGCTGGTACTAATAATACTACGGAATATTAATTAAATGTTGGCAGGTAGGTTTCTATCGTGCAGTACCACGTAGAAAGATAGCTTTGTTTGTTAATTAAAAGTTTTGGTGAAAACAGATTTATCTCTCCTGTACAGGAAAATACGCAAAAAACACTAAGTCCAAAAGTTAAGGAACAAACACATTTTTGCGTGTAACTGAAGCAGAGTAGCCAACCATACGACAATCATCGTACATATAGTGCCAAGTCTTTGATTTAGGCGGGATACATTAAACCAAAAATTTTCTATAATAAATTAATATATATATATATATATCGTGGAAAATTAATATGAAATATTTTTATCAAAAAAATGCTGGTGACAACTGATTAACAGAAATGTTGCAAATATTATTGTACGCGAAACAGAACACTTTGGTCCGGCTAATTTTTCACTGTCTTTTAAATATATATCAGTTTTTTAATATGATAGCATATTTATATTGATATGGGAAAACTGAAGCGCTCTTAGAATATATTTAATTAAGGAATGGCTTACAGGTAAATATGTAAATTTTCGACATTGCGATTGCTTCCTAGCCATTATTGAGATTCGGAGAATTTTGTTCTATCTGGTTTTTTACGAATATTTAAGTATATTTAAACCCTTTTTTAATGCAATTGCACTTTCTTTTCTTTTTTTTTTCCTTTTTTTAATTTGATTTCGATTTAACTTACTTTAATTGTAATCTGATTTTTAATTTACTATTAATGACAAAATTTTGGGATTTTAAAAGCATTATTAACCCCTTCCACTCCAGGGACGTACGTGCGTACGTCCTAGTGTTAATGGCCATAATACCATGGACGTACGTGCATACGTCCAAAGAAAGTATACGATGCAATAAGCCCAACGTTGTAGTGGTATCAGAGAGAGTTATTTTATTTGTCATATGGCATTTTTAAATTGTATTTTCATTACTGACGACTAGATGGCGTTAGTAGTCTCGATGACCTATTAGTTTTGGCTACGCCAGTTGTTTCGTGATTTCTCGCGGCTGCGGTTGTGTGTAATTTTCGCTTCTCGATTTTGTGTGTTTTGCCGGTGTTTGAAACTGTGAATAATGTCTGATTCTAGTGATTCGGATAGTGATTATATCCCCGATTATGACGAATTTGAAGATTCCAATGATGACATGTTTGTGACTGGCAAGCACAAATAACACTGAAATATACTACGTCATTGCTATAAATAATTGAAATACTTTGATATGAATTCATATTTACTACCTTCATTAATTAAATATATTTACTTCACAACAAATGACATTGTTACTTCGTTATGTATTGCATTATTTCAAAATTACAATCTGGTATTTCACATATTTACAGTACAGCTAGCCTGGAGCGGAAGGGGTTAACAATAACAACAGTAACTTCTTATTAAAAAATAATTCTCATTTGAATATATTGATAGATAGTCTGAATTAATTTAAAAATAATGAAATACAGAAACAGTTTGTTTTAGAAAAAGGAAAAAATAAGGAAAACTTTAGAATATTAAATATCATTTTCTTTTAGTGACAGAACAGAATGCTATTTCCTTCAAAAAGCCAATTATTGACCTGCCTCCATCATAGACTCTTCTTCATGAGCATAAGCTTGTGATCATTTATGAAATTTTTGAATTCATAGTGTGTATAAATTTATTCATATATATATATATATGTGTGTGTGTGTGTGTGTGTGTGTGAGAGAGGAGAGAGAGAGACATGTTTCATTCACTTTGGTTGTTATTTAATTTTTAACATTAGTCTAAGAGGAATTTATTTCAAAATCTGTGTTATATTAATAATAATAATAAAATGCATGTTTGTTTGTCCGTGATATTTAGTTATGTTAACCTTGTATATATGTATATAAATCACTTTTCTTTCACTTACAAAGGTGTTATTTTAAAAATGAAAAATGTAAGTAGTCCAATATTTAAGAAACTGTGCATATTGCAGGTATCAAGGTTTAAAAAATAATGATGCACAATTTTTTATCATTTTTTTATCATTTTAGTGTAATATTACGTTTTAAAAATAAATAAATAAATAAATATATCTCTCTGATATGTCTCCATGACTAAAAACAATGCCCACATTGAAATCTCTGTAGCACCTTGGGATTCGTTTCACACCTGTTTCTCCCACAGACAATAAAAAGGAATTTCACTGTTTCCTTTTAGCGCATTTGAAAAAAGAGAGGTGGGGAGGGATTGCAAGGGTCTTTCAACCGAAGTTTTCTTAAGCAATATTGTAAGGGATTATAATGGAAGAAAAAGACTTTTCAAATTCTGTGTGATATATAACTATTTTCTGTGTTTGACAAACACATCAGGATTGACAGAGAAGACAATCACTCAAGTTTAGCAGATCAGTACAAATTAAATCCCTAAATCATTATTTAGGTTCCTCGTATCTTCTTTTATTATTAAACTCTAACATTTAGGGGATGATTGGATAAATCATCGATTTCCTACAAATTTTGTATTCGAACACTCTAAATTTAATGTAATAATTAAGAGCCGCATTACAGTGTTTTATATTAAAAACCTTATCTTTTATTTAAGCAGAAATTTCGGGGACTTAGAAAAATTAACAATGCTTACATCTTCGCTCATAACTAATACCCTTTATCATTGAAAATTAGATCCGAAATGACAAATTTTCTGTTCCAATTGTCCTATGGTTACATCATTTTCAACAAAGGTTTTAGATGTTTAACCTTCCAATTGTAAATATTCGTCTAAGTTCTCTTTTGCCTGAAGTTTCCTCATGTATTTGCTATCCTTTTTCTGCTACCGTACAAAGAAAAAATCTAAATCTCGAAATTTTAGATTTTTTTTTTTTTTTTATTTGTTACTAGAACTTTTTGTTGCAAAATAATAATAATAATAATAATTTTTAGTTTTCCTACCCGCATGTTTTCAAGTCATATTCGAAATATGAGAAAATAATTTCGCTTTATTTTTCTGTAATACTTTGATTACCCCTGATATCGGGACAGAAACGTTGGACCAAAACAGCGGAACCAAAGTGGTGGTACCAAAATGGCGGGACCATAATGGCAGGACGAAAGCGGCGCACAGTGGATCGAAGTATAGAGGGGCGAACATAGGAAGGTTATGGTATTATTATTATCTATGTATGATGTTTTTTGTCACATTTCGATTTAAATATGTATATATGTATGATACTAAAAGCGATTCTATGTTCTTTTTTTTTTTTCAACTCTTTATAAGACCACAGGGATATTTTCCCCCACCAAATTCGTTAGCATTTTATTCAACTGGCACCATTGTTTTTTAAAATAATGATTCCTGTGTATCATTTCTCTATAAAAATATCACTATAAATATTATTTTTATAATATTGGTGCGAAAAAAAAAAAAAAAAAAAAAAATAGTCATTTATGGCAATTCTGCTTGTGCTAATACGTTGTAAGAAGTTTGCGGTTAACTAAAAGAATAATGTGTCTCAATTAAAATTAATTATTTCTAATAAGCTAAATGAATTTTTTTCTTTACATCAGTTTTTATTCGTGAAAGTAGTTTAATGTGCCATTAGAAGAAAAACTGGCATTATAACGGTATCACATTTTTCTGCTGCAAACAGGTATTTAGAAACATACTTGATAAAGAAACAAATGTTGCAAAAAAGAAGAGAATAAAAGGAAATAAATAAAAATTTCGTGAAGAAAATCTATATTTATAACACAATTAATTTAGCACACAATGTTAAATATATCATCACATTACTGCTTCTTTCTCCTTTCTTTTTTTTTATGTAATATTTCAATAGAAAACTCATGCAAGCATTTACTTACAAACTCTATGAAAAATTCATATTAGTATTTATTTTATTTGCACAGAAACTTTTAAATTGTAATATGGGGTTATAACATTCAATTTTAACATTTAGTTATTTAACATTAAACATTTATTTAATTTTAACATTTTGTGACATATCACAGCTACCATTTACATTTCCCCCCTTTCTTGGGTCCAACGGTACTTTTCAGTACTTTTAAGTAAAATTAATTATTTTATTAAATATTTTAAAAAATAAGAAATAATTTCTGATTTATTAAATCTATTTAAATCATCTAATTTCTATAATATTTTCCCTATAAAAATTTTAATATATTTTCTGTCATTAATGAATACAGTTATTCAGATAAATTTCTCGATTGATAATTTGGGGGTAAACAGAATAAAAATTTATTTTTCTTTGAAAGTGGCGATTTGTTGCAAAAATCCTTTTCACAGATTAAAATGTTTACTTTTGGAAGTAGTAAAATATGTTTGAAATTTTGGACAAAAAAAGTTACACAACTTATAAATTTAATTTTATTGTTAATTTTATATTCACATTTCATGCGTGAATCCCAACATAAAAAAACAACAAAATGTTGGCAGAAGTACCTTAAACGTTTATTAGGACATTATTAAAGGTATTTTTATTTCGTATTTTTTCATAGTTATCTTAAGTGTCACTTGATGGCTATTCAAATAAAGTCACTGAAATTCATCGAAAAATCTTATTTCTGAAAGTTTTCTTTTTAAACTTATTTATATGTATTAAAACTTCGTGTGATTGAAGAATTAACCATATATTTGTATTTTTTTAGACACTCCTTTAAATTATTTCACTGCAAAATATCATTTATTTAGAGACTGATTTCTTGGGCCTATGTTCGTATTTTAACATTGTTCGATCCACCGTGCGGCGGGACTAAAGTTTCCTCGGGACCAAAGTGCCATGTACCCTATTGTACGGTTGGCAACGCGAAACTCAAGAAATAGGGAAACAAGTCAAGTAAAATTTTATATGAAAATACATCAAAGTCATACTTGCCAGGGTTGTCAAATTTGGCCTTTTTTTATTTAATAGTCACCAATAATTTTTATTTGTAGCGTTTGACTAATCACTTCTAAGATTGATAGTGTATTATGTATATCAAATGTCACTTCTCAAAATTATTGGTGACAACTGAATAAAAAAAAAGCCCGAATTTGGCAACCCTGATACTTGCCAGCATTCTAATTAGTATTCCGTAGTATTGTTAATATCCGTCGTTTTTTTTTTTTTTTTTTTTTTTTTTTTTTTTACGCCGGTCTTTTTGTGGATTATTTTCCTTCTTATTTAATCTTAATTACATTTGGAGAAAATTACTCTAAAAATAAAGTGCTGTGGAAAAGGAACTAACGTAATACTAACGATATTACGGAATATCAGGTGGAATGTTGGCAAGTATGGAAAGTATAAAAAATTTGATGATAAGAAAAAGGTTATGTCATTAACGCAAGATCATGAATTAATGGGCATCATAGAAAGATAGTTCAAAAATGATGTATCATAATGGTACATACAGAGAGTTTAGGATCAGGTATGATCTCTCTGATTGCAACGCAGGTCTTACAATGAAATCTTAAACTGTTTGCAAGGTTGTTTATAATGTCTTGGGACACAAAATTTCATTCTTAAGTCAATTTTTAGCTGTGGCAAGATTCCGGGAAACAGATGTTGAGCTGCAATTGCTCGGTTAAGAGCATCCCAACCATGCTTTATTAAATTCAGTTATTGAGATCTCGCTAGCTGCTCCATTATCTGAAAATCTTCGGTTTCAAGGCATTCCTCCAGCAGGCCAACCCTGTGTGGATGCGTGTTGTCATCCATGAAAATGAGATGGGACAGAAAGAGTTCTAAGATCTCAGTAATGTACCTCAGAGTAGTTAGGGTGTCTCACTGAAAGACGTGCAGGCTTGTGCGGCTGTTCAAGAAGACGTCGACCTAGACCATGACACCCCAATCTCCATAGTGGTGTATTTCTGTGATTTAGAGGAATGGCATCGGGTTCCTAATTCTCTACATTTTAGTAAGAGAACCATATCAAAAAATGATATATGTATGTAAGAAACATAGTCAAATCAATTTCTATAAGTCTGTTTTTAAAGTGCAGAACTGTTTTCGTTTTCATCACCACATTTTATTCGAAGCATATTAACTATTGCGTGAATAAATTAATTGGAAAATCCAAATAATATTTATTGATAAATAATTCCTATATAAAATCAGTCCTAAAATAAATTGTATAAAATTAATCTTTTCGCATCGAATGACGAGCCATAGTTGCCTGCAGTTACAATGACGAGCTCATTTTTCAAACGCCCTCTGCATTATTCACAATATTTGTTGGCGAAACTCATTTTCTCTGCCTATTTTTTTTCACATAGGGACTGCTTGTTCTTCGAGCTGCCGGTGAATAACAAAGGTGAATATTTACTATTTAACAATACGGTCCTTTACAATTATTGCCGAAACGTCAGTGGAGGCCCTCTGTTGAGACTCAAAACGGTTTTGGGCTGTGTCTGTCTGTCGCGCGATAGCGGCCGCAAAAATAGCGCTATTGACTTGAAATTTGGTACACATGTTCATGAGCCCCACGAATCAGCTGTATAGTTTTTAGTATGTATTCCATTTGTACTTCGTATACAGGGACACGCCAAAGTTTTTCTTATCATTACGGCCTATGGGAGGAATTTGCATGTAACGCGATAGCGGCCACAAAAATCAAGCTATTGACTTGAAATTTGGTACACATGTTCATGTGCCCCATGAAATTAGCTGTATAGTTTTGGGTGTGTATTCCATTTGTAATTCGTGTACAGGGACACGCCAAAGTTTTTCTTATCATTACGGCCTATGGGAGGAATTTGTATGTACCGCGATAGCGGCCACAAAAATCACGCTATTGACTTGCAATTTGGTACACATGTTCATGAGCCCAACGGAATCAGCTGTATAGTTTTAGGTGTATTCCATTTGTATTTTGTACAGGGATACGCCAAAGATTTTCTATCATTACGGCCTATGGGAAGAATCTGTATGTACCGCGATAGCAACCGCAAAAATCAAGCTATTGACTTCCAATTTTTGCTGAAACGTCAGTGGAGGCCCTCTGTTGAGACTCAAAAGGATTTTGGGTTCCGTCTGTCCGTCCGTCTGTCTGTCTGTCTGTCTGTCGTGCGATAGCGGCCGCAAAAATCACGCTATTGACTTGAAATTTGTTACACATGTTCATGATCCCCACGAAATTAGCTGTATAGTTTTGGGTGTGCATTCCATTTGTAGTTCGTGTACAGGGACACGCCATTTTTTTTATCATTACGGACTATGGGAGGAATTTGTATGTACCGCGATAGCGGCCCCAAATATAACGCTATTGACTTGCAATTCGGTACACATATTCATGAGCCCAACGGAATTAGTTGTATAGTGTTAGGTGTGTATTCCATTTATCGCTCGTGTACAGGGACACGCAAAAATTTTTCTTATCCTTACGGCGTATGGGAAGAATTTGTATGTACCGCAATAGCGGCCGCAAAAATCCTTCGATTGACTTGCAAATTGGCGTACACGTTCCAGCTTTGCATATAAGTAGCTGTATAATTTTTATTGCTATATTGTTTATAAACTGTGTACAGGGACACGCCAAAATTCTTAACATTACGGCGTATGGGGTGAATTTCGTTCAAACGCATTTTGATATCATTACTTTGCATTGAAGAAAATGAAACTAGCGTACGTGAGTAAGATGCTTAAACTTATGCTGTTTGAAGAAAATATGTGTTCTTAAGCTTTCTAATTAAAGTACAGGACCTTACAAAAGTGTTCTGGCAATGTCACATAGACATCCAAACGATGTTAAATTTGGAACAATTATTAATTTTAAACGCAAAATAAGCTGAATAGTTTTTACTGGTGTATTTAAATGTTTATGGTTCGTTTACAAAGACACACGAAAGAATTTCGTAACATTAGAGCCTATGGACAAATTTTTTATTTAAGAGCGCACTTTAATGCTTTTATGCTGAATTGAACTCAATAAAGTTAACATACATTATAAAGATGCTTAAAATCATGTTTACTCTTAAGAAAGCTTATGTATAGACTAAATAATTTATGGGACCACACAAAATAATTCCGAGTATGTACTGTAATCATCCAAATGATGTCAAATTAGTTTGAAAAATTAATGAGTTATAATTAATTAGGTTTATTATTATTATTGGCGTTTGTAATGACTGTGGCTACTTTTCCGGGATACGTAAAGGAATTTCGTACTATTACGGTCTATAGTCGGTATTTCTTAAAAGTGTATTTTAACATGGTTACAACCCATCAAATATAATGAAATTTTATTAGAATTTTAAAAGCATGTTTTCCTGTTGAAAATTGTGGGCATAGAATTGATAATTAGTTTAAAGGTTACGCAAAATATTTCCGATATGCTATGTAATTATTATTATTATTTTTTTTTTTTGTATGAAATTTGGTATTTATGAATTTCAGGGAAATAATACAAGACCGTCGTTTATTAAGAATACATATTGTTGCGTACTTGGGGGTTCGTAAGTTGTCTGAGTGCGAAAGGCGAAACTTGCAAAAATTCAGTGATTTATTCACAGAAAGTTCCAGAAAAATACAGGTCTATAAACCAAGTATCAGCTTCAATTCAACCAGTAAACATAGCTCAAACAACAGCCGTTAACAGCGAAACAACTGTACAAACTGTTTAGCAATAACACATAAAGCAAGTCTCATTCAGAGAGGCTCAAAACAAAGCAAGCATTTGACGAAATTGACACAGATCTGAGATTGACCGCCTAGGCTAAAAAAATGCTCCTTTTATACTATTCTATCGAACACAGACTGTTCTGGAAAATTATCGTATCTGATCAGCCAATGAGATTAGAGCTTCCATATTTGGTAAATCCCTAATAAGGATTTTCTCGCCAAGGTCGCCAAAAAAAATCGCCAAGGAGGGAAACAGTCGCCAAATTTGCGCCAAATCCATTTCTTGTTTTATTGGAGCTTTTCAACGCGTTTTTAAAGGAAAATTAGGCTATTTTAACGCTAAACCGACTAGAAATGCACAACATTAGCATTTTAACGACTTACTAAGCCTCTTTGAAAGAATTTATACAAAAATAAATGCAATCATTTACAAATCCGTAACACTTTATATGATATACAAATAGGTATAGAAAAAGAGATACAGCGGTGGGTTGAGAGGGGCGGCAGCCCCCCTCATGAATGTATCTGATTATGGTAATAAGGCGATCGAATCAATATATACTATTATATAATAAGGAATAAATAAAAATGGCCTATTGAATAATGTCTGATGCAAATAGGACGTTGAGGCTCCTGATCTGCAGATCCACTAGTTAGCAGACTAACCGGGAGCTTTCTCAATCAGTTCTCTCTACTCAAAAGTAATTTCAATAAAAGAGACATGGAAAAAAAAATGGCGAGTCTAACTTTGATCCGTAAACAATTAAAAATTAAATATGATTTCACTGCAATCATTAGCGTAGTTAAATGCGATGCATGTAACCTCATGTTTTTCTATTTTGAACAGTAATTCTTTTCTTTTGACGATCATCTAAATCATTATATTGTTTTACAAATGATCTTATTTATTAGTGTCTTTGTCGAACTCATTTAAAAATTATCCTCCGCAAATGATGACTTAAATAGAACTGACGTATACCGAGGGCATTTAAAATGTTAACAATATAACAAAATCATTTACTTAATGTTTCTTTTTACAGGAACTCATGAAAAGGGGATTTTAGTGTTCAAACTGATACCTCATACATGTTACCGGACGTAAAAGTGTTAATATTGGGCAAAGATCCATTTATGTGAGATGCAGTACTAATCTGAATTGAAAATTTATTTGAATTTTAAATAATGGCTATTCCTATTCTGTTTTGAATTCAAAATCCAGTATATCAAAGAATTGAAGGTAGGGGTTCGGGAAAGGAGTTCAGGGAATCTGCACAAGCAAAAAATGGTGTGATTTTTCTTTTAAAAATGCGAAAATGTTCTTATTTTTCGCTTACATACTTATAGGGAAAAGGTTCAAAACAAAAGTAGATTCCTCTAACATTCTTTCTCTCTTTTATTTTCAAATATAAGACTTTGAATTTAGTACAGTGGAAATTATTGCTAATTATTGCCATTGGTTTCAGATATGAGGATTTTTTTTTTTTTTTTTCAGATTATGATACATGCACATATATGTATTTTTTAAAGAAACTTTAATTATATCTTAAGAAAACTTAATTACCTGTTAAGAAAAAAATTTCTTCTTCTTAATTTTTCATCTGATTTTTGTTATTAAATATATCTGAATTTTACACAAAAGTAAAAAAAAAAAAAAAAAAAGGCCCCTTCCTGTTTTTCTGAAACGGCTCATTTTATTTATTTTTTAAAGATTTTTAATATCTTAAAGGGTGGTGGTATATATTATACATCATCCGGCTCTTTAATTTTCAGCTGATAAAATTCGTTCCGGAGTTTTTTAACAAAATTTCCTTTATACCTTAACGGATAAAAATCATTTTTCTTTTCTACTAATTTTGTTCATAAATTTTGATGGCTTTCGATATTAAATGAGTACAATTACTTTGCACCTTAAAGGGTTAAAGTGATCACGCAATTTTTTATTCATTTTTAGATTTTGAAAAGATTTTTCCTCACTTTCCAGATCTGCCAATACTTCTTTGTTAGTACCCGCTTTATATATATATATATATATATATATATACCATTTTTTGTAGAATGACATTCTCTGAAATGTAATTACGATTAATTAAGGAGAAAATTACTGTACAAAAAAGAGTGGTGTTAAAAAAAGTTTATTTCCGAAATAAACTAGAAATTATACAACTGCTTATACAACTCCATTGTAAAAAGCATATTGTTGTATGGAGCAGAGGGATGGACAATTATGGAGACGGAAAAAAGAAATTGGCTGCTGTTGAAATGGATGCCCTGAGAAGATCATGCAGGGTATCAAGAATGGAGAGAGTGAGAAATAAGAGAATCAGGGAAATGATGAAAATAAAGAAAACCATATTAGATGAGGTTAAAAAAAAAGCAATTAATCTGGTTTGGTCATATTAAAAGAATGAACGATAAAAGATTACCTAAAATCGCTTTTAACTATATACCATATCAGAAAAGAAAACAAGGAAGACCAAGAAAGACTTGGATGGATAATGTAAAAAAAGCGATGAGGGATAGGGGTCTGGAAGAAGAGTGGACCCATGACCGGAAGACCTGGCACAGACTTGTGGATTCTGTCGGAAGGCAACACCCGATGCCATTAACCGAACATACATACATAAACTAGAAATTTAAGAAGATTTTCTATCACTGATACATTGACCCGCCTTTTTATAAGAGCCATTACACCCAGAGCCTGATTAAGGGGGACGCACACATTATCTCCGCTCTCAGCGGAATATTTTAACAATTATTTTTTACTTCATGTCATAGAAATTCCACGCTTTGACGAGGAAATATTTTTTATAAAAAATGAACGGTGTAAAACAATCCAATTTACTCACCGTTATTAGACACCAGAATTCTTTTAAAATAATTTTTAATGAGAATTTTCTGTTTATTATAGGAGGAAAGTATATGTTAAAAAATAACGGTGTAAGTATAAATAATGTGTGCTTCCCCCTTAATCAGGCTCTGATTACACCACTGTTCTCAAACAATAAAATTATTTTTAATGTAGTTTTTTTTTTTTTTTTTTTTTTTTTAATTACAAAATATATGATATTCAGAATTAGTGTTTCAGTAAAATAGGGACCGTTGAACCCTGTGATAAAACTGATTGCTTAATTATTGTTTTAAAACGAGAAGTTATTTCTGTTCGGTATATTAATAAATAAATATATATGTCATTAAACTAATGTTCTTCGTAGTATTTGAACTGCATAAATGAATGGAAATAACAAACAGAAAGAGTTATAAAGAGGAATTGAAAGAGACTGACTACACCCATTTCAGATGGCCCCTGAACAGACGTCTATACTGTCTTGGCATTGTTCCTGAAATAAAGATATAGCTGTAAACAGAAATGTTATTCGAGACTGACCACTCCCACTTCTCAAAGATTTTGAAAGTTTTCTGAAAACAATCTCTTCAACTAAGTTCATAAGTGTAAAAAGAAAAAGAAAAAATATATACTCATATAGAATTTAGATAATGTGAATTTGCCTTGTCAAGATAAATAGAAATAGACACACAATAATGCTTTTAGTGAAATTAAACTTTCAAATTATTAAATAAAAAACATATTTGGTAATGCCAAGTTATTACTGAAGAGTCTTTATTTTTCGTTAACTAAGATATGATTTCCAGAAATAACAGAATAAAACAATTTTCTTCTGTAAAGCAAAAAGTTTTGGAGAATCACAGTTAATATATTTCAAAGTACGTGTTTTAAGTGTTTTTGGCTGAGATTAATGTAAGATGTGTAGTTTTCACCTTTTTCAATTTTTCCAGAAAATTTATACCTATTTGTTTTAATACAGTAATTTCCGGTGTATAAGCCGCAGATTATATCAATATATTTTGCATTCGAAAATTTACTTAACGAATATATGTATGCATACTTGCCAACCATCTCATTATGAACCGTACAATTTTTTACGGATCATAATTTTCATTATGAACCGTACAATTTTCAAACCGTACAATTTGTACAACCGTACAATTTCTTTTTTTTTCACAAAAATAATTTATTAGAGTAATTTTAGTCTTATTTAATCGTAACAACATTTGGAGAGAATAACTATTAAAATATAGTGGTGTGAGAAAAGGGGCGTTTTTTCAGGGGGCGTTAACAATTGGACGGTTATTAATGAGATGGTTGGCAAGTATGTACTTCCCAACATTCTAATAAATATTCCGTAGTATCATTAACCCCGCCTTCTTTTTAACACCACTATTTTTTTAGAATATTTTTCTGCTTATTTAATCGTAATTGCATTTGAAGAATATTACTCTAAAAATTTACTGGTGGGAGAAAAAGGGCGGGACTAACAACACTACGGAATATTAATTAGGAAGTTGGCAAGTATGTGTATCAGTTATTAAAAAAATATATTTTAGTCAACAGAATTCCTGATGAGAAATAGTTGAATCTGACTTCCTAATTAAACATCGGAAATTGCGATAATAGTTTTTAATACAGGGGCGAAATTGTCCGGTTTTTTGGGAAGGCTGCATAACAAGACTTTATAATAGTGCAGAGTTGCAAACATTTTAATTTATACTGGAGCACTGTTAGTACCCGCCTTTTTTCACGACACTTTATTTTTCTTCAAATTTTCTCCAATATGTAATTACGATTAAGTATGAAGAAACATACCTTTCAAGAAAAGTGGTTGAAAGAAGCGCGTGTACTAACAATGCTCCGCAATAAATTAAAATGTTAGCATGTATTTCAATTTTTTGTAGTAAACCTATTTAAAATATTAAAGTTATGTATTTAACAGATCTGTCAATATTCTATATTTCTCAATAAAAAGTACACCATTAATCTTTAATAAAAATGTCGTTATTTTCGGATTTTTTTCATCGCCATTAATTTCTTGCGATTAAATGATTATTATTTTTTTGTTATTTTTGTTATTTTTATATTTATTTATTTATTTATTTATTTTTTAATAAAAATCTGGTGCAAATAAAAAGCTTGATTGGATTTCCATGTTGTGGACATTTGAAGTTTAAATGTTAAAATGTTTCAATAATTATCTAAATTTTTGTGTGCTAAACATGCTAAATGTGTTGAGACATAGGCACTTTAAAATTAAATTTTTTTTCAAATACTATGATATTTGTTAAAATTTATCACTTGATAGTCTACCAACGAAAAGTTTTTTCGCACATTTCGCATTTTTTTTTTTTTTTTTTTTTTTAAGTTTACCATAGTAAGGAATACATGTTGTGAGTTAAAAGTTTCTTTTTGCTATTACGTTATGCAGTTCAAAATGTGTAAATTCAGTATTACGTTAATAAATATAAAGATTTTAGGCAAGACTACCTTAAAATGAGGAACATTTGCTAAATAAGGCCAAATTTTACATTAAAAATATTTAAATAATTGTTTTATTATTATTATTATTTTTTCTTTATAAACACTTTATTGTACACTTTATTATAGCTGCCAAATCACCCGTTTTTTCTTAATATCACTTGTACCAAAAAGAATAAAAGATGCAGTTTTTTTTTTTTTTTTTTTGTGTGTGTGTGCAAAAAGTGGGTGACTTGGCAGCTATGCTTCATTCTACTATAACTATAAAATAAACAACAACAATAATAATAATAATAATAATAATAATAATAATAATAAATCATGAGTAATAGTTAATGTTTACTCATAAGGTAAATGGAATGACTGAACTTTTTTTTTTTTTCTTCCAAATAAAATACAAAATTAGAAAAAGAAATAAGAAAGCTTTGAGTTTTGTATTCAGAATATTTTGAATTCATTTCAAACGTTTAGTATATTTTGCCTGATTTTCAATGAATAAAACCTATTTGATACGTCTATCTCAACCGAATGAAATCGAATCCGTTACAGACTCAGGCGCGATTACCATATGCATGAAAATGGATAAATTTTCAATGTATAAAGCAAGGAAGAAATTCGGAAAATTAAATAGGCAAATTCAAATATTCGATGAATAAAGAAACGCATGCAAGTTCATAATTCACTGAGCATCAAAAATTTATGTTATAATATGTATTGCATATGTAACAAGTTTATGACATTATAATTAATGTGATAACACTACTGACATTAGATTTAGAAACAAAACAAAACAAAAAAAAGTTTATTTTCACTGTTGTTAATAAAAAAGTTATTTTTCTGAAGCAAATATAATCTGAAATTTGAAATTATTGAATGATTGTGAATAAATGGTAACCCTAAAAATAGTTTTTTTTTTTTTTTTTTTTTTTTACTAAAAATTTTGTAATATTACCTTACGACAGCCTTATAAGTCCTATGTCTGAATGTAAATAAATAAATAAAAATTTCTTTCAATTTAAGTTTATTTTATTATTAAAGTATAGTAGTAAACTCAGTAAAGTATAGTATTAAACACAGTCCGACAGTAGTACTAAAACTGTCGGACACTTTCATCGCTGAAAATTTATTTATTTATTTTTTGCTGGTTTAACTAAGAATGACAAAACTTTCCGGTCCTCCTTTTATTCGAGTTTTAAATATTTTTCATCAAAAAATTATTTAAAATTTTAACTAACTCAGAAGGCATTTTTGAAAAAAAAAAAAAAAAATAAATTTTTCATTAACTTAGAAGGCTTTTCTGAAAAGCAAGTAATTTTTTTCTTTTTTAAAGGATGTAGTACCCATATGATAATTATAGTTTACAGTATTGAAACTTCATCTAATGACTTTTCATACGTCGGATTCTAAGAAAAATGAATTATATAGAGGTTCTGGAATAAAATCTTTACAAAGAAAACGAAGTTTAAATTTTGATCGCCGGTTGAAAATGAGCTGCTTACAACTTACGAGCAGGGAAATTTGTATTTTAGTATATTTTTAATTTTCGTAACAAGAATTTTTTGATATTTTTCTAATATTTTTTTAAGATCTAAATCTAACGAAAACTGCGATTCACATGTTCTAGTTCAGTAAATAATGAACGGCCCCTTAACTGAATGCCACTTATATATATATATATATATATATATATATATATATATAGTAAATTGCAGTATTTTTTTCTATTGAATAATCGAAAATTGCTATAAAAAATTTATATTCAATAAAGAAACCGCTAAAAGCATAGTTGCTAACTTGAGTTTTTTTTTCCTACCAGAAACTTTCAATAGAAACCTTTCATAAAATTTTGAAGTATATATCTGTAAATTAACAAGAGGAATTTTTCCTTCAGAAAAAGTGGTGTTAAAAAACCCTACAATGTAAAAGCCGTGACACCGGAGCACAACCAATGCTGCTTTAAATCTTACATATAAGACGTTAAAAATTATTTTTCATTCTTACCTTTTTTTTTCTGAGTATTTTGCAGTTTTTCATAAACTAAAATACAGTATATTAAATAAAGTGCAATGAAACATAACCTCGTAAAAAATGGCGTATATGTTGCACAAATAAATTAAAAGACTATTTCCAAACAAATAGAAATGACACCTTTAATTAAAAATAACATTAAGCCTTTTATTGCATATAAAAAAATAATAATAAATAAATTCTAAAGGTATTAGATTTTTTTAAACCATTTTATTATTTTTATTATTATTATTAATGTTAACTGTGCGTCGTATATTCTCAAAAATTAACAGAGAGTTCAAAACTAGTATTTAAAAACGTATTCTTAATTAAAATGAAATATTTGTACAAAGACTTTTAATACGGATTAAGAAATGAATCTTTAAAAATCATGATTTAATCAACTGAATTCAAGACTTTAATTCATCCCTTATATGCTTTATTAATAATTTAAAATTATGTAATGTTATCAGGGAATTCCAAAATTGCACTCTTACGAGAATAAATTAAACAAGTTTAAGGTAATTTCTTGAATATGTTATTAATTAAACGTTAATCTCTTTTATCTAAACTTTATAAGTGTTTACCTCTACAAGATTGATAAACTTGTGTCCTCTAAAGAGTGATTTGTATTTAGAAGAATGGTGTAATGGTGTTGGAAAATTTATTCAATGGTATGTTATTATTCGTATGTCTTTTATGCAAGTAAATATAATATTTATTAATAAAATGCGTACATTTGGAGTAATTCGAAAAGGTACTTATTCTAAATTATTTGATGTTGTTTTAAAAGACATTTAAACGTACTTCCACATTCATTGCCTTTGAGGTGAATATCATTTTAAAAATATGGATGAAAACTTTGTTAGATAAATATGTAATGTCTTCACACTGATTGCTATGTTAGAAATAAAATATTAATGGAAAATGCATTGGACTATTATATACAGTATTCGCCATTTTATGTCTTAGAAAATTGATTATCAATCAGCTAAATATACTTCATTTTCAAATCATTAACTATAAATAAAAAAGTTCTAATCTCCTTTTAATTGTTATTACGGCAGTTTCTTTTTTTAAGGTTTAACTAGTTGAAAAAAGATAACGCTAAAGAATCAAGAAAAAATCATGGCATTGTCATGGGGTGAATTTCACAGGGATTTAAGGGTTTCGTGTTCTTTCCTACCACTAGTTTCCAACAGTAATATCGATACTATTTAAACATTCGAAATTACCGTAAAATTACTATGATAGCTTTGGAAGGAAATGTTGCGAGTAGAATAGACGAGAGTATTTAATTCATTTATTAATGAAGTAACATATGCTGAAATTTCAAGTGATACTGCTATACAATTTTGAATTTCATGCAACAAACTTTTCATAAAATAAATTTAAGAAACTAAATATTACATAGTCATAGCTGCCAATATTTTAATTTATTCCGGAGTACTTTTAGCCCCGCCTTTAATTCGCATCACTTTATTTTTAGAAAAAAATTGGTCAATATATAACTTCGATAAAACAAGAAGAAATTTCTTTTGAAAAATAAGTGGTACGAAATAAAGGCGGGGCTAAAATTACTCCGGAATAAATTAAAATATTGGCAGCTATGCATAATGTAAACCGTCGTTAGCTGGCACGCTTTTTACTTTTTTTTTTTTTTTCAATTACAACCAAACATTTTAACTTTATTTTTTGCCTTAACCCTTTGCGGCGCAAGACATTTCGGATCATTTAAATTATACTGCCACCGGAATTCATGAACTAAATTAAACTAAAAGAAATTTTAAATTTTAAGGTTAGAAAAACCGGCCCTTTCTGAAGTATTATAAACCTAAATTTTTGGTAAAAAATTTCCGGGATGAATTTTTGCAGCTGGATCTTAAATTTTGCGTCCTCGCAGCGAGGACAGCGCGCGTTAAGGGGTTAACATTATCAGCCTGCCTTCGAGATGAAAACAAAATGGTAAAATTTGAAAATATTAACAATCAGTATTAAGTTGGTAGCTCAAATTGACAGCAAGTAGCTTCGGCCAACTTGCACCGATTGCGGGGTAAGTTTGACCACGTCACATGTTTAATGTTCTGATAGTGTAAAAAAATGTTCAAAATTTACATCATATCTTAATTTTTATATCACTATTTTGAAAATACCATACAGAGCTGCCAAACTAATCCGGCAAATTGTTAGTACCGCCCCTTTTTCTACACCACTTAATTTTTAGAGTATTTTTCTACTAAATTCATCATAGATACATTTGAAGAGAATTGCTCTAAAAATTAAGTGGTGCAGAAAAAGGGGCGTTTTTCAATAGGCGTTAACAATTTGCCGGATTAGGTTGGCAGCTCTGACTATATAACCTAAAGAAAATCATTATACAACATTTCTCAAAGAGGTCATAAGATTATAAAAATGCAAAATTGTACATGAGAAAAAAATATTTAAACAAAATCAATTTTAAATTATAAATATTATTAATTGTTTTTATTGATTTGATCTTGAATAAAGAAAACATAAAATATCCTTTCCCCGTAACACATGATTCATTTACTCAGTATTTGAACGTTGAGTCCATTGTTCTAACGGTTTATACCTTTCAAATGATTTAACCCCTTAACGCGCGGTGTCCTCGCTGCGAGGACGCAAAATTTAAGATCCAGCTGCAAAAATTCATCCCGGAAATTTTTTAGCAAAAACTCACGTTTATAACATTTCAGAAAAAGCTTGTTTTTTAAACCCTAAAATTTAAAATTTCTTTTAGTTTTATTTAGTTCATGAATTCCGGCGGCAGTATAATTTAAATATTTCAAATTGTCTTGAGCCGCAAAGGGTTAAGACAGCAAAGACGAAAATGAGTCCTAGTCCGTCTCATTTTCTCTCGCTACATGCACAGCTGCCAATATTTTAATTTTTTTCCGGAGCACTTTTAGCTCCGCCTTTATTCCATACCACATTTTTTTTTTTTTTTTTTTTTTAAAGATTGAACTTTTATTATTTTATCATAATTATATAATAGAGAAAAATATTCTAAAAATGAAGTGCGAAATAAAGGCTGAGCTAAAAATGCTCCGGAATAAATTAAAGTATTGGCAGCTACGGCTATACATTTCTTAAATCACAGATGCCAATATTCTAATTATTTATTGTCTTTATTCTATAGCACTTACTTTTTAAGAGTAATTTTTTTTGTATTTTATCAAAGTTGTATATTGGAGAAAAAATTTCTATAAATAAAGTGGTGCAAATAAAACGGGGCTAAAAATACTCCGGAATAAATTAAAATGTTGGCATCTCTGCTTACATCTATGTGTTGGAGAGAAATTGTTAAATTTAAGACATTCTCCAAACTGTACTGTACGCTACGTTATTATACTTCGAAATTGCACCCAAGTTCTTTAAATATTTTTAGTGGGTCATAAAATGTATTTATTTATTAAAGAGATAATTTCAAATTAAAATAAATTTTTCAAAAGAAATTATGCCTTAATTAATAGATAGACAAAGAATTTCGTTAATTATCTGTTTATTATTATTATTATTATTATTATTGTCTCTTATACAAAACTAATATTTTATTTAGTTTATGTTTAATTTCATTTAAAACGACTTTAGGTAGCACTCAGACTAAATTGAAGGAGAGAGAAAAAGGGGGTAATTACAAAATAAAATATTTTCCTTTTTTTTATAGACTATAAAATTTTGACTCACCCATTGCGAATTATAGATGTTAGTCAAGCTCAGATGATTGTATGAGACTGCTCCATATCCTTCATCTTTATAATTACACACAAGCAACAATAGAGGGCATTATATTTCGTAATTTGAAGGCACTTAGATTCCGTGATTTGAAATCACATCTGGATCCATGAAGAGGGATCACCACTATGTACTTCATAAGATAAATTATTCCCCGAGAAGATTCGTGGATGTTTTTGCAAATTCCTCTGGTTTCTCATGTCTTTAGTATTTATAATAAAATGCAATCAAAAACAGCTGATGCGGGAAGAAGCAGTATTTCTATATCTGGAGAACCACCGGGAGATTCCATCACTGTCTCTCCGAAAAGTTGCTGACCAAAAACCAGTTCTCGCACTTCTAAAAAATGCTCTTCGAAAGTCGGTGGGCTGGGGCGAGAGTGGGGCTTAAGCCCCCATAGCATGGGTTGCGTTTCTTCGGATCCTCCATTCAAATTTTATGACTGCTATAAACTATCGTCTTGCTTTTTTGTTCTATAACGTCAACTGGGTAGTCAGTGAATCCACGAGATCCCTCTCTCATTTTTTCCCCTTCTCCTTCAAGTTTACAAGCAGCACTTTTAAATATATCTTGTTCTCATTTAAAAGAAAAAAAAATCTTTTTTTATCCAAATATTTACATACAGATTAATAATTACTTTCCATTATTCTCCCACATAAATTATTTATACATAAATATATCTATATACATTTAAATGACACTTTTTTTTTTTATTTATCTATGTAAAGAAATGTGTAATTTTAATTGCAACGCACAAATTAGCCCTTTTTTTTCCAGAAATATGTCACTTTTAAAAAATTTTCCTTCTTTTTTGTAGCAGCGTTTATTTCCCCTGTTTTACTTTTACTTACTCTTCCTGCAAAGCTTATTTTCCTGGTGTGTCAGCCAATACCGCGAATTCAATTTTCTCTTTCGTAGCAGTCCCAGAGCTGCCAACCAAATCCGGCAAATTGTTAGCACCGCCCTCTTTCCTTCACCACTTAATTTTTAGAGTAATACTCTTCAAATGTACGTACGATGAATGAAGAAAACAAATACTCTAAAAAATAAGTGGTGTAGAAAAAGGGGCGGTACTAACAATTTGCAGGATTAGGTTGGCAGCTCTGCAGTCTTTTTTCTGGGTTCAGATCCTCTGGCCGTCAGAAAGGTCTCACATCATCTGGAGAAGAAAAATTAATTCTTTTAAGGCTTTTATTTGAGATTTGGTTGTTACCAGGATGACCCTGGAAGAGAATTTGAGGTGACAAACTTGGAGTGCTAACAACAGTAGCTTCCGATGTGGAATCTATATAGTACAGTCAGAAAAAAAAGTGGTGTGGAAAAAGGGGCGTGTACTAGAAACCTCCCTATTCATGATTAGGACGTCGGCAAGTATGAAAATGTGGGCATCTCTGCTGTGTATCTCGGTCTTAATCAAAAAATAAACATTAGCTGCCAACAATTTTAATTTACTCCGTGACTTTGCTAGTGCCCCACTTTTTCACACCACGTTTCTTCAAAAGTATTAGTAACAGGAGTAATGCCGACTGACTGCACTAGGGTCCTGAGCCTGTGGGAGAGCGTCCTCCGGTGGTGTCTTTCTAAGGAACTTAGCCCGTATATTCACAGAAAACTCCTAACAGCTACGCCGACGAGCGTGACCTCATGTTTGCAAGCTTGGAGGACAGAAATATCAGCCGCTGGTGGGCCTTGAAAAATAAATATTCTTACTTAACTGCAATTAGATATGGGATAAAATTACTACTCAAAGAAAATGGTGTGATAAAAGGCCGGAAATAACACTACAGAATAAACTAAAAAGTTGGCAGACGTGTAATAAACACTTTTTTTTTTTTTTTTTTTTTTTTTTTTTTTTTGTATGTGTGTGTGTGTGTGTGCGTGTGTGCCTATTTTCGTTTATTCGCAAGAATAAAATGAAAAATAATGTCATGTGTCACTTACACGACTTTCTCTTTTCATGCATTTGAATATTATAAAAACAGATTATAGATTGATATGTAAGAAAACAGGTGCTGTGCATAAAAGTATTTTAAAGATAACTGAAAGTAGTCTTAGAAACAGATTTATTTATACATACATTTCTGTGCCAGGGAAGGTACTGCCTACAGATTGAACATAGTATATCAGGGGTGTTTCTGTCATCAGATTTTGCTACCAGAATTTTTTTAACAGTGATATTAGTGACACAGACTTCGCAACGTTCCTAAAATTTTACATGCATTTTATTATATTGTCAGTACTATCTAAAAACAATATTTTTTTACACAACGATTACACACGTTTTAACATAGATGCCAATATTTTAATATATTCCAGAGAATTTTTAGCGCCGCCTTTATTTCGCACCACTTTATTTATAAAAAATATTTCTCCAATATATAACTTCGGTAAAATAAGAAAGATTATCCTTAAAAATAAGTGGTATATATATATATATATATATATATATAATATATATAATATAAAAATAAAATAAAATAAAATAAAAGACGGGGCTAAAAATACTCCGGAATAAATTAAAATGTTGGCATCTATAGTTTTAAGCTTTAAAACATTTAAGATTATTTATTACTATTATTATTATTATTATTGATGATAATCGTGACAATATAATAAAATACAAGTAAAATTTTAGGAACACTGTGAGGTCTGTTGACAGCTTTTTAGTAAAGTTTAGGAATTAAATATAACCAAAATTACAATTCGTAATTACTGATGGAAAGTTAAAAAAAAAAAAAAAAACGGGAATATAAACACCCCTGGTATATACATTAACAAAATTTTGAGGATTCTATTAAATTTAAAAATTTATTCAAAATTATTGAGACAAATTCACACTATTCCTTAAAACTTGCCTATCTTGATAAATATTTTCTTATGTCTACCCCTTATGGTAACCAAAATACCCAATTTGAATTTCCTATAAGTATTTGATTTTATTTTATGCTGATAATTCATATATACATAGAAACCGATGAAAATTTTATTTTTGCATTCAGAGAATTTCAAAACGCGTAATCATAGCAAAAATACCGTTTCTAAATCTGAATATCCGCTAGTATTTTTTTACTGTATAGTTTGAGAAAGTTATTATTCGGCAGCAGTTTTCTGAACTTGTTACAATTTAGTAAAGCTTTTCCGTTAATTATATTTAGTAGACAAAAACGTATTCTCTCAATTTTGTGTTGCCTTACCCATTGTTTGTTCGTAAATTTAGCACAATATGAAAGACGCACACCACAACTTGAAATGTAATTTCTGAAACTTCAAAGTATAGTTCATATATTTTGAATTGTAATTACCGTAATTTCTGGTAGATACCCCGCAGGTTATATAATCCACTTTTGCACCAGAAATTTCAATTGATAAATAAATTTATATTTGTACGAGCTCTTACTTCGAAAAAGTAGAGATTTCTCTATTAAATAAAATTTCTGGTGGAGAAATGACACATCTTACCTGCGGGTTGTCTACCAGAAATTACGGTACTATATATTCGAATACAGTCAAAGTAAGACCAAGTTATTTTATGTGGCCTTGTCAACAAATGGTAAATAATTTTTATATTATACCCTATACTCTCTAAAATTTCTGGAGTAACAATCTCTCTCCTTAAAAATGTGACCCCTATTTTGACACCAATAAAGGTGAGAAAACACTATTATCACTGTTGAAAAGGTGACATTTCTCACTTTTTGTGAAAGGGTGACGTATAGTCACTTTGCCACAAAGAGTGAGGTCATCATGTATTGCAAGATCAAACTTTTGCGGAGTGAGAAACAGCTGCCGCCATCTGTTAATCATAATTCGAATGAAAAATGGACAATTTCTGAACTATCTGATGCATGCACTTGTTTAACAGAACTTATTCCTAGACCTATTCCTTATAACTAAATTTCTGGTAAATAAAAAAAAAAAAGGAAAATAATTATGTTAAAGATAATTCGGTAAATATTTTTTTCTTTGCGATTGACAAAATCGAAGTAATATTATTGGTGAAGAATCGAAAATCTCAAGAAACATATCGAAATTCGTATTGGAAAGTAAATAGTTTTATTCAGAAATATATAAAGTATAAGAGAAAATATCAGTGCAAATATTTAATGCGCAAAGCCTTAAAATCTACAATTACTCATATTTTTATTATATTCATTGACAGCTAACATATGTGAAATATTAAAAGAAATGGATATAATTCTTTACTAATATTTAAAATCAACAGCGAGTTTTATACTACTGAACGGAAGAGCTATTCAAGAAACTCTATAGATTTGTATGCGAAAATTTATTTATTTATTTACTTATTTATTTTAAATATGTACACTTGAGTAACTTCTTTTCCTTATAAGCTACTTTAAATGAATGCTTGTATTAGGAAATTTGTTTTCAAGTACACATTTTCTTTTAAATAATTCTAATTTTAGCAATTTCAAATTAATTATAATTTTAAAATATAAATTAGAATTCTGTAATTTTATACTGTTGATAAATGAAGTAAAAAATAAAATATGATTGATCACGTATAAGAATGATTTAATAATGTAAAATAAGCAACAAGTGTATGTGCTCAGTGGTTCAGTGGTAAGACACTCGCTTGCTACGAGGACGGCCAGGGTTCGATTCCCGACGAATCCAAACTGCATTATTTCCACCGTTGAACTGGAGTTCATTCGCAAGGCGAAATGATATCGTCTAGTGTACGCAATTTTTTAAAGAAAAATAATCAGTCATATTCTTTAAATTGCTGTGAATAATTTCACTCTTAATAAAGAGTGATAAATCTGACTCTTCGAAAAGAGAGTTTTCACTCTTTAGAGGTTGGCTCCATTTTGGCATGTTCAAAGAGTGATGTACCACTCTTTTAGAGTAAGATCTCACTCTTCATATTTTAGAGAGTAATATAAAAATCCTGTTATATCCAATCATATTATATCCTATATCATATTATATCCAATCATATTATATCCTATAATATAAAAATCAATCCATGCTTTTATTGTTATAAAAATGTATGTTAATTCCACGTTGTTTAATTCAATTTAAAGACGTTAAATTGCATCTACCAAATATTTATCCCACAGGCGTAATTAATTTGAATTGTTTTGGAACGAAACACTGTACACGAACCGTTTTCTTGATTCTGGGCATCTATTCTTCGACCAGACTATACCTCAATTCCGACTGTGGCAGTCGTTATTTTGATCACGTGACGTCACATTCCGACTTTTGATTTGACGAATGTCGTTAAGAACGGTCGTTGTGGCAGTCGGATCGGAGAATAGATACCCAGGACTGCGACAAGCAACTTTTTTTTTATCTTTTCGTGCTACTATTTCCAAACAAAACAATTTATAATGGTAAATATTTATAAAGGTAAGCCTGCATTTTACATGCATAAATATATTATAAATTTCTTTTTACAAGAATAGTGGTATGAAAAGAATACAAAAAAGTCGTTTGTGGCAGCCGTGCTTGATCTCTCCGAAATATTTAGTGCGGCATCCCTCTGTGATACTTATTTAGAATACCAAGTTTGGACTTTCTGCTATTACTTGTACTTGAGATATGTTGGTAACAGACACACACGCAGACAGCTGCAAAAAACTTCATTTTCGAATTTAAGGGACTTTAAAACGTGAAGTATAGCAAAATTTTAAATTCGAAAATTTGAAATAAAAACAATACTTTCTCTACCATTAAATCTAAATAAAAATTTGACAATTAGTTTTAAAAGCAAAAAACAAAACAAAACACCTATAAGGAATAATAAAATGATGCAAATCATGCGGATATGTCAACGTTTTTTATTAATACCGTAGCATTATCACTATCCGCCTTGCTTTTATTATTAATATCCGCCTTATTTTGAAGAGCTAGTTCCTTCTTGTTTAATCGTAAGTAATATTGGAGAAAAATACTTTACTAGAGAAGTGGTGTGAATAAAAGGTAGGTACTGGCAATGCTACTGAATATATTAGAAATGCTGGTAATTCTTTCATAACATTCAGGAGCGCTATGTCAGTGTAGCTAATTGCTATAAAATTCTGAAAATCACAATATTTAATAGCATGATTTTGGTTTGTTTACTTTTACACAGCATAAGATTCAATTAACCACAAAGCCTGTGGAGGGTGCCCCTTGGAGGGCAGTGATGCATTTATGCATCACATATTTTTATCTGTCAAATGCAGTAATTCACTTTGGAAAATTTCTACAAAATTTTACTTTCATAACTTAACGGAGAACATTTTTTACGACTTTTGTTCTAATATTAATCGTAAATTCTGTTGGGCTTTTGATATTAAATGAGCGTATTACCTTGCCCTTCAAAGGTTAAAAGTCAGTTTAGAATATCACCAATATATTTAACAATACATTTTTACTTATTTATGAAATAATTACCGTGCTTTTATTAGGATTTAATTACCATAATTAGAAGTGTCTAAGACCGAATTTACACTTTTCTAAATATGCACAACTATTTTATAAAAATAAATGTCTCTTTATTTCAACGAAACGATTCTCTGAACGATAACCCAAAAATAATAGTTAAAAGGTAGTGGTAATATCTTGTCCCAATCTAAAAGCCAGACACTGATTGGTTATTATTTATTTTTGCTGTTATTAACAATGCTGTCCTTGAACTTTATTATATTTCTTTTTTTATGTTTATGTTTCTTTGTAATGCTGTGATTATTCTTTCTATTTCTTTAATTAATTTGCGGTCCTTAAGGGGTTACATCCAGTTGTATGCACGAAAAAACGTGTTTTTTTTGTGAATTTTTTGTGAAGAGGCCTTTTATTAAAGAAATATATACAATACATATACATGTAGCAAATTTAATGTATGTTAAGAATCCGTGATGAGTTTACAAAAATATTGGGTTCCGCTGTTCCTGTAGTAGATCTCCTAGAGGACTTCCACAAAAAGGTGTCTGGCGGTGAGCAAGATATCTCTGATCCAAATTATCTGAAATGAAAAAAACCAAAAGATTTATTTTTAGGATAGATGAATACAGGTAATGATCGTAGGAATAGTCAAAATTTTGATTTTTGACAAAATGGCGGCTTCCCAAAAAAAAAAAATCGTTTTTTTCATGAAAATTTACACTTGAAAGTGGCTGAAAAAATCGAAATTATTATCAGAAACCTTATTCCTACGATCATTACCTGACAAAAATATCTAAGAAAATTGTGTCAAAATTTCAAGTCAATCGGTCCAGCCGTTTCGGAGAAATTTTGCTCACCGACTTTGAAAACACCGTTTCGAGATAAACGCATTTAAAGTTTTGGGAACCATCTAAACAGAATACTGGCACGACTTCACAACGTGGCAGTTCACTTTAAACTGACGATATTTACTTACTGTATACCTAAAATTTCTAAATATAGCTCTCAGATATAAGATAAACCTTTTATATTCTTATTCTAAGAAGCAAAACATTATGAAAAGCATGGACAAGGGCATAGGGATAATGAAAAACAGCTGCTCCTCTGGTTTACGCTCCGCCTACTTTAAAACGCTCGGAGACTTCTTTACAAATATGAAAATTTCTCCGAAACTAATTGCCTGATTGATATGAAATTTTCAGACAATATTATCAAATATATGTACATTCAAAATATGTAAAAAAAAAAAAAAATCGATTTTTTGAAAATTACAACTGGATGTAACCCCTTAAAAAAACCTTATCTCATTATTTTATATTTTTTTCTTGTGTAGTTTTTTTAATTCCATGCATTCTGCCACAGAGCAGTAATTTGCACATTTAAAAGCTTTCTTCTGATTCGTTAATGAAGATTTGTGTGAATATCTATCCCCCATCCTTCTAAACATTCAAATCATTCTCTTTTATTTTAAAAAATCCTTTTCTGTGATCTATTTAAGCAATGCTACAGTTGTTAGATTGGAAAAAAGCGTTACGATTTTCACAGGTGATGCCCTAGAATATTTTTTAATCTTCGCCTAGTACGTGGTTTGGTTTTGGTTTATTTCTGAAAAGTTCAACCTGTGGTGTTAAAATTAAACTTTCATGGAAAAAAAAAAAAAAAAAAAGAAGAAGAAGAAGAAGAAGGCGATTTAAATGACGGTCGGCACCGAAAATTTTAAATGAAGAGGTACTAAATGAAGAAAAAAAAATGAATGCTCTATCTAAAATTCGATTTCAGTAATCAAATCAAATAATTTATTTTTTATAATTTTGATACAAAAAAAATTTTAATTTCATTTTGTTTAGTGCAATTTAAAGATGTTAAATTGCACCTACCAAAAATTTAACACACAAGCGTAATTAATTTGAATAGTTTTAGAACGAAACACAAAGATCCATTGACCTTTAACCTTTGCCGGTCCTAATGCTCTAAAAGGCTCTAAACTGTATTGCCAAATTTAGGGACGCTTTTATTCAATTATGACCAATAATTTTAAGGAGTGATATTTGATATATATATTGGACGAATAACCTTCGAAGTGATTAGGCAACCGTAACAGTTAAAATATAGTGGTGGATATTGAATAAAAATGTCCATAAATTTGGCAACACTAAACAGAGGAGTGAAATTAAATAGGACCGGCAAAGGTTTAAAAAATAAAGCAATTCTGTAAAGAGAAATCATGTATAAAACACCAATTCAGAATGATAAACTGAACCAAAGTTTCTAATTTATTTCGCAGCATTTTTATTGTCTGCTTTTTACTTCGCACTACTATTTCTTGAAGCGTGGGTTTCTTCTCATTTAATTGTAATTGCTTAGTGAAGAAAATTACTCTACTAAAAAAGTGGCGTGAATAAAAAATGGATACTAGCTATGCTAAGAAATAAATTAGGAATGTTGGTAGCTTTTTTTATAGCATCCAGGAAAATTATGTTAGTGAAGCGAATTGCTTCAAAAATCTTAAAATCTTAATACTTATTTGAACGATTTGGGTTTGTTTAGTTTTATATAGTAAGTTCCACTTGTCATGGAGCCTAATTAATGCCTGGGCAGAAAATCCAAAATTACATCTAAAAGAATAGTCATTCCTAGGAATGGAAACCAGTACTTGAACGTTCTGAGACGTGAAGAAGAATGCACCCTAACAGCACAGTTAGGCTTAACTGATCCACAGTACATCTTAAGGACGTTTCTGGGATGTCTTTTCATCCAGAAGATATCCTGGGGAGGCGATGTGCTGTCTGGGCATCCATCCCTTATTCTTCTTCTCAAAAGCACTGTAAAATAACATAATCTGTTTCAAAATTGGGATATTCAGCATTACGTTGAAATAAACTGAATTATATTCATCAAAACATTTTAATTTATTTATAATTTCTAACATATTAAAATAACGAAAATTATCTTTCGCCATTTCAAGCGTAAATCATTCATTTAAATTCGTTATCAAGTTTACTGCTCATTTTTCGAGTTTAGTAGTACGTTACGTTTAACTTCAAAAATTAATTAAAAACAAACAAAGTTAAATTGTCATTATTGGCTAACCTTTGCTGTTTTCTTTTCTGTGGTTTAGTTTTCTTAAAGCTTATTTTGCTAGGTTACACCTAAATCTTTATTAAACGACCAACGAAAATAGATAAAATGTTGTGGAGAGCATAAATGTTAGGGAAAGAAAAAAAAAAAAGTTTTCGTTAAAAAACATTCTAGGAAATTGAATTCTTTTAACTTTATTTTTTATTTGCTTGGACACACATTTCAATTGTAATGCGTCTGAGGCATTTTGTTGTAAAATACATTTAACTTTTAAGGAAATTGTTTCGCCAAAACGTAACTTTGTTTTGAGAAATATTTAAAACATTGTTTAAACAGTTGTAAAAAAAATATAAAGGCTGTTAAAATTTTAGCATAGAAATATTTGCTATTTGAGTATTTTAAATTCACTTATTATGGCATGTTTAATGGCTTAAGTTATGCTGAGTTATACATAACCATTATTGTTTGATTTGATTTTAATTTTAAAGTTGGCTATATTGAGTATTTATTATGTCAGTTTCTTTCTTTTATAAAATTGTGGCAAAATAAGGGGAAAACTATTATTTTTCTATACTTAAGGTAAACCAGTAAGGCAAAAAGAGAATTGATAGCTATTTACAATTTTTGAATTTCGTAATTTCATTTTAAGGAAAATTTTCTTAATTTTTATTTTTAATGTATGTAATCATTTTTTCAAATTTTCTTTCAGTGTTATTAATTTACACATGTATAATTTCATTTATTTGAAAGAAAATACGAGTATCGATTATTATATACATACATTTATTAATATCACACAATCAACAAATTGGAAAGAAAATCATATTTTTTTTATTGAAAATTTATTTTTCCAACTGAGTGAAAATAAATTTTCAATAAAAAATATGATTTTCTTCCCAATCTGTTGATTGTGTGATATTAATAAATATATTTATTTCTCCCATTGTTTAATGGTGGTTTCCATTACCTGCGGCTTATTCTGTCGAGCTATCTACATGATAGACCAGTTGCTCTGCCTAAAGGTTGTCTGAGTGAGTAATGCCTACCGGTTGTCAGCCTGGATAGCTCAATTGGTAGAGCCTTGACCTTATAAGTCAAAGATCCGGGGTTCGACTCCCGGTCCAGGCATTATTTTCACTCAGTTGGTAAAATAAGTTTTCAATAAAAAAATTTTTATACATAGTTAAAAAATAAATAATTAAATGTAGTTTTTTTTTTTCTGTGAAACTGTTTACTATCTTTTACTTCCAAATATCTATTTATTTTCTTCTAAATATTATCAGAGCCACCAGTGTTGTATATATTCTGCTATCAAAGATCTTTAGACGGAAAAATCTGGGTTCAAACCCAGATCACGCTTGTCAGCATGGATATCAGAATATTTCCATTATTTTTTCCAAAACACGCGTCAGTACAGTACAGGATTTCTTGAAAAGACTTCCGCAGAGCCTGTTACTCCAAGCATAGGACCCTAGAGCAGGCAAAAGACCTTAAAAGCAAATCAGATTTAATTTTTAACCATTTGAAATCATATTTATTTTTTAATTTAATATGAAGCAATGTTAGACCCGCTTTTGTCTTCACGCAACATTTTTAGGAGTATAACTTTGTGTTGAGAGAACTTCTCGTTTGTCTGCTACTACCGTACAATAAAAACCGTATTGATTGGTAGGAAATGTAAGCCTTTGTTCTCAAATGGAAGCTCGAAGGACAAGCAGCGTCTGCTAAAAATTGAAATAGGCGGAGAAAATAACATTCGCCTACGAATTACAGATGGGATAAACAGTGACTTTCAGTAATAGGCTACTTTCACTCTACTTTTGGTAATGGGATCTAATAAGCTTTTTTTTTTTTTTTTTTTTTTTTTTGAACTTATTATTTTTTAGTTGATACCAGACCAATGAAGGCTCTAAGCACTAGAATATCAGAGTTGTTAATTTATTCCAGAGAATTCTTAGCCCGCTTTCTTTCGTACAATTTTTTATTATAAGAATATTTTTCCTTATATTTTGATAAATATATAGCATAGAAAATTCTTTTATAAATTAAGTGGTGTGAAATAAAGACAGAGCTTAAAATTCTCCGGAATAAATTAAAGAACTTGTCAACTGTGGAATATGCATACGTCTCGTGCATAGTAAGTACAGTTTATATTATTTTTAATCCCAATATTTTCAAACAGCAAGCTTCATTTTATCTAAAAGCCAAATTTCTGAGCTTAAAAAAAAAAAAAAAAAGCTGTTATAACATAGTGGTAGAATTTAAAAAGTTTGTACATAGATAATAATCTCGGCTAAGTAAACACAAGATTCTGATAAACCCAAAATACTCATATTTAAATGCGAAAACAGAATATTTCAAAACATCGAAACACAGGTGTTATTTTCGGTAACAGAAAAGGCGCAGTTGTAAACCATAACATTCATTATTTTTAAAAAACAGCTATTAAGAAAAGGGTAATAACGTTACAAATACCAACTGCTGAATGATTGTTTCAATTGAATATTCAATTGAACTATAATATTCCCAACTGACAGGAGAATCAATATTCTTCTCAATTATACTTGAGAAATGTACGATGAGATGACGGCTTTGAATACCTTCTCTTAAATTAGATATAGATGTTTGTTTCAGAGACAAAAATTTGTCTATAAATTTAGAAAAATGCGATATTTCCTTCTAATTTTTAATGGTGGCATACGACAATAAATCAATAGTGTCTTTGCATTTTTACTCATATTAAATCATCAAAAAATTCCTTAATAATAATAGTAATAATATGAAACTGGTAAAAAAAAATTAAAAAAAAAATTAAAAAATTAAAAACTAAATGAAATTTCTACCTATCAAACTAAACTTCAACGTGGCTAAAAATGAACATGAATAATTAAATAAAACGTTCGCTATTGTCACGTGCGATTGCGTGTATTTTCAATTCCAATTCAGCTGTAACACCTACTATCAGCAATCTATATAAATAGAGAGAAGAGTCTCTGTGTGTATCTATATGTCTGTCTGCGCTCCGGTGCTCACACTACTGATTGCAGAGCTACAAAACTTGGCAGATAAATAGCTGGAACCTTGCAGGTATGCACCTCATCGAGATTTTTTTTTTAATTTTTAATTTCAATTTTTTAATTTTTTTTTTTTTTTTCAATCCATTGACGTTTCTGTGTCATTTTCTAAAATTTATTCTTTCACTTAGTCGTCTGCATATCTTAACAACAACTCTTAAATATTTTTTGTATTTGTTTATTCATTTGAAAGAAAAATGTTATTATTGTTCATTTGAAAGAGATATGTTATTATTTTTAACGTACACAAACATCAAACCGTCTCAATTATATACATATATTAAAAGCAAAAACGTTTTATTTATGAGACAAAAATTTTTAAGTTAAAATACATTTAAAAAAACAAAAATTACATGTAAAAACAATTAAAATCAGACGTTTCGAAACCCGTCCGGGTTTCCTCATCAGTAATTACAACACAATATGCAAACATCACATGAACACTCAAGGAATTTAAAGGAGTACTGAATATTGAGGAGCCAGTGCGCATACTTCATTGATAGTGTGGAGATGCTTGGCAGTGTGCCAGCTCTCAAGGAAAATACGCGATTTATAATTATGAAAACCAGAATTTAGAATTTTTATTTTATCGAAGTCAGGAATATGATCGGTTTCTATTGAATGGATTACAATTTTAGAATTTTGGTTGCAATTTTTAAAAGATCGTCTGTGTTCTTGCAGTCTAATTTTTGCTGTACGGCCAGTTTCACCTATATAAACATATTTGCAATTTTTGCAAGGAATTAAACATATTACACCAGTTAAATCCAGAGAAGGGGTTATGGGTTTAAAGTTAAAAAGGACGTTTTTTAATTGTTTAATTGGCCGGAAAGCAGTATATATATTATGTGGTTTAAGTAATTTAGAAATAAATTCTGAAGTAAAACCAAAATATGGCATAGAAATATAATTGTTTTTATTAATAAGTGAATTTTGCATTTGCATTGGAGTAGAGGGGGAAATTTCAGGAGGAAACGAAGGAGGGGGGAAGCTGATAATTTTTTCACGATAAATTCGTTTTAACCAATTAAGAGGGTAATCGTTATTTATTAAATCCTGAAAAAAATTTTAATTTTTTTTATATTTTTCGGTTATGCAGTAACGAGACACTTTTTAAGTTGGAAATTAAAAAAAAAAAATTCAGGATTTAATAAATAACGATTACCCTCTTAATTGGTTAAAACGAATTTATCGTGAAAAAATTATCAGCTTCCCCCCTCCTTCGTTTCCTCCTGCAATTTCCCCTTCTACTCCAATGCAAATGAAAAATTCACTTATTAATAAAAACAATTATATTTCTATGCCATATTTTGGTTTTCCTTCAGAATTTATTTCTAAATTACTTAAACCACATAATATATATACTGCTTTCCGGCCAATTAAACAATTAAAAAACGTCCTTTTTAACTTTAAACCCATAACCCCTTCTCTGGATTTAACTGGTGTAATATATTTAATTCCTTGCAAAAATTGCAAATATGTTTATATAGGTGAAACTGGCCGTACAGCAAAAATTAGACTGCAAGAACACAGACGATCTTTTAAATATTGCAACCAAAATTCTAAAATTGTAATCCATTCAATAGAAACCGATCATATTCCTGACTTCGATAAAATAAAAATTCTAAATTCTGGTTTTCATAATTATAAATCGCGTATTTTCCTTGAGAGCTTGCACACTGCCAAGCATCTCCACACTATCAATGAAGCATGCGCACTGGCTCCTCAATATTCAGTACGCCTTTAAATTCCTTGAGTGTTCATGTGATGCTTCCATATTGTGTTGTAATTACTGATGAGGAAACCCGGGCGGGTTTCGAAACGTCTGATTTTAATTGTTTTTATATGTAATTTTTGTTTTTTTAAATGTATTTTAACTTAAAAATTTTTGTCTCATAAATAAAACGTTTTTGCTTTCATGTTACTATTATTCATTTAAAAGTGATTTTTTTCTTTAACAATGGCTATAAACAATATTTTATTTATTTAATTCATTCATTCACGCGAACACGAAATCTTTTCTTCTTCTTCTTTTTTTTCTGTTTATTTATGATATTTATTAAAATCAAATGGTAATACAGTAGAAAAAATTACACATATAAATTTTGATAATGAATATATATATATTTGTAACAATTATGTTTATGTATATTTTTTATAATCTAATTTATTGTGTCAATATTATAGCTTTATTCTACTAAAAATTTTATTATTACAGAGTGGGGACTAAAAATCGGAGTGACTGGGTCTTGCTTACACATGGTACCATAATAAAAAGGTTTAATCGATGCTGAAGTAGATCCATCTGTAAAATCGTAGTCTTTGAATAATAGCAGCTCCATCTGTCATACAGTAAATAACCAAATTGAAATGCCAGTAAAAGTCGTTGTGGCAGGCAGTGGAACCTGATTGTATTGACTTGAGCCGAAACAGAACGAGAGAGAGAGAGATGCTGCCGAAGGCAGAAGGTACTCGAACTAAAGTTCAAATCGATTTCAGTAAGTTTTTTATAGTTTTAAATTATAAATTGTTATAAAAAATTAGTGATTCAATTTTTTGAATTCATTTAAATATAGTAACCAGAGAAGCGGGCAAAACCTGCTACTTTCAAATAAAAACCTAAACATCTTCCTTGCTGTGACTCTCCCAATTTTATGAAAGAGTGAAAGAGGCAATCCGTCCGCAGTGAGCGATATTACTCAAACATCCCCAAATGCATTCCTTCAAATAATCACCTTCTCTAAACTAATACGTCACTCGTAGTTTAAATTAATATGCTGATATCATCATTATGTATTATCGATGTTAAGATCCACAGAATATTAGTGTAGTCTAAACTAATATTCAATAATAGTCGATTTGAAGTAATGCATCCAAGAAAATATTAGAAAGTTGCAGGATAATAAATATATCAGAAAGTATTATATGGAAATATTATTTGACTAATATAAAACATACTTGCCAACATCCTAATTAACATTCCGTAGTGTTCTTAGTCCCGCCCTTTTTTTTTCCCACCGGTAAATTTTTAGAGCAATATTCTTCAAATACAATTAAGATTAAATAAGAAGAAAAATGCTCTAAAAAGATACTGGTGTGAAAAAGAACGCTGGGCTTACAATACAACGGAATATTAATTAGTATGTTGGAAAGTATGTATAAAATTTTCTAAACTGTCAGGTATTATGAACGCTGGTGAGATTATTTCACTCACTCAGTCTTTTCTTGTTCTTTTCAAATAGTTTAACATTCTACACAGAAACGAAAGTGTTATTTGTAAACATTATTTGAGTAATACAAAATCTTTGAAATTACTAGGTACTAGGAACGCTAGTAAAATTAATGCATTAATTTATTCATTTCTCATTAAAGTAATACTTTGGCATACTGCTAAAGAGTTTCCCGTGGAAAGAGATAAAAATTTGAAGCGTTATTTATTTAATAGGGATTTGTCAATAGTGTATTACTGACATAATATGCTTTATTGCAGTAATAGTATTATTTATCTTAATAAATTATCTTATTAAATAATTCCCATCTCTGCTACAAATATCATGAACAGAGCAGTCAGCGTTACTGACCGTACGATAATGCATGGTTTTTAAATAAGGTTCCATACCAGTAATTTTTGATAGAAATATTTCATATTAATTTTCCCTGATTAAGTAAAGTGAAATTTATTATATAAAATTTCTGGTATGAAGTTTCCAGCTTAAATCGGATATTTGCCATCTATGTGTAATATAATTATCGTACAGCTGGCAACGCTAAGTGCAGTGGTGTTTGCGAGTTGAACTCGTATCTATTTGTTATAGCAACTTCATGCATACTTGCCAACATACTAATTAATATTCCTTAGTATTGTTAGCCCCGCCTCCTTTTTTACACCAGTATCATTTTAGAGTATTTTTCTTCTTATTTAATCGTAATTGCATTTGGAGAATATTACTATAAAAATTTACTAGTGTGAAAAAAAGGGCGGGACTAACAACACTACGGAATATTAATTAGGATATTGGCAAGTATGTTCATGCAAATACAGATTAACATTCGATACGTATGGTGATTCCAAGCTGAAGTAAAAGATCTTCACCAGTATTTTTTTTTTCCATCAAGTCGTAATCACAATTAAAACTTCATGTACACACAAGTAGGAGGGAAAATAGGAATTGAGATGCCAATCGTAAAACCGATCACTTTATCGTACTCTAATTTGCATATTTCTCGTTATACATCTGTGCAACGCCCTATGTCGATAAAACTTTAGTTATTTTTCAAATTAGTTCACCTCTCTCTATATACAAATCCTTTGTACAATTCTTGCAAACAATTTTTAACTAACTTCCCGACTAGCTAGAAATATGAACTTTCAGGAGACCTCAAAACACGGTGACAACACAATACTTCGAAGTCCGATTTTCGAATTTTTTTATTACTTTTCTTATAATTAATTTAAATATGAAAATAATAACATCGTAATAGCGATTAAATAAGCCATAAAATAAGCCATAAAATAGCCATTAAAATATTAGCTATAATTTAATTGTTGCGAAAAAAAAAAAAAAAAATCGTGTTCATATTCTTTCGACATAAAAATAAATACATTTAATTAAATCTGAACATTAAAAAATTATAAAAAGTTACATTATGTATCTCACAAAAATTGACGTCATTATCACTTTAAAAATTTTATGTACATTGATAAGAGCTCTATGATTCATCAGAAAATTTAAAACATGGTATATAAAAGTTTTTTTTTTTTTTTTTTTATCTTATAATTATTTTTATTCCATTTTGCATGTGCTTTTTATTTCTTAATTCAAAATTATTAAAAAAAAAAAAAAAAAATTTCGATAGTGTTTGTAAGTTGGAATTGACTTCAAAAAATTTTCTTTTATATTACTTGTTTTTTCTTTGGACAAAAAGAAAAAAAAAAACACGAGATTAACTTTTTCACAAACCGCCTACAATTCTACCAATTCCTTCCATTTTTATTAATTTTTAAAATGTCTACAGACTAATAGAACATTCGGTGCTTTATCGTTTTATCTTTTTAAGATAAAATACATTAATACAGTAGCCGCTGCTTTATAAAATCACGTTTGTTTTCATCAAAATGATTTTATTAAGCGGCTGATTTTTATATCCGGCGAACATGGCCAAACTCAATAAAAGAGTTATTCATTACCTAAATATGGAAAGAAATTCTTCTTCACCCTTCCATCTATCAACTAGCTATCCGTAGGAATGAAATTTTTGTTACTTATCATCAGTGGCGGCTCGTGGCAGGAGCTGCAGAGCTGCAGCCCCCCCAGAAATATTCGAAAAATTATTTTATCAACTTTCAAAATATTTTGAAAATAAATATTATTATATTGTATAGTATTATGCATATAGAAAAGCAGATTACTTCGTTATCATGAAAAATTATTAAAAAGCTGAGAAAAGTTAACCATTTTTAAACGTGATAGCAACCTCGAAAATTCGTAAAGGGACTGCTCATTCATGCAGCTCCCAAAAAAAGGGATTTCTTTAGGGAAAGAACAGTTACAACCGTCCCTACTCGTTTATCCCTACCAGTTTCGACCATATGGTTGGAGCTGCATCCGCTGCAGCACCAATCTGATTAGGGATTTCGGTAATGCTGGAAAAGAACAATTTCCCTTTGTAATCTACGTTTTTTCTTCACAGTTTTTAATGCGGTAATCGCTGTGTTTGAAGATTATTTATGTATGAGAGGTAAAAAAATTTAGCATGAAGGTTATTCACGATTATATGAGAAAATAGAAGTCATTTTTATTTATTTTTCAAACAGATTTTTATTTTATATTACATGGAAATTTCGCACGGTTTTTTGGTTTCTTGCTTTGCCAATGGCAGAAACGTTGAATAGACAGAATCTCAATTTTTATGTAAATTTTGCCTTAAACATAATTTTTAAATTTATCAAGTGTTTAATCGCTTTGTTGATAAGGTTATAATAATAATAATAATTATTATTATTATTATTTTTCACTTGTATTTTAGTCACTAATATGTCTTTCTATTTTGATGAGAAATATTAGCAGTCGAACCTTTCTTAAAAACACGAGATTACTAAATTTTTAATTTCTGTCATTTTCGTACAACGAAGTTGGAAAGCATTTATAACTTTGTTTCATTTGTTTTTTCTATTTGAGTGAGAACTTTCAGAAATATGCTCGGAAATTTAAGCATTTTAATATCCGTTCTTTAGATTGACCACACTATTTTTCCTATTAAAAATGGGGTATGTTTCGTTTACAAGTTCCTTTAGAGGAATGCACAAAAATTTCTTACACATTACACTTTATAAGAAATTAATTTAAATACATTTTAGCAGTGTTATTCTGTTACTGAATCTGGGAAATTTATATAAATTATTCTAATGCATAACAAACTTATCCATTTAGAAAATGTTGTATTTTTCATTTATACTTCTTTTACGAGGACACACAAAACATCCAGAATGCGCTGCTGGCTTGGATAATATTTCAAACCAAATTAAACTGATACATACTATTCAAGTCTTTTTAAATATATCTAAAGAAAATAGTGTTTTAACATTTGTAGTTTTTTTTTTTTTTTTTAATGCACGGCAATACAGAAGATATCGGATACGTTACTGACTATGTGCAGCAAATTCTGGAAATTCATTTTTAATTATACTAAGTTTTCATATCTAAGTGAAATTTTAGTTTACTGTTTCATGTGTAAAATTTAGTTTACTGTACCATGTGTGTAAAGTTCGCATTAAAAAAAACAAAATAATAATAATAAAATGTTCGTAATGTTAGACAAGCATTTCATAATCTAGGTGATGGGCAAGATTTTATGTCAATGTTCTCTCTTTTAATTAATATTTCAAAGGATGTTCTAAATAAATTAATGAAACGCATCATTATAATTGCACTTTTAAGATACGAGCATTACATTACTATAATGATTTGAGGTCTCCTGAGCTCATTTTTGCTATTATTACAGTGTTATATGTATGGTGTGAGTAAGTGTATATATGTGAGTGAATATCATAACATCTAAATGCTTGGATCAATTGAACTGAAAGCTGGTAGGTATGTGAAAGGTCACCATCAATCGAGCTGTATAAAATTTGATGGATGTGAGACTTATAGTTCTGTTACAAGGACACGAAGAAAAATTCCTTATCATTTTGATTACTGGACTTAAATTTATGAAGTGCGATTGCGCCTAAATGTTTTATCCAATTGAGCTAAAAATTGGTAGGTAGGTTATAGGTAATCGTCACGCAATTTGTATAGTTTTGATGAGTACAGGACTTATAATTATTTTACAGAGACACAAAAAGAAATTCTTTATCATTATGGACTATAGATTCAAATTATTTGCAGTTATTATCGCAAGAACTGTACCTATCTACATAAGTATGTAATCAAACTATTTGTTATTATTTTTATATAAATCATTGTGTGTATCTTTTTAATGAGCAAAAGTTGATTTACAATCATGTAAGTATACTTCGTACTTCGTACCATCTTGGAGAAAATAATAGTATGCAGATGAAAAATATTTTGTTGGGGGAAAATTGATTATCAATAATAAATAAAGCTAACAAAATAAAATCTCCAGATTTTTTTTTTGTAATGAATGTCCAATAATATAAAATTTTAAATCTATGCTGTATCCTGTATTGCTCTGTTTCTTGCTCAGTCTGCGCATATAAAACCCGAAGCCCCCGATTAAAACAGATTATTAAGAAAACCATTTTCGCTTTTTTCTCAAATCTTACATAGACATGCAGCTACGCAGCCCCCCTGTAAAGGAATCTCACGAGCCGCTACTGCTTATCATTCATGTAAAATTTTCAGCTTTTAAGGACAAAGTTACGTAAAAGATGGAAATTTTCTTTGACCTGGTATTCTTGTACCTATATAGAAGTGCTGCATTGATGACTTTTGCTTTTCCTATTCATTTTCGCTTGCGGTTCACTCTTCTGTTTGGTACAATTTATGCACTAATATCTTTATTCTTATGTTTACATGAAGCAAATTGAGAAATTCCAAGCTTCGATGTCGCCTTTCTTTGACTATACATTTGAAGAAAACGATCCATACTTTACCAAAATTTTACGCTTTACCTTCAAAATAAAAAGTTTCCGCTTGGTTATCTTGCAGCTAAGTTGCTTTAAAATAAAAACTAGAAACTCTGTTTGAATATTTAAAGAGAGAAAAAAAATACTCATTGGCCAATCATTTGACGAATTCATTCCTTGAATTCATAACTACAACACATGACGGAGCGTGTCTTCTTTTTCTTTCTTTCTTTCTTTTTTTTTTTTAATGCGTAAAATTTTTGACAAAGAGTAATAATGTGATGGATTGCTATGTTTTGTGTCTTTTTTTGTTTTCAAAAATCCGGTGAGAAAATATAATTCAATGTTTAGCTTACATACATGATCATTTTTACTGTTGAAACGATTTTCTTTTGAGTTTATTAACCGGCGATGCTGATTTTATTAAGCGGCGGTTTGTATTGGTTTGATTCCGGACTCAACAATTTGATCAGATTAAGAGGCTGATTTTATTAACCAGTGATTTTATAAAGCGGCGGGTACTGTATATACCATTTTGTAACTGACTATTTAAATAACGTTAAGTTTAGGCCAAAATACCAAAATGTTTGTGAATCATTATTAAAATTTTTTGTTGTTATAATTAAAAAAGAAAACTTTTGATGTTGGCAACATTGTCTACAAAAAAGAAATGAAAATTTTTATTTTGATTCTTCATTAAGCAAAAAAAAAAAAAAAAAAAAAAGTCCCTGCAAATCTAAAAAAAATATATAAATCGATAAAATGAGCTGAAATATCCCCCGTCCTGTTAAATTCTCGCACGGAAAGAAACCATATAAAACCAGATGAAATCAAACTAATGAACATTGTCATTTACATTGTTATTGATTGCAGCTAAAAACTCGTATATTCTTTTTAAAGAATGATTAACTTTTATTACTTACAAAATAGATGTTTATAATAGACTGTTATATATTTTAAAGCTAAGTTATATATCTGATTATACTTCACGTAAACTTAAATAAATACAATGTACTGCGAAATAGTAAAATTAATTTAGACGACAATCTCTTTTATCTGTTATTTAAAAATTAAATAATAATTTGTTTTATAATTATCACTCTTTTATTTTTATATAATTACAAAAATGATAAATGCTAAATGAACATATATTTTCGAAATTTTTCTTGGCTATTTCAATGAATTATTCATCAACTTTTATATGAAAGTTTGTTTCCAGTTTATTTCAATATTTACAGAAACTTTTATTTTTTAAAGTTCCTTTAAAAATAAAGTTTTCAAAAGAGTAAAAAGGACGTTTTTTTGTTCCTTATTTCTCTGAATTTTTAAAACTTAATTATTATTATTAGTTTTTTTGTTGTTGTTGTTTTTTTTTTTTTAACTTGTTGATTACTCATTTTCTAAACATGACCAGCATATATGTTTATTTGAAAGATATTCAAGTATAGATGTTACAGGAATATCTATTTGTAATTCGCATTGTTGCCAAGTCTCCTGACTTAGGCGGAAGAAATTTTATATAACAATTTTTACTTTATTTAATCTTGGAAAATTAATACATAGCTCCCATCATTTAATTTATTCTCAGAGCTGCCAACCTAATCCGGCTAATTGTTTGTACCGCCCCTTTTGCTACACCAATATATTTTTAGAGTATTTGTTTTCTTAATTCATCGTAAATATATTTGAAGAGAATTAGTCTAAAAATTAAGTGGTGTAGAAAAAGGGGCGTTACTAACAATTTGCCGGATTAGGTTGGCAGCTCTGCATTCTGGAGTATTTTTAGGACTTCCTTTATTTCGCAAAACTTTATTTATTGAATAATTCTCTTCAGTATATAACTACCATAAAAAAAAAAAAAAAAAAAACCTCTTAACGTATGTGAAATAATTGTATTCCTACATTCTCCAGAATATATTAAAATGTTAACAGCTATGTTAACACTTTCGCAACCGCATTTTTTTATGTTTTTCACAGTAACGTCCGCCTGTGGGCGTTATTCTTCCTAGTTACAATATTTCAGAACAAAATTTTCCGTATTCACATTTACATTCCAAATGGATATACATTATAGTTATACTCTTTCTAATAAAATAATTTATATCCATAGTATATTGATAACACAAATATGAATATTGGGTATATTTTTAGGAAATAAATAAAATACAAATTGCGAAAGAAGCGCCCACTGGTGGAGTTAGAGATTTTCAAATGACGTGAATCTACGTCAGCGGTCTCGAAAGTGTTAATATGGAATATTTCTATTAAAATATACTGGTGCTAAATCGGATTTAATAATTGGAAATGTTGGCAAATATGCATTCGTGATAAACTTTTTTTTTTTGGAATATTATTTATGCTTTTTCTTTTTATATTAATATAATTGCCGTAACCTGATTATATACCTTATGTCTTATACACTGTAGTTTATTTAAAAAGTGACTCAATATATTATTTTTTATATAATTTTTAAACAATGAAGAAATATGTGAAGAATTTGCTGAGGAATTTAGCTTAAAATTAAATTGAAACAATTATTAATTCAATATATTTATATTTAAATACGACATATTACTACTATTACTATATCACAGTGTTATAGAAATATACAGAATTTTTTTTTTTTTTCACGATAGCTAAAAAACGTAAGAAATAGCAGCTATGCATCATGTGTTATTACCATATGATTTATATTGCAACTTATTATATAAAGATTTATAAGCAACGAAATTTTGTAGATGCAGACATTAATTTTTCATACGAAAATGACAAATTTATTTTTATTTTTATTTTCATTTATACCTGAAATTTTAAAAGAATGTTCTTCATGAATACGTACTTTCTATCTTTGAATGTGTATTTATCGGTATTTTTAAATGTTAGAAAATTGTAATTACTTACTTTTAAAACACGGCACATTAATATTTATTTTAAAGCCAAAACATTTTTCTCACATCATCTTTCTGTATATGCATATATATATATATATATATATTTTTTTTTCAGTGAGCATTAAATAAATTAATTTTTCAGCCAACTACACGATACATATATATTAATATGATACAATTTCTTAAATTTTATTGTTTTTATTTATTCATTTATTTTACTTTTTTGTAATAACCTATATAATACCATTTTTTTTTTTAATAAAAATTAAAATGTTTTTAATAACGTAAATTATTTCTTTTTAATTGAGCCAACTCTATGAAAAGTATTAACTAGTCACATTCTCCTGAAAATATGTGATTACTCCTTGATTTATATTTTCTGTCTTATTTGTCATATATTTTTGCCATATCCAGTGATGTAATAATGATGCTTGTCAAGTAAAAGTAAGTAAATTACTCCCTTGATATCATTTCCTGATATGGCTATTTATAAAATATATTTTCTCAGTCAGAATGACTTGAATGAATCTTTAAACCTCTTCCGCGTCTCCATTGATACTTTTGTAATCAATAAATGGAACGGTTGTTTTTTCTGCCTCTTTCGAGGAACGAAACCCTAGAACTTAAAATAGTCTGAAAAAAGGCTTCATCTTTCTGTTCTGTTTTAAAGGCGTATAAATGGCATAGAATATTATCTAACTGGAAAACCTGTTATGCAATTTTTTAATCGTCCAATGGTTTGGCTTGTAGTATTGTTTTTAAATTAAAATGCCTTTTTTCGTATAAAGAACTATGAATGACTTACAATATTATCTAAATGGAAAACTTGTTATGTAAACTTTGAATCGGCCAATGAGCTGGCTTGTAGTATTGTTTTAAAATAAAAAGCTTTTATTCTACGAAGAAATATAAATGGATTGCAATATTATCTGAATCAGAATTGACAGTATTTCTATATTATTCTGGAAATTTTTTTATACCTGCCTTTTTTTACACCGCTTTTTCTGCAGAGAAATTATTTCAAAATTGTAACTACGATTAAAAAAAAGAAAAAAAAAAAAAACTCTTAAAAAAGATGAGTACTAAGAATGCTGCGGATTAAATTAGAAATGTGGGCAACTTCGTTAAATGGAAAATATGCCATGAAAATACCAAATTTTTTGTAGGACTATTTAAATCACTGCTGGTTCGAATCCGATTTTTCCCTGACTTATCCACCACACTATTTATATAGTAATCTTTTCTATTATGCATAAAGAAAAAGCAGAATCGTACCATTCAAGTAAATGGAAATATGTTTTTACTTAGAAAATAGTTTTTTCTAAATAAATAAATAAATAAATAAAATATTTTGTAATATTATTTTTTCTAAAAACACAATATATTGAAAAATAATACAATATATGTATACATTGAAAAGCGCATGGGTGTTTGCATTCCGGATTTTTTATTTTATTTCTCACCAGTAATTTTTTACTAGTGATATTATTAGTAGTTTTCTAGAAATGTTTAGCAATTAAATATAGCCAAAAACACAATTCGTAATTCCTGGTGGGGAATAAAATAAAAAATCCGGAACGCAAAGACCCCTGAAAGAGACAAAATTTAAACATGTTTGTTTTCCATAATTTTTAGATATCTTTCTATTATTAATTTAACCCTTTGTCAACCCTACCGCTCTAAATATTGGCACCAAGTTTAAGGACTTTTTTCTTCAACTGCTAGCAATAAATTTGACATACATGATGGACTACCAGAGTTCCCAACTTTTATAATTTATTCACGAGCATTTCTAGCCCCGACTCTTTTTCATACCGGAAATTTTGAAAAATGATTTTCTTTTTATTTAATCATTGTCACATACTAAAAAGAAATAATCTACAAAATTTCCGGTGCGAAAAGAAAGCGGGGCTAAAAATGCTCGTGAATAAATTATAAAATTTGGGCACTCTGTGGACTGCTAACCTTCGAAGTGAATAGGCAACTATTGCAGTTAAAATTCATTGGTGAATATTGAAAAAAATGCCCAACACTGAACTTAGGAGTGAAACTAACCACTTCCCGGCTTATCCTGAGCAGGCGAACAAACAAGAGTGTAAGTGTTTTCGTCTAAAGATGAAACACTGACACCAGTATTCTTTATCATATTTCTATCATATTTTTGCATTAATTTATTGTGATAGAAATTATTGATAAAGAATACAGGTGTCAGTGCTTCTTTTTAAGACGAAAACTCTTGGCACGAATAAATTGAGCCGGCAAGGGGTTAAATATATTCAGCAAAGGGTTAATACATTAATTATTTTTTTATGAGAATTCTTTTTTTTTACATGACTGAGTAGTTCCCAGATTACTAAATTGATAATGAAGAAATGGAATAACCTACATGTATTCATGTTGAAATTTTATCCTAGAATTTTATACTAAATATAGGGTACCTCAGTGGGATTGCAGAATAAGCTCATTTCAGACTCTAATATGTATACTATATGTGTGGGAGAGTGGGGGTTAATGGAAAAATTTTAAATTATTATTTATTCTGAAATGAAATCAACTAACTTTTGCCTTTTTTTTTATGCATAGTCAGAGAAACATTGGCTTTATAAAAAAAAATAATTAGAAGATATAGCACTTGATGTTTATTAAATGTAATGGTATCTATGCACTATTGTACAGGGTGGACAAAAAGTCACAAGTTTTTTAAAAATTAAATAAAAAAGCAACCATGATAGATAGAAAAACCAAATGAAAGGTATTTTATTGCGAAATGATGGGCATTAATGTATCAAGTTTTCAAAATGTCGTCCGTCAATTGCAACAAGGTGTTGGATGCGCATGTAAAAATTCTCAATTGCAGCATGAATTTGTGTCTCTGGAATGGCTTGAATTTCCTCACGTATTCTATCCTTAAGCATCTCCAAATCTTGTATTGGATTCGCATAGACTTTATCTTTGACGGCACCCCACAGAAAAAAGTCGCAGACGTTTATGTCTGGAGAATATGGAGGCCAATCAATACCTCCTCCAGTTTTCTCGGGAGCACCTAGACCGATAATTCGGTTTTGGAAGACATCAGAAATTCTCTTCAAATTCTCTTCAGTTGAGTGGGGGCGTGCTCCATCTTGCTGGAACCAATAATTGGTGATCATGCCTAACTTTGCTTTAAAAAACTTGTGACTTTTTGTCCACCCTGTACTTGTTCCATTAATCCATAAATGCCAACATCCTAATTATGAACCGGAAGGTTTTTAGTACACGCACCTTTTTTTCCCACCAGTATATTTTTAGAGTGATTTTCTTCTTATTTAATAGTAACTAACTTTAGATAAAAATATACTGGTGTAGGAAAGGGGACGTGTACTAAAAATCTTTCGGTTCATAATTAGCATGTTGGCAAGTATGCATTAGGCCCTTAGGTTGGAGTCTATTGGGACACCAGTATCTGTATAAAGACATCACATTTAATTTAAAATGTAAGTATTCAGCTTCGTTACGCTCGCGTCATTTTCTCTCTTGACTCTTCCACTAATATATTTATGTAGTAAGTTCCACTTTAATTGATCATCGAAGCATAATATAGAATATTACTTTATAAATAAAGTACTAGAAAAATCAGGGAGAATTTGCGGACTGTAGCGTTCCTGGTGACCATACCTGCCACCATTCTAACTAATATTCCGTAGTGTTGTTAGTACCACCCCTTTTTTCACACCAGTTTATTTATAGACTACTTGTCTTCAAATTTAATTAAGACTAAATAAGAAGAAAAATACTCTAAAAAAAGTTTGGTGTGAAAAAAAAAAAAAATATATATATATATATATTGGAAATACAGGACTGCGGATTATTAATTAGAAGATTGGCCGGTATGCTGGTAACGTTTCATAGGATCAACAGAAGGTGGAGTTTGCTGTTCAAAATGATAAAACGTGCTTCAGAAAAGCTTCTTTCTAAACTGCAAAAATTAATCACGAATTTTCGAATGAAATTTTAATTTTATAATTTGGTAAAAGGTCAAGCATCTTCAAAAGGTTAAGCATTGTAAACCTTTAAAAAATATCAGAAGTTAAAACAATTTTGCTTAATTGAATTAATTGGATAAGATGTAACAATATTCAGATAAGCCCAGTATAAACAGAGTTGCCAAGTTTCACAGTTTATTCCGGAGCATTCTAGGCTACGCCCTCTTTTCGCACCAGAATTTTTGTAGAAAATTTCTCTCCAATATGTTAACACTTTCGCGACCGCTGATGTAGATTCAAGCCGCCAGTGGGCGTTTCTTTCACGGTTTGTATGTCATTTGTTTGTAAAAAATATACCTAATATTCGTATTTGTACAATTAATATAGTATGGATACAAATACTTTGATTAGAGAGAGTATAATTATAATGTATATATCCATTTGTAATATAAATGTGAATACAGAAAATTTTGTTCTGAAATATTATAACTTGTCACAATAACGCCTACAGGCGGATATTTCTGTATAAAACACAAAAGTATGCGGTCGCGAAAGTGTTAAAAAGAAGAAAATCCAGAGATCGTACTCTCCGCCCTTGTTTCAGGACACACTCAAAAATTATAATTTTCCGCCTTTTTTACCACCGCTAATTTACTGTAGATATACTTCTGGATATATTTAAAGTGCTATGCCATGATTATACAGGGTACAGATTATTGCGTAAAAATAGTGGTAGCAATAATTTAAAAAAATTGTCATTCCTGAGAGTGTCCTAAGAAAAGGGCGGAGAGTACGACCCTTGAAAATCATTCTTTAATATTACTGTTATGAATGAAAAAGCGGGACTAAGAATGCTCCGGAATAATTTTTAAAAGTTAGCAACTCAGTATAATGTATTAAAGCTCTCATCCTATTGATATCTGTCAGAATCTGCTGATATTTCACATTATGTATTCAGTTTTGAAACCTGTACATATATACAGAAATCCACTTGTTTATCTTTAAATAAAAAGAAACATTTACATATTTTTATATGGACTGAAAAATTCATCTTCCAATTTATTTACTTTTATATAGTATCACTTTATATAACTTAACAGTAATTTTGGTTTTTTGTCTCCCATTATGAAAACTGCAAAAGTCTAGTATAAAATTCTGAGTATATAATGCGAAAAAAAAAAATTATGTAAATCACTTTTAAAACAAAGAAAAGACAATTTTATCATCAATAATAAAATTACGCTAGTAAGAGATTATTATTTTTATTATTTTTATGTTTTATAAAAAATGTTTCATTTACTAAAAGGAGATTAACAAAATCTGTATATTTATTTTTCTAAGGAGAATACTTTTAATGTATATTTTAATCTTTTTCAGTCCCTGAGAGCTTTTAACAATATCCAAAACTATGTATCAAATACTTAATTTCCTTCATATTTTAAAGTAGTTGACATTACAATAGATAAAATTTTGAATATAAAATCGTTATGTAATTTTTACATTTTTATTAATAATGCATATATTGCTCAAAAAATTAAAAGAATTCTTTTGGTTGGGAATATATGTAACCAAAATTTAGTTTAATGTAAAAAGATGCGATTTATTAATTTATTTTATTTAATTTACATTTCTTATGCTGGAATAAATAAACTTATTTGTTTCATGAAATAGGTCTCCAACAGAGAAAAGAATTTAAGTTTATCTTGCATTAGCTTAGTTTTTCTGTCCATGGCTATCGGATATATTTGTTCACTGTCTTTCCGTTCTTTTTGTCGTACACTTATAACTCTTACACACATAATTTTATGTTGTCACTTGTTGTTTAAAGTATAAAATTCATGTATATGCTTAAGAGCATTTTCGCTGTTTGGCTACCGTAAAAAGTAAATAAATAAACAGCGATTTAAATGTTAATCTGTGAAAACTGTCACAGAAGCAGATAAAAAAATTCTATTAAATTTTTCTTGAAGCCAAGAAGCATAAAATTAGGCAACCTTGCATGGATTATTGCAGACAACAGTTTAATTTATTTTAGAGTACAGTTAGCACCCGCTCTCATTTCACACCACTTTATTTATAGAGAAATTTTCTCTATTTTGTAATTACTATTAACACTTGACACACAACCGCATGCTTTTGTCTTTTTGACAGTAAGACCCGCCTGTGGGTGTTATTCTCCCTGGTTACAACATTTCAGTACATTTTTTTCTGTATTCACATTTATATTCATAGATCCCAACTTGTATAATTTATTCACGAGCATTTTTAACCCCGCCTTCTTTTCGCACCAGACATTTTGTAGATTACTTCTGTTTAATATGTAACAATGATTAAATAAGAAAAAATCATTTTCAAAATTTCTGGTATGAAAAAGAGGCGGGGCTAAAAATACTCGTGAATAAATTATAAAAGTTGGGAACTCTATTTATATTACAAATAGATATACATTATAATGATACTCTTTCTATTCAAAGTATTGGTATCTACAGTATATTGATTGTACAGTCGGGGAGAAAAAAAACGCAGCACTCGACGTAACTTCATTGCTAATCGATGTAGAAAAATGTAATAGGTATCATTCGACGGGGATTGTGAGTAGTTTCAGGAAATGAACTGAAATTTTGAATTGGGGTCGTCTACATATTAAAATGCGCACCAGCTTTGATTTTTTCAATGGTAATGCCAATTTTTATTTTATATTTGAATTCCTGGGATCGCGACAACGCGAAAAAGTATATTGGTTGTATATTTTACTTATTTTTTCACAGAGTTACAAGCGTTCAAATTTTGAAGGTGCGCATGTTAAATTCATATTTCAAACTTTTATTAAAATCTTCACAAAAAATAAATTGTTCGATATATATATATATATATATATTTTTTTTTTTTTTTTACGAGATACAGTGAAGAAACCCAAACATAATCCAAAATTACTTTTGATTCTGAAAAATATTTTTAATTTTGAAAAATATTAATAAATTCATATTCATAAAAATTATGAATTATGACCTATATTAATTTTTGCATAAAATGAATCTTAATGCTGAAAAATATCGGTATGCAAATTTGCAGCTGATTCCAGTTATTAGTTTTCGAGATATAAATAAATCTTTCTTTGGAATGGTTTATAAAGTTTTGCTCTTATAAAGTTTTGCATGAGATAACGAATCAAATCTTTAAAAATATCAAGGAAAATTAAACAAAATATGTTTATTTTTTATTAACGGGTCAAATTATATAGCAACAACGTCAAAGGCATAGAAATGAAATAAAAAATGGTGATTTTTTAGACATTAGTGTTAGCATCAAGAAATCATGTTTTCTAAAGAAGCCCCCCCCCCCCCCGCCTTCATCGTTCTTGAAAACAAAACAATACATAAAAGAAAAGTAAATATGACATTGAGTATTGTGTTAAACCCCTTATTTTATGTTGACGAAAATGTGCAGAAGTGGTATTTACTTCTTCGATTACTGGTGATAAATTTCGAATGTTTTAAACGAACACTAGAAGAAAAAAAATAACTAAATAGGCGGGGTTTACTGTTTTAAATAGAAAAATTGGTAAATGTAAAAATTGTCTATTAAAAAATACGAATGGAATTGAAATGCAAGACAGATTTGTAAAATTGCTTCTTAACTACCGTTATAGTTAACGGCTTAATCATTTGCTTCATATATTGCTTTATTTTTATTTATTTATTTTGTAGGGGGAAGGATTATTATTTTAAGGATACTTTAGTCTTTAAAATTTTAATAATATTTTTTAACTTTATATATATATTTTTTAAATATACTTTTACTTTTATAAATATATATTAACACTTTTTGCGACCGCAGTATTTTGTAATTTTGACTGTAAGATCCGCCTAAAGGTGTTATTCTCTCAAAATAAAGTATTTCAGAACAAATTTTCTGTATTCACAATTATATTGCAAATGGATATACAGTATAATTATATTCTTTCTAATCAATATATTTCTATCCATAGTATATTTTATTGCAAAAATAAGTACACTGGGTACACACTTAAAAAATAAGGAACACACAAATTATGAAAGAAACGCCCACTAAGAGAGTTACAAATTTTCAAATGACGTGAATCTACGTCAGCAGTCGCTAAAGGGTTAATTAAGAAATTATATTTTTATAGAAATTATAAAACAAATCGTACAGTTCCAAAGAGTTCAACTGACCCAAAACTGGTAATTACGATTAAAATTGTTTAATATTTACTTCATGAACCCTTAAAATAATTTATCCGAAAAGATTTAGTTTATGCGTTGTTGTATATATATCAATACAAAAAACCCTTAACGGATTAAAAGTTTGTGACGCAGCATTGTACTTTATGGCTATAAGAATTAGAAATACGGGTCTTAAAAATAATGATATCAAATTTTCAGTGACGCTTTGATATTAATTAAATTATACATAGATTTTCTTATTTGAATTTGCTTTTTCCTTTTATTTATATTTACAGTGTAAACGTTATTTTCAACATAAAATAATATATAGCATTTACTCATTGATACCTTTCCATTCACATCTCTTATACTATGAAAGCATGTGTTTTAAAAGAAATTATATGAAATTCCAGTAACGCAGTGGTGTTACATTAAGTGATTTGTTTTTAAATTTCTCTGCAATTATTTTGTTTTGCATATTAAAGTATATGTGCACATTGAAATATTGCTTTTAATTTTCAAATACGCTGTCAAATATATCACTTTCATTAAGCTTATATTATGTACTGAAATATATTTATTTCAATGAATTATTCTATCTTTTGCGTCACGCCATCCAAAACTGAAAAAAATTTCACAGTTTTTTTCTTTGCATCACGATATCTATTTGCATGCATTTTCAATTTATTTGGATGAAATGACACAAAGTAAACATTTCCATATATTTTACTTACAGTTTTGGATGGCGTGACGCAAAAGATAGAATAATTCATTGAAATAAATATATTTCAGTACATAATATAAGCTTAATGAAAGTGATATATTTGACAGCGTATTTGAAAATTAAAAGCAATATTTCAATGTGCACATATACTTTAATATGCAAAACAAAATAATTGCAGAGAAATTTAAAAACAAATCACTTAATGTAACACCACTGCGTTACTGGAATTTCATATAATTTCTTTTAAAACACATGCTTTCATAGTATAAGAGATGTGAATGGAAAGGTATCAATGAGTAAATGCTATATATTATTTTATGTTGAAAATAACGTTTACACTGTAAATATAAATAAAAGGAAAAAGCAAATTCAAATAAGAAAATCTATGTATAATTTAATTAATATCAAAGCGTCACAGAAAATTTGATATCATTATTTTTAAGACCCGTATTTCTAATTGTTATAGCCATAAAGTACAATGCTGCGTCACAAACTTTTAACCCGTTAAGGGTTTTTTGTATTGATATCATTACTTTTTAGGGGTTAATGATCAAAACGCAAAATTAAAGGAGCATGGTAATAACAGTGTATTAAATGTGTTGTTTTATAGGTCACACTCGAACAAAATAACAAACTAAATAAAATTTCAAAATTTTATAAAAAGTGATAAAAAAAATGGACACATGCAACATTACAAAGGCATAATATAGTACATTTTAAAAATGACAAAAATTTCTTATTTATATTTATTTCTTATTATAATGTTTTAGGTATAGATTTGATTTAAAAGATAAAAATAAATAATAATAGAAAAATCTTTAAAAAGTGAAAATTTTATACTGGTAAATATTTAAGTAGTATAGTTTGTTATGAATTTAATTTAAAAAAAAATCTTATTCTATTCAAAATTTTATTATAGCTTAACATTTTGTAATTTATATATTATATATATACTAGAAACTTAATGAGCAAATTAATTATTTTCAAATTCTGTTTTAAGAATTTTTTCAATCCGTAGTTTAAGTGATTTATCACCTAATTTTGAAAAAATTACAAATATTTGCATATGATTATCATATTATTTGTCATTTTTATGAAAATAAAGGAAAAATTTTTTGTTGTTGCAATCACCTTTTAAAATAGAACCAATTTTGAAAGTTAACAACGTATCAGCATGAAAACAATGTAAATACAAAGAATATTTTTGATAAACAAATGTCATATAAAATACAAGTACCTAAATAAATAACTCATTTAATATATATATTAAAAAAAGAAAAATATTTTTTATTTTATTTTTTGTGTTTATTTTTGACGCTCCCCGATAGATGGAGCCAAAACGATTATTTGATATTCAGTATTTCAGATGGAAGAGAAGAAATTCGTCCGCGAAACTGCCGCATCACGGTATTTTCGGAGTAAAAAATAGTTCGATTTTTAAACTGAGTTATAAAAAAAACAAGAGTTTTCCTAGGGAAAAGGGAGATGTCAGGCACATCAGATAAAAGCGATTAATATCATATATCAATTAAACTAAATTTGCTCGAGCCATATTCGAGAAAAATTTGTTCCTTACATACGCCGTCCATTTACAACTTAAATGAGCCAATTCATATCTCGAAATATTTTGCACGCAGAAATGTAGGGATTTCAGGGTAGGATCAGACAGAAGGTGAAGGTCTATTTTGAAAATATCAGAACATAACCTCCCATATTTCCTGCGATATTAAGTGTCGGCTTTCAGCGGTTACTTTGATCTTAAAATTCCTGTATATATAAGTGTCGCAGTTTTCGTTCGTTTTTCCGTTTCCGCTGAGTGTCGTGGCGTTCGTTTGTTTTTGCGCTTGTGTCACTAGAAAAACTGCCGTTTTTCATGATATATCAATATTATTTTATTTCGTATTTTATGTTACACCTACGAAAGAAAATTTAAGCTTTATTGGTGATCACTACAGCCGTAATAGGCACTTTTACTTGAAAACTATTGCACTTTTTTCAAAGAGTACAGTCTGGAGAAATCGCAAGTGTAATGCATTTAAATAGACCTAATATTATTTTAAAAAGTTCTGAAGTATATACAAATTTAAGAAACTGAATGCAGTTCAGAATAATTAAGAACCTGGTAATGTGTTAATCTTTTTTTATTAATTTTTATAATTATTTTTTTCCTGAAAGATTTCCGGTGTAAAACATTAATTTTTTTTTTTTTTTTTTTTTTTTTTTTTTTTTTTTATAGGATCTTAATTTTATTTTTCTACATTTACAGATAACCCCCTAACACATTTTTTATTATAACTCCATAAATACTAAAGATAAATTATATAAATAGTATACTTTTCCGCACTGCCAGACTCTCAGAAATTCGAATATGAAGTCAAAATTGGGTGTTGCTACTGAAAAAAAATCAAAGTTGGCGCTCATTTCAATATGTAGATAACCCCTAATTAAAAATTCGGCAGCATTTTCAAAAAGTGCATTTAATTTCCTGTTGAATGATGTCTATTAAATTTTTCTGCGTCAATTAATAATGAAATTACAGCGAGTGCTGAGATTTTTTTTTCCCCGACTGTACAAATGTAAATATTGGGTATATTCTTAAGAAATAAATAACATAAAAATTGCAAAAGGAACGCCCACTGACGGAGTTACAGACTTTGAAATGACGTGAGACAGCAGACTCCAAATTGTTAAAAAAACAAAAATGCCCTTCAAGAAAGCTTTGCAGGGATCGTACTCTCCGCACTTGCTTCTGGACACTCTCAAGAATGAGAAATTTCAAAATTTATTCATATCCCTATTTTTATACAATAATCTCTACCTTGTACAATTTTGGCTCATTATTATAAATACGTCAGAAGTATTTCTGCAAAAAATTAGTGGTGGAAAAAAAGGCAGCAATTTCTGATCTTTAACTCTTTCAAGGGCGGTGGTTGCATAGTGCAACCACAAATTTTAAATCAAAATTGCAAAATACTGTCCCCGAAATTTTTTTATAAAATTTTTCATTTTAAACTTACAAGGAGAGGTCACGACATGGAAAATTCAGATCGGGACGATATTGCGCAGGTTTCTAGTATACTATGAAAGTAACAGCATATTAAATTAGTAAGCCCCACTATCCACAGAATTTTGAGAAAAACGCATTTAAAGTTTCAGTAATTTTTAAATACTAGCTATTTCGCAAGCGAGACAACGCCCCAGAGGCGTGAGCTTAAAGTGCTAATCTTCCACCCAGACGACCTGGGTTCAAGGCTACGTACGGGACTTCTTTTTTTCTTCTACTTCTTTAATTTTTTATTTAATCTAAATTTTTTATTTATTTTTACTTTATTTTATAATTCAAAATTTGAAAATATTATTTAATTTTTTTGACTATAAAATAAATAAATTTTTCTATTTTTAATATTTATAACTTAAAAATACAATAAATTTCTATAACTTAAAAAATAAATTTTAGTTTTACTAAACACTAAATAACAAATATAAAGAAGAAGAGACAAAAAAATTTAACAATTAAAAGATAAGCATGCTGTAAAACAAGGTGTAAAACAGTTAGCATGTATACTTAAATCTTCGTTTGAGCTTTTTGATTTTGTTTTAATGTCTATAAATTATGTAAACACTTTTAGCTCTTTAATAATAGACAGCAGGTGGGATTTTATTTCGTGCACAGAATAATAATAATAATAATAAAGCGGGTCGTTGTCGAAGACGAAAGTATGTTGATTAACATTTAAATTCTTCATTTAAGGATTTCTTTGCCTGTAATAATTTAATGGCATCGTAATCCAATACTTTCACTTTTCAAGAAGCTGTATAGATTGGGAAAGTAATTATTTAATTTGGCTAGTAATTATATATGCAATTAAAATCATCATTTCTCTGTATTATTTTTTATAATTTAAAAGCAAAATTTAATATCCTTTTAAATATACCTAAAATGAAATAAAATATTTAGATAAATAATTAAAAACGGTTTCTTTAGTTTACCTTATTTTATAGTAAAACGAAAACTAAAATTTATTTCTTAAGTTTTAGAAATTTATTATATTTTTAAGTTATAAATATTAAAAATAGAAAAATTTATTTATTTTATATTCAAGAAAATTAAATAATCTTTTATTAAAATTTTCAAATTTTGAATTGAATTATAAAATAAAGTAAAAATCAATAAAAAGTTTAGATTGCATAAAAAATTAAAGAAGTTGAAGAAGGAGAAAAAAAAAAAGTTCTGTAGGTAGCCTCGAACCCAGACCGTCTGGATGGAAGACTAGCGCTTTAAGCTCACGCCACTGGGGCGCTGACACATTTGCGAAATAACTTGTATTTAAAGATTACTGAAACTTTAAACCCTTTTTTTCTTGAAATATTGTGGATAGTGAGTCCTACTGCTTTAACATGTTGTTACCTCCGTAGTACACTACAATCCTGCGCAATTTCGTCCAGATCTGAATTTTCCATGTCGTGACCTCTCCTTGTTAGACGAATAACTTCATTTATTTCTTGTCTTTTAATATTGTTGTTGAATTCTGGTGGCTGTTGATTTTAAATGAGGAAAATTTGCTTGCCTCTTAAAGCATTATAGGTGTCCTGAAAAAAAGGAGGAAAGTAAGACCCCTAGCTTTGGTGAAAAAGAGGCGATTACACTCCTGAACAATTTAAATTGTTGGCATATATAAGTACTAAGGTTTTATCGTTATATTTCAAATCAAAGATGAAATAACCATGATTAACTTATATTCATTTCTAACAACTACAGCGGTTCTACCCAGTCATGCCAGACTTTGTGACTTTTGTATTCAATAGTCTCCAGTAATATTTAGAACAAATATTTGATATACGCAAAGAACGATTCTTTGACTCAATTAGTTTATTGCGTATATCATGTATTATTCCTTAAAATTAATGGTGACTATTGAATAAAAAATGTCGCAAAGTCTGGTAACACTGGTTCTACCTGGAAACTTTGTATCAGATCTTAGAAAAATAAATTTGACAGAAATCTGTTTAAAAATGCAGGCGATAAATATGATTTTAAATTTGGAAATTTTAAAAGCTGAGTATATCTCACCTGCGGAGTATACGCAGAAAATACGGTATTTTGTTCATTTTTTTGCAATCTTGATATTACAATTTCTTTACAGTAAATAAACTATTTTTTTTTTTCAAATTATTGATATTTCATATACATATTTAACAAAAGAAAAAAATAATAATTCTATGAGTATAGGTTCAAAGTCTCCGTTATTTACGACTGAGACTACATAACGGAAACATTTTATAAAAGTTTCCAGTTTATTTACATTTATTAATTCGTCAAAAATATATGTGACAAATTCCTTTTTAAAAATACTTCTGATAAATATGATTTAAAAATTATAAATGTTGGTAACTATGTAAAAGGAATCCAGTGCCAAATCTTACACGCATATATATATATATATATATATAACTATAAGTAAACTAATTATTTTTCTTTAAAAGTTCACTAATAAAACTTAATTTATTCCATATTTTAAAGGGCAAAATATGTATGATGACATTCTTTGTTATAAACTTTAATTATCAAAAAAGGAATTTATAGAAAACTTCATGCACATACTTTGTAAATGCTTTACAGATAAAATCTTATATTTTTTCTTTATTTCAAGCATACATCGCCAGAGTTCCACTTTTCATAAGAACAAGAAAAAAAAAATGAAGAAAATATCTTTTGTTCTAGTAAATAGTTTAATATCTTTATCATCTTCTTTCACATTTTTTTACGTTTCAAAATTAGTTTTTGGGACTTCAAAGCTTTAAGCTATTTCTAATGAAAAAAAAAGAAAAGAAAAAGAAACTTCAGCAAAAAAAAAAAAATCATAAAAAAAGAAATCGAACATTCAAAAGTGATATTCAATAATGTCGTGTTCTTGAACTTTTGATATGATATGATATAATTTTTTTTTCTATACGGAGAAATGTATACGAAAAATGTTTTCGAGAAATACTTGATATGATTGAAAACAACTTTTGTCGTTTAATAATATCTAGTGGTAAAACGAAATCTAATATTATTTCGATTTTACTCCATTTTCACATTTCTCGATCGAATACCTGGGTTTATTTTTCTTTATTTCATTTAGTGTTTATTGCTAGCAAGGGGTATTGCCAACGCATATCGTATGTAACAGAGTTAAAAAAAATATTCATAGTAATACAAACTTTTAATTTAAAAACTGTATAAAAGAAAATAAAATTTATATGAAGAAGTTCATAGGGAATTCTTTCATGTATTCTATAAAATATTTGTGTTCAAGAGATATTTTAAAGAAGGGCTGAAATATGATTCTTTTTATTAAACATACCTTGTGAAAGAAAATTTCTAAGGGAATGTATTTAACATTGCAGAAGCTGGTTTGTGCGTTTTTGAATTAATATTTGATATGGTAAAATGAAATAAACCCATTGCAGAATTGATATTATTGCTGTTATAAATAAAAGGAGATAACATATTTTCAAAACCAAAAAATATTTATAAAACGGTTACAAAGTTAAAATAGATAATTCATTCTTGTCAAGACTTTCGGTTCCTCTTAAGATCTATTACAGTTAAATTTTAATAGAAAATTCTAGTAACAATTTTCTGGAAATTACGTAGGGTCATTTATGTATGTACTGGATAAAACTATAAGAAAATGTTAACGTGTATTCATTAAGATAAAATCCCTAAAAGTTGTCAACTATCATAATGCATTTAACACTTTCGCCACCGCTGACGTGAATTCACGTCCTTTGAAAGTCTGTAACTCCGCCAGTGGGTGTTTCTTTAGGTTACATAGGTTACATTATTTTTCAACAATATACCCAATATTCACATTTGTGTAATCAATGCATTATGGATAAAAATACTTTGATTAGAAAGCATGTAACTGTAATGTATATTCATTTATATTACTGATATGAATACAGAAAACATTCGTTTAAAATGATGTAATATAAAAGATTAACGCCCACAGGTGGAGCTTACTGCCAAAAAGACAAAAAACATGAGGTCAAGAAAGTATTAAAACAGCATTTATCAATCCTTGCACACATGACCACCTCTTCCTTTAGTTAATTGTGCAGTATTGCATACTTGCCAACATTCTAATTAATATTCCGTCGTACTGTCGTCTCCGCCATTTTTTCTACACCAGTCTTTTTTTTTTTTTTTAGAGTATTTTTCTTCTTATTTAATAGTGATTAAATTTGGAGAAATTTACTGTAAAAATAAAGTGGTGTAGAAAAAGGGGCGGTTCTAAAAAAACTACGGGATATTAACAAGAATGTTGGCAAGTATTGTATTTATACAATCATATTTATAGATCACAGTTGCCCAAATTTACAATTTTGAAATACGAATAGTCACCACTATATTTTTAGAGAAACTTTTATATTTATTTTTGGAGATTTAATATATTGTAATTCGTTATCATAAATTTTGGTAGAAAATCTTACCGAAAAACGGGAAAATTTGGTAGCTATGATAGGTGTACTATATCGTTGTAAATGTGCGTTTTATTTTTTATTACGTCAGAATGAGTTTCCTCTTGCATTCCTTTACGAAAATTAATCTTATTTTTATTTAATATTTTCTTTTTGATTTGCGCATGTCACTTAACACTATCGCGACCGCCGACGTAGATTCACGTCGTTTGAAAATCTGAAACTCCACCAGTGGGCGTTTCTTTTGCAATTCGTATGTTATTTGTTTCTTAAAAATATGCACGATATTCATATTTGTACAATCAATATACTATGGATACAAATACTAAGATTAGAGAGAATATCATTATAATGCATATCCATTTGTAATATAAATGTGAGTACAGAAAATTTTGTTCTGAAATATTGTAACTTATGAGAATAAGGCCACGTGTGGACCTTACTGTCAAAAAGACAAAAACATGCGATCGCGAAAGTGTTAATTAGTGTAATCTCCCCCCCCCCCCTCTGTTGAAGAAAGGGGTAGTTGCACCTAAGAAGTCTGTAATCTCTGATTTATTACATTGTTAGTAAATCAGCGTGCTATTAATGATAGCGTATTTAAAATATTATGTTTTAATATGTGTGATAAATGTAATCCGTCGTCAGGTACGTACGCACTTAACCGTAGGTGACAAGACGGAGACTTCATACCTAATTTTATAAATGTTACCAATTTATTTAACTTTATTTATTTGTCGAAAATATATGTGACAGATACCTTTTAAAAATATTGATGACAAATAGGATTTAAAATTTATAAATGTTGGCAGCTGTAACTTAACCATTCCAAAGGCTTTGTCCTCATTACGAAGATGCAATTACTAAGCTTCAACAAAGATTCAGTTTCATAACTTTACATGTTGTTTGGTTGATTTTGACGTTCTACTAGTACTGCGCTACGGTTAATTGGCGACGATCTATAGTTTAATAGGAAGGCCATTTATTTCTTTTATTTTATTTTTGTCCGTAAATTTTGGTGATTGTCTAACTTAAATGTGCTCAATTACCTTGCGCCTCAAAAGCAGCTATGAACTTTTATATTTTTGGCTACCGGAAATTTTTAATAGATTTTTTTTTCTATATTTCTGTAACAGTTTTCATTTAATAATAATAAAAATAAATAAAATAAAATTTTCCGCTTGTGAAAAATTATAAATGTGGGCAACTGTGGCGTTAATTGTCAATTATCTAATTATTTCAGTATCGCTTCCTTTAGAGTGATGTAAAAAATAAAATAAAATAAAATAAAACTTTTAATTTTTTACGATGAAACAAAACAACAATTATATAAACTTAATACTTTTTTATATGTAAAATTACAACCAAAATAATTAGTAATGTAGAACCCAAAAGTTAATGATAATTACAGAACTTTTGGAAAAAAACCCTAAAATGCAAGAAACTCGCAACAATTGTTTCGGGTCGATTTGACTTCAGCACTCGTGCCTGCTTTTTTTGCCTGACGAAGGGTCGTGTATTCTTTCCACCCGAAACAATTGTTGCGAGTTTCTTGCAGTTTATGGTGTTTATCCAAAGTTCTGTAATTATTACTTTAAAACGGCAGTTCTGTGATGCTTTTTACCAAATGTTAGTGCTCTGTCCTAGAAAATTAAAGAATTTATACACAGCGCCAACGAGACTTTCTTATTAATTTTAAATTAAATCTGTTAATTTATCGCTTAGCCACACGTACAATTACATGGTTGTCTGTTTTAAACCTTTCCAAATATATACTTATGCCTTTGACCATGGTAACCATATTGTTCTGTTGCATTTAGTGTTTTATTTTTAAAACTGTAATGAAACATTTTTTTTCTAAAATCTTCCATTGACCTTTTGAGGTACAACGTAATTTTCCTCATTTAAAATGAAAAGCTACCAAAATTTACAAAAAAATCTAGAAGAAATGAAGTAATTCTTCGAAGTTCAAAAGGAAGATTTTGTTAAAAATTTTCTAGACGAGATTTACAGCTTGAAATGAAAATTACGTGGACTATAATCTATCCCACCGCCCTAAAATGAACTGAGAATTCCAATTTTAAAAACTATAACTGTTAAAACTTTAAAAAGAAGAGAATTCGACTTTTTCGAAATTTATTCAGAAGCATTTTTTCCCCCCTTCTTTTCGCACCAGAAATTTTGTAGATTACTTCTGCTTAATAAGTGATAGTGATTAAATAAGAAAAAAATCATTTTTAAAAATTTCCGGTATGAAAAAGAGGCGGGGCTAAAAATGCTCGTGAATAAATTATAAAATTTGGGAACTCTGTTTCTATTGCAAATGGATATACATTATAATTATACTCTTTATGTTCAAAGTATTTGTATGTATAAAATACTGATTGTACAAATGTGAATAACGGGTATATTCTTAAGAAATAAAAAACATACACATTGTGAAAGAAACGCACACTGAAAGTGTTACACACTTTGAAATGACGTGAGTCTACGTCATCGGACGCCAAATTGTTAAAAAAAAAAAAAATACCCTTCAAGAAAACTTTGCAGGCATTGTACTCTCCGCACTTAAAAGAAGAGAATTGCAAACCAATGCGCAAAATTGCAGCGAAAGGAAATGCAAAACTTAAATGTAGGAATATATAAACAAATGAATGAAATTAAACCCCAAAAAACACTGAGATCTTCATCAGTACGAAACAATAAACAATTCATGCATCGAAAATCACGTTAGATTATGCCCTCTCGAATGAACAACAGTAATTGATTTATATTATTACACTGTTAGTATTGTTTCCTGGTAAGATTGATACAAACAGGGATATTTTATAAAAACGAAAATTTTGCAATAAATTTGACAGGGCAGAATACTATTACTACACTACCATTATTAATCTTTCTATTGAAATCTCTTCTAACCGTTGCTCAGTTTTACATCGAACTTTCTTTTAATATCTGAATAGTTTTGGTTATTTTTACGGTTAAAATAATTAATTTAATCTATAAAAAAAATTCATTCTGTGCTCGAACCATTTTTTTTCTTTTATCAAACTTTTTTCTTTTATTTATTTATTTATATATTTTTTTTTAATTCTAGAACAAGACACTCACAATTTCAAAAGAAAACACAGTTTGATTTTTATATTACATGCAAACTTTCTCTAATACACTTTTAATTTTTTTTTTTCTACTAGCCTAAAGAAAAGTAAGAGGAGCATATAGAAAATTTTATCTTTTAAGTAAAATAAGTATGTTATTAAAGCTTTATTTTCCTTATAATTATCGCATCTTATTACGTTAATGCTCAAACATGATTCTAGGAATATGATAATCCCTTCTGAACGAAATATTCTAAATTAATCCTTTGTTCCCATGTTCTCATTAGCTATAGAAAGAAGAATCTAGTCACGCCTTTAAAATCTTTAAATAATTTTATAAAAATACTTTTTATTTAAGCAAAAGGAAATACGGCGTAGCTATTTTCTGGTTTAGTCAATTTTCTTTTTAGTGCTATCATTTATCGGTAACAACTTCTTTTAATGTTACATGATTTTCTGAAACACAAATTGCGTACATTCTTTTAATTTAAAAAAAAAAAGTTTTAAAATTTGAAAAGAAACTGGTTAATATATACATGTATGTATGTATATATATATACATGTATATATTAAGCCGTTTCTTTCCATTTTTTAACACTTTTTTTTTCACGTTTTACATATAAATATAACGTCATAGAATCATATTTTGTTCCTTTTAATAACATGTATATATATATATATATATATATATATATATATAATGTTTAATTTATGTGATTAAAATGAAAAAAATATATACATAGATAGATAGATGTATGTGAGTGTGTGCGTGTGTGCGTGTGTGTATGTACCTGTATATGTGTGCATATGTATATATATATATATATATATTCTATATTTAAATCAGGGCTGCCACGGGAGACTTTTTTTATATACTTTACCTCTCGGCGAGGAGAGGCAAAGTTCGCTCTTAAGATTTTTACTTACAAGGAACCAAAATTATGAAATTACTATTATGCTATAAGAATTAAAACATATGATGTCGAATTTTCGATAAAGCAGCTTTTACGTTTTGAGTAATTTTTTTCTCAATATTTTCGATTTTTTTAAATCGATTGTTTTTATAATGCTTTTTCCCCTCTACAGATAACTTGAATTAATTAGAGATGTTGATATGCTTAAAAGTACATTTTAGCTAAACTTAGACTTAAAATGTAGTTTTGCAATATTTGGGCATTAGCCAGAGCTTGATTAAGGGGAAAGCACACATTATTTATACTTACACCGTTATTTTTTAACAAATACTTTCCTCCTATAATAAACAGAAAATTCTCATTAAAAATTATTTTAAAAAATTCTGGTGTCTAATAACGGTCAGTAAATTGGATTGTTTTACACCGTTCATTTTTTATAAAAAAATATTTCCTCGTCAAAGCGTGGCATATGTATATATATTTTTAACGTATTTATTAATTTTTATATCTCAATAGGTACAAAAATATCCGTTTCGGAGTTTTAACCTCAAAGTTTTTTTTTTTTTTTTTTTTTTTCTAAAAATTACATTTTTCAATAATAGTTCTATAAATTTCCATGTTTCACAATATTCCAATTAATATTCCTTAGCATTTTTAGCACTCGTCTACTTTTCCACATCACTTTACTTTTAGAGTAATTTTTACCAAATGTAATTACGAATAAAAAATAAAGGAAATATTTTTTAAAAAGGAATGGTGTGTAAAAAAGAAGGCGGTTGCTAACTACTACGGAGCATTTAATAGGATATTGGAAAGTAGGGTTTTCTACCACCATAAAGGAGAACAATATCATAGATCGACATTTTTATTTATTCCGGAGTATTTTTAGCCCCGCCTTCATTTTGCACCATTTTATTTATAGAAAGGTTTTCTCCAATGTATAATTTCAGTAAAATAAGAAAAAAAAAAATACTTTAAAAAAATAAGGTGTACAAAATAATGCCGGTGCTAAGAGTACTCCGTAATAAAATAAAATGTTGGCATCTATGCAATATTACTTAGAAAAGGCTTATATTTACATAGCTATCAACATCCTAATTAATATTCCGTAATATGAGAGTTGCCAATTTTTATAATTTATTTCTGAGCGTGCTTAGCCCGCCTATTTTTCATACCAGTAATATTTTAAGAATGATTTTCTTCTTATTTAATCGTTGTCACATATTCAGAGCCTGATTAAGGGGGAAGCACACATTATTTATACTTACACCGTTATTTTTTAACAAATACTTTCCTCCTATAATAAACAGAAAATTCTCATTAAAAATTATTTTAAAAGAATTCTGGTGTCTAATAACGGTGAGTAAATTGGATTGTTTTACACCGTTCATTTATTATAAAAAATATTTCCTCGTCAAAGCGTGGAATTTCTATGACATGAAGTAAAAAATAATTGTAAAAATATTTCGGTGAGAGCGGAGATAATGTGTGCTTCCCCCTTAATCAGGCTCTGCACATATTCGAAAGAAAAGTTCTGCTGTGAAAAGAAAGCGTGGCTAAAAATAGTCCGAAATAGCAGAGTTGCCAACATTTTAATTTATTCCGGAGCATTCTTAGCCTCGCCTTTAATTCATACCACTTTTATTTCAAAAGTATTTTTTTCTTACTTTATCGTAGTTATATATTGGAGAAAATATTCTATAAATAAAGTGGTGCGAAATAGAGGCGGGGCTAAAAGTGTTCTGGAATAAATTAAAATATTGGCAACTGTGGAACTAAAGTATAAAACTTGGGAACTTAGGTAGGATTGTGAATACCCGCCTTTTTTTTTTTTTTTTTTTTCACCATATTATATTAGAGTATCTTAATTAATCATAATTAAATTTGGAGAAAATTTCTCTAAAAATTAAGTGGTGAAAAATAAGGAACGGGTACTAACAGTATTGCAGAATATTAATTAAGATGTTGACAACTATGTACTTGTTAAAGCACACGGAAGTTAGAGTGTATAAGTTCTGGTAACGATTTTATTTTGCAATTATTATTCTTTTATTGCATGCATTATGCATTAGAAACGTCATAGTTAACAACGTCAATATTTTAGAGAATATGAGGAAAGACGATGTTTATATTTATGTGATTTAAAAAATAAATTAATTAAAAATTAAGTAGCTTCAAAAAATAAAAGTATAGTTACCAACTCTCTCACATTTGACGGGTGATTCTATGCAAATTATTTATAATAATTTAAAGCGTCTGAAAAAATTAATATGAGATGTTTCTATGCAAATATAGTAGTAATAAAATTTATTTAGAAACTACAGCTATATAAATAAATACAACTTATCAAGTTAATGACGCATATGCTAAAATTTCTAATTTATTCCATAGGATTGTTAGTATTTTTCTTTTCTTTCTTCATACTACATTTTCTAAAGATTAACTTCATTTTTACTTAAACGCATACCAGCCAACTTTCTAATAAGTATTCCGTAAAGTTGTTAGTACTTACCTTTTTTTTTCAACCCCACCTTTATTTTACGAGAAATTTTCTCCCATTGTAATTACTATTAAGTATTCCTTCTACCGGAAAACTCTGTCCTTTTGAATTAAAATATTGACCCCAGAAATCTATATTGGATAATATTTAAGATATTCTTGAGTAACTCTTGAGATGATAATTTGTAAAATATTGTTAAACAATAATTTCTTGTTTAATTTTATTAATTGAAAATAACAAAACTTTCCGGTAGACCTAATAAAAAGACTTTTTAAGGTAGACCAGTCTTTTTTAGACTGGTATGAATAAAAAGACTGTCACTAACATTTCCAAAAATTTAGCACGTACGCGTAAGCCGAAATACATATTAGCAGAGATGCCAAATTTTTAATTTATTCCGGAGCATTTTTAGCTTCGCCTTTATTCCATACCACCTTTTTTTTTTTTTCTTATTTAATCGTAGCTTTATTTTGGAGGAAAGTATGCTAAAAATAATGTGGTGTGCGAAATAAAGGCGGGGGCTAAAAAGCATCTGGAGTAAATTAAAATTTTGGCAACTCTGATATTAGAGACAACTTCACTTGGAAAAAGTGGTTCCTTCCCCCTCAAAAAAAAAAAAAAAAAAAAAAAAAAAAAAAAAGTGGGTATCAACAGTTCCATGGAATAAAATATAAAATATGGCATATCTGATAACATTCCTGCCAACATCCTTGTACACGTTGTACTCTTATATATTGCGCATTTTTTATTTAACATTAGTCATTTTTTTTAGAGTATTTTTATTCTATTCTATCATAATTAGATTTGAATTACGTTAATCTAAAATTAAAATGTTGTAGAAAAATGGGCGGGTACTAACAATGACACGGAATATTAATTACAATGTTTTCAGTTATGTGATCAGGTTATACATTTTCGATAATAATTTTCCTTCAATGGACAAGGAAATTTACACTCATTTATCTGTAGAGGTACCAGAAAATACGAACAAGGTTATGATAGAAATTCGATACGCAAAATTCTTGGGGTATTTATAGTATTTCCTGTCAGTGTGGTTTATCATACATTGGCCAAACTAAACGCAGTCTTAAATTTCGTCTAAAAGAACATATGAATTACGTCCGCAAACAAGAAACCAATAAATCGGCTATTTCTAAACATTGCTGGGAGGAAAATCAAAATTTTAAATTTAATTCAGCTAAAATAATTTGCAGACCTAAATCCATTCATGAACTCGATTTCTTTGAAGCTTTTCATATTTATAAAAATTTTAAAAACCTTGTAAATTGTGATTTCGCTATTCCCTATTTGTCTGACTGTTGGAAATTTTATATTCAGTCCACATTTTCTTAATTTTTCTACTGTTTACACAGCTAACTTTAATAAATTCCTATTGGCCACTCTCCCCACCTTTCCCGTAATTCTATTGGTTGAACTAAATTCGGCCCCTCTCCTATATATACGAGCACTTCTGCAGATTCAGAATCCTTTTTGCACTGATGACGGCACGCTTAAAGCTGCCGAAACAGCTGTATGCATTTCCAATATTTTTCTTTGGCGTTTCTGACGTAGTCGTTTATTCGAGTTTTAATATTCCAACCCCAAGTCTCCTGTTATTACAAGTTCTCTTAATCTTTAAATGATATAATTTGGTTCCAAAATTGGTGAATCTAAAAAAAAAAAATAATATAAAACAAAACCGCTATTTTCCTCTCAACTTCGTGAAATAACCCTTTTGAAAATTTTAAATTTTAAATAGTGTTGTTACATTAATTTACCTAGACATGCCAGAAAGATTAATAGTTCTTACCGTCAGAAAATTGAACACGCGAGCTAAACTAATTTTTGTTAAAGGAATTTATGTGCTTCACGTGATTTATGTTAACAGCCTACATTTTTAAAATAAAATTTTTGACACGACGTTTGAAAGGTTGATATAGAAATGGAAATGTAATCTGTTAAATTAATCTTAATCTTTTTACTATAAAACCTATAAATTAAACATATTCGTCTTTTCGACACTTTTTAGCGTATCTCTTAAGAAACTAAACATTTAAAATCAATATATGTTTAAATATACCATAAATGAAAATTATTTCTTCACGCTTGATTTTCCTCTTAATTACATCTAAAAATATTTTTTAATATTACGTCCTATTTTCAAATAGTATCAGAATGTTTTATAAACAGTAATCCTTCATTTTACTCGTAAGTACTGTTGGTGTGAAAAAACGCAACATACGATATTACTTCGTCACTAATTGATGCAGAAAAAATTTAATAGTCATAATTCGACGGGGAATTGCGTATACTTTTAGAAATTGAAGGGATTTTTTTTATTGAAAATCGTCTGCACATTAAAACGTGCACCACCTTTAGCTTTTTTTTTTTTTTTTTTTTTAAATAGTAATGCCTTATTTGATTTTATATTTGAATTCCAGTGTTTGCGACAATGCGAAAAACAATATTGGTTGTATATTCTACTTATAATTTCATAGTTTTTCAAAATTTCAAGATTCTAATATTAAACTCGTATTGCAAGCATTTATTTAATTTTGTTTATATCTATACAAAAATAAAAAAATAACTTGATTTATATAGATATATTATATAAGCGATGATTGCGTGTATTTAATATAAGAGCTAAAATCTATGTGGAACAAGGACAATATTCAAATATATGTATCTGAAATGAAAATAAATAAGAAGGAACAGAGGCGTGTATTAAAACATGAATTATATTTAACATCATCATCTAATTATGTATTTAAAAATATCCTTTAACTACGGGTAGCTATACACAACCAGAGCCTGATTAAGGGGGGAGTACACATTATTTATACTTACACCGTTATTTTTTAACAAATACTTTCCTCCTATAATAAACAGAAAATTCTGATTAAAAATTATTTTAAAAGAATTCTGGTGTCTAATAACGGTGAGTAAATTGGATTGTTTTACACCGTTCATTTTTTATAAAAAATATTTCCTCGTCAAAGCGTGGAATTTCTATGACATGAAGTAAAAAATAATTGTAAAAATATTCCGGTGAGAGCGGAGATAATGTGTGCTTCCCCCTTAATCAGGCTCTGTACACAACTAGACAGCCATATGCAAAAATTTCGATATTCAACAATTTTTGAATGAGAAAGGCGTGATAAGACAATCCGTTTCAAAGTTTTTCTTTGATAAAATTTAATGTCCTTGAAATGGCAAGGAGCATATACTTAAAAAGGAAGTTCTAGATAATTTTTTCTTCGTCAATGACTATATTAATATACGTGTATGGCAGTAAATAAGCTAGTAAATTTTTCACCAATAAATGAACACATAAATATATTTAGGCTAGGGGAAAAAATGATCCAACATTTACGTTGCAATTGATAATTGGATAAACTGTGGACGAGTGGCTCAATTATTGTGCATAGAAGATATCTGTTTGATTAACCTTTTCAGGAGCAGTGGTATACTTGTATATTTTATACCATCTAATTTTAATTACCAATTTCGAAAATTCACCCCGGAAATGTTTAATAAATTTTTACCTTTGTTTAATTAGCCGAAAAAAAAAAAAAAAAATCCTTTATTTCTTATCATTTAACTCTGTTTCCAAATTCTAGTGGTACTTGATATTAAATGAATGTAACTACGTTGTCCAAGAAAGGGTTAATAACACAGGTTATTTTGCATTGAATAAAAGCTATTTTGGCATCACGATAAAAATGTATATGTAATTAATTATATTTAAGAAACGTAATATATATATGTATGAATGTATTATGAGAAATAATGTTGTATTTTTTTTTTTTTTTTTTAATCCATAAAATTTTATTATTCCTTCTGACAACAAAATAAATCTGTAACATTCTGTGCGAGATTATAATATCTCCGTTCAGTATGTAATCTTATACAATTTTTATTTAAATCTTTCTCACCTGAAAAAACATCTCGTAAAAAAATTTAGATTTTTAATAATTTTCTTGTTTTTTTCTATATGCTCTGTTTGAGATTAGAATAACTGTTTTCAATGATTGAAATTCCTTTTTTGAAAGGGATTATGGTTATTAATAATACAGATATGAATATATTCTTTTAGTAATACTCGTTTTTATTAAATCTGAACAAAGTGGATTTAAAAAGTATAATTCGCACTGAAAAGCTGTTTATATATTTTTTTTCAAATCTAGGGAATGTGTGCGAATTTTATTTAATATGGTGAAGGATAATATGTTTTCGATTAGTGTATTATTGTATTATTTCTTAACGTTAACAATGCAAAATTGATGCAGTAAGAAAAATTAAACGCAAATAATTTAAATTATTAAAATTATGAAAGTGGAATTAATGTTAAATTCGTATAATTCTCAACGCTTCTGCATATGTGTTATGCGTTCCGTTTTATATGGGAAGCTTGGTACCACTACTGTCAAAGAAAAGACATTTTTGCCATTTTTCTGATGTATAAAAGCTGACAATTTCTTTTTAAAATATTCTTACCTCTCGTATGTGCCTTTCGAGGGGACATTAAAAAATCGAGCCACGGCTTAAGGTGTTCCTCTGCAAATGAAATGTTATTTTTCTAAAACGTGTAACTATAACTACCTTTAGGCTACCGGAAAATTTTAATAGAAAGATTTATTTTATTTACTGATGAAGTAAAATAAAACAAATTACTACTATTTTTCGGTAGCCAAAAGGTAGTAAATTGGAAACTATACGTGTGACGTTTTAAAGGAACGCCAAAAGGCGTGGCTTACGGAAAATATGCCGAGCGCAAAGGGTTAATTCTATATCTCTTTTTAAAAACGTAAATCTATGACGTTATATTCCTAGGAAATCAGTCCTAATTATTATTATTATTCACAATGACATATAAACGATACTCTACCACCACGAAGTAAACCATTATATTCTTCGTTTATCTGTTTGAAACCCTCCCTTATTTATGTATAATACGCGTTCAGATAAAAATTAGTTATTATTTTCTGTCAAGTGCCACCTACGTATTTGCCAACTTTAACACTTTTGGTTACCACCAGAGAGCGTAAAAGTTGGCAGCTATGCACATAAAAGACAATACGTATTATCAAAAAGGAAATTCACGTCGCTAAACCTGATAAAAAACGCAATTTCTAAATAAAATAAAATTAAAGTGCGTAGTGATGCAGGAATTAAGACTAATTGTCTACGCTAAGAAAACAGTGCCTTGGTAAGATGTTCCCCATGGAGGGTCTTTCCAAGTGTCCCAGGCCTATATTTTCAGCATTTATATTTTCAGAATTTCGTGTCAGTGAAGTTACTAGATGGTCCCAAATATAATTTAAAATGACAAGAGGCTCTCTTAAAAAAAAAAAAAAAAAAATCTTGAAAATATCCTCTTTCGCTGTGAAACAAACAAAATAAATTATGTCTGTCGGTGCATCGTAATATTCAGCTTTATAAAAAGATTGCCAAGTACCATCTTTCAAGGCAGAAGGCAGTATCAGCATTTCGAATTTAAATAACGTTTATAAATGCATAGCTGGTAACTATTCCAATTTTTAACTAGCGATTGCTACAAAATTTTAACAAGGAATTTTAAACGCATTTAATCATTGAAAAATATTGCACAAGATTTCTCCAGGGAAATATTGGAATCATGCAAATATAATGTCAGTCACATGCAGAGATACTTTCGCTACCACAATTATTTTCTGAGACTGTCTGATTTAGTCACAAAATACTATATAAGAAAACGATGATTTCTGCATAGTTGCCAACTTAGCACCTTTTGGCTACCGGATTTTTTTTTTTTTTTTTTTTTTTTTTTTTACATTGCTTTAACAGTGTAAACCGTTACAGTTAACTGATTAAATAAAATAATTATTTATATTAAATTTTTCTGGTAGCCAAAAGGTGCTAAGTTGGTAACTATAGGCAATAGTAGTTGATTATCGTATCTTTCTGTGCGACTGACACTACCTTCCACCATGAAATTATCCTACCGCAACTTAATGCATATAATCAGCAGGTGAAATCAATTTTACACCAGAATTTTTTTAAACAGAAAAAGCTAGATATTTACAAATATATGTAGACCTATGAATTCTTCAGCTGAATAATGTTTCTCGGATTTGATAATTTAACAGACGGGCGAAGTTTACGCAAGTGATTACGGTGACAATTGAACCGTGTATTTCATAAAAGTTCGCAGTAGTAAAATCGGTTATAAAATACATTAAAATTGACTATGAAATAATAGTGGTATCAATTTTTCCAGTAAGTACGCAAACTTTAGCAAAACAATTGAAATAATTTTGTTATGCCACTCACCGTTTGGTTTCGTGTGTCGTTCTATTGTTATTTTATTGCAATCTAAGTCTAATTAGATCGGCATTTACTATTCAAACCATGCCTGGTATCATTTACAATTTATTTCAGAGTATTGTTAGTACCATACCTGCCAACATTCTAATTCCGTAAAATTTTTAGTATTCGCCATTTCTTTCACACCATTTTTCAGAATATTTTTCTTCTTTGATCGTAATTGCATTTAGAAAAAAATTACTCTAAAAACAAACTGGTGTGTAAAAAGGGGCGTGTACTAACAATTTTACGGAAATTAGAAGGTTCACAGGTATGGAATACCCGCCCATTTTTCACAACAGTATTTTTGAAAAGCCTGTATCTTCTTATCTCATCGTAATTACATATTTGTGAAAATTTCCCTAAACGTAATGTGGTGTGAAAAAACGGCTGGTAATAAGAGTATTCCGGAAAAAATTATAAATAATACCAGGTAGGTTTAAACCATACCTGCCAACATTCTAATTAATATTCGTTAGTGTTGTAAGTCACGCCCTTTTTTCCACACCAGTAAATTTTTAGAGTAATATTCTCCAAATGCAATTACGATTAAATAAGAATAAAAATACTCTAAAAATATACTGGTGTGAAAAAAAAAAGGCGGGGCAAACAAAACTACGGAATATTAATTAGCATGTTGGCAAGTATGGTTTAAACCCATATAGCCAACCTTCACAGATTTTCCGAGATTTCCTGTGAACGTCGGGATAGTCATACGACAAACCATGGAAGTCTTGGAGAGAATATGTGTAATCTAAAGAATAAATTCCTAACCGCTACGACGATCCACGTCTAAACTGGGGCTGACACCTGGAGCACAAAACCTGGAATACAGTGCACCAACCATTTAGGCACCAAATAAATGGTACATCTCATGGTGATGGATATCAGTGTAATATATATCAATATATATTTATAATTATAAATTTCTTTTTAAATTTTATTCTCTGAGGAATGTCAGTTTAACCCTTTAACACGCGCTGTCCTCGCTGCGAGGACACAAAATTTAATATCCAGGTGTAAAACTCATCCCGGAAAATTTTTAGCAAAAATTCACGTTTATAACATATCAGAAAGGCCTGTTTTTTAACCCTTAAAATTTTAAATTTCTTTTAGTTTAATTTAGTTCAGGAATTCCGGTGGCAGTATAATTTAAATGTTTCAAATTGTCTTGCGCCGCAAAGGGTTAAGACAATGTTTTCTAACTTATGAAAATAAAAATTGCTTTAGCCCAACCAAATGCATAACGTTTGCTCTCAAAGACGGTAGAAGAGAAGTTTGGGATTCAATCTTAGGTAGCGCCTGTTCAGAGTTTAAAGTTGGTTTTTCAGGTAGTTGCATATATGCAGCACTCCATAAAATGAACCGCAAAAAGGACATCCCACATCGAATAGAAAATCGATCTAAACACACATAGATTGTATCGCATATGATGTATTTTTAATGGGTTAGAATATCGTTCGAATTACAATTCAGTCTTTTAAGTGTAAATCTGGTTATTCAAATGTGTTTTTCTTAATTGTTTTTACATGTATTTAAATAAATTTCCCTACTTTCATAATATTTATCTGTACATAACAAGAGTTCTCTCCTTTTTTCCGAACTCTTCCACATCTATACTTATATTGCAATTTCATACAAAATGTTTCAATGGTTAGTTAAGGTTAAAAATTGCTATATAAATATAGTGATGGACGAGTCTATAAAAAAGGCGGAACTTTACAATGTATGTCTACATTAACCCTTCGCGGTGGCATAATATTTTTCAGAAGTCACTTCTTCAGCACGGGTTTTTTAATTGGCCGGACACAGCTTCAGACAACTACGAATATTTATTTCCACTTTTGTTGAGTAAAAACTTTCCTCTTATATACAGAACTTTATAAGGATTTCTAATAAAGTGAGTGGCAATCAAGAATTATAGTAGTTAGCAACGTTGAGTTAGGTTATTTAAATCGTGTATTTCGAACAGGGGAGCAAAGCTCGAACTTAGCTAGGGATTCCAATTTAAGGGGTTCAAACATCTCTTTTTTTTTTTTTTTTTTTTTTTTTTTTAAACAAAACCATAGCTACTAACACTCCCATTTTTCACAGAAGACTTCATACGAAAACTATATAAAAATAAAAGTGCAGCTATTAGATCACAAAAAGTTAATGTCATATTGTTTGTATTAGAAAATAGTGTTAACACTATGCCGTCCGGCGACACCACAGAGGTATCATACGTAAAGTATCACTCCACCAGTGGACGTTTCTTTCCCAATTTGTATGTTATTTATTTCTTTAGTTTACACCCAATATTCATATTTTTACAATGAAATATGTTATGGATACAAATACATTGATTAGAAAGAATATAATTATAATGCATATCCATTTGTATTGTAAATGTGAATACAGAAAATTTTGTTCTGCGATATTCTAACTTGAGAGAATAACGCCCACAGGCGGACCTTACTGTCAAAAAAAAAAAAAAAAAAAAAAAAAAAAGAATGAAATCATGCGGGCGTGAAATTGTTAAAAAAAATCAATTAGAAAATGTAAATTTTGGCAGCTTTGTATAACACAGCGTATAAGAGCATGAGATTATTTTTCAGAAAATGTCGGTATATTGGACAGTCGTTATGGCAGAAAATGTCTACTGTGCCTTGTGCTAGATACAAGGTCTTAATATAGCAAAAAAATATTGAATTAAGTTTTAACACATTCGTATAGCGTATTTTTCTATTTTAACAAAGAAAGCCTCTCGCATTAGTTCGTTACTAAATTACACAGGTTTTCGTCTAAAATTTGTATTTAATAATTTTGTCTGATCTTTATGTTTTTTGGTGTGTTGAAACCGAAACTGTAGCCAGATTTTCCCTGCCCCAGTGTAATTTTTTGTTAAAGCAGAGTGTCTATATACCCAATTTCTTCGGCGACTTTTCCACTAACATAATCATGCTAACTTTTATACTATGTTTCCATGATTAATTGTAATTAATTATGGAAACATTATACGTGATAGCGAAAAACTGTTCATTTTCTGTTTCACCACACCAGAATCATACGCATCAGCTAAAATTATAAAATAAAATTTTGCCAACATTATTTTTGTTGGCAAACTGTGTAATTAACTGTGTAATTAGCGGGCCTACAAAGATTTGAGTGATGTAGACGGTACTTAAAAGTCTAAATACGAATAAAACAAAAACATTCTTCTTCTTCTTCTTCTTTTTTTTTTCATAATGTATTGTTTTAGAGAAACACCTAACAACGGGGTTATTTATTATTATTATTATTATTATTATTATTTAGAAATCAATTTTCTTTTACCACCGATGTATATGTTATTTATTTATTTTTTCTTAGGAGGGGGGCTATTGGTTCTAAATTTAAAATCTTCTTTTGATAATTATGAAAAAAGTTAAAAGTTCTGGCTACAATATATATTGTATACATATACAAATTTTGTATATATTGTATAAATATTGTATAAAAATTGTATATATATATGTACAAAAATAAAACTGATTGTAACGTAGTACAAAACTAGCAAATAAATGTTGCGATTCATATTTAGATCCAATAAGAGACAAAACGAACTTAAATTACTTACGCCCACAAGAGTAAAAAAGGCTATTAAACATATTGACGGAAAAAAATGATGAAGGATCTCATTAAATGTACTAAAAGAGATTCATGAATAAAGAATAACAATTGGAAAAAAAATTGGAATAATAATTGGGGGAAAAAAAGCTTAAAAATAGAAGTATTATCACATCAGGGAGCATGCACTTATTTCAAAAAATGCATGCACTTATTTCAAGATCCAATTATTTCAAACACTTTGCAAATGTACTTTCTTGTAAAAAAAAAAAAAAAAAAAAAAAAAAAAAAAAAGAAAAAAGAAAAAAACCTTATACGCTTGTAAGTCTGACTTATTTTTGTTTCATTACTATGATTTGTGAGATCATAACGGGTTTTTCCCCAAAAACAACTTTTAGAAAGAGGTTGAAATAATTGGATCTTCAAATTAATTACGCAGCATGTGAAAAGCACCTTAAGAAATTTCAACTTTTGGAAAATGTCTAAAATCTAGCTCGTTCTTTTTCGTACAATTCACTTTAATTTCATTCTATTTAAATGCACTTTTGATAAAAGTTGCCCAATACATCTAGCTTTCAACCTATGCAATAAAAAAATATTTTAACTTTCACACATGCGTTGGAAAAACGTTTTTCATAAAAATGATTATATTTCATGAGATATTTAAGATATTAGTATTCTGATTACGGTATATTGTTTTAAAAGAGTTTTTCCAACTTATCTGAAAGTGGGAATAATTTTCGTTAAAAACTCTGTATATTATAAATAAAAAACATTTTGATTTTTTTTGTAGTTTTAAAATAAATGCTTATATCTCCGTTATTTAACATGCTATCGTCACACAAATTCATCCACAAATTGAACTAGGTCTGTTTTAGTGTATCCTAAAGTTACACTTCATTTCGTTCACTTAACGATACAAGGTGATCACAAACATTATTAACTTTGCTCAATTTATTACCGGCCCCCTAATTGTTGTCTTAAACCAATATTCACTGAAAAACATGAGAAAAACCCAGTTTTTTAAATACCCAATATTTGAAAACATTTCTTTAAGAGATAAGTTTTTAATTAAAAAAAAAAAAAAAAAAACTGTTCGTTTGCAAATCTTTCTAAACTTTTGAGCTGGAGTGTATATACTTTTTATAATAACTATAACTTATAGCAATAATTGTAAAAAATGTATGTAAAGTTTGTGAAACTGAATACAAGCAAGTATGTACAGAAAAAAATATTTTTTATTTGTAGATTTTTTCAAGAGTACATATATGCTATAGATTTATATCAGAAAATATTTCGAAATCAAATCGAACTTTTTAAATGATCTCTTCTAAACAATTCGTAGAATATTTCCTAAATCTCTACAAATAAATAAAAAACAATCATTGCATATTTGAATTTTCATTAGTTTTTATAATATTTACGGAAGATAGTAATCCTCAAAATATTTTTCTTATATTGAGAATATATTCACAGTGTAAAGATTATACTTTATTAAAGAAATAGCTCCTCAAATGTAAATATTTATACAAAATCTTTTATTTATTAGATTTCAACTTCGTTTTTTTTTTTTTTTTTTTTTTTTTTTTTTTAATTCTCAACAGAACAATTTTTCAGATATTAGAAGCTTTGGAATATGATACTATTCGTTAAATTTTCAGCGAGCTAATTTTGAAATTTACATTAAGGAATTTTATTTAATTAAATAAGCAATTGGAATTAATATTTAAAATAGAAAAAAAATGAGAAAAACACAAATTTGAATATATAAATTAAAGTGAAGCAACAAATTTGTTTTCTCCAATTATTTTCAGACTAATTAGATTTTCATTCCAAACGATCAAATATATATATATATATATTTTTTTTTTTTTTTCCTTTTTTTAAGTTGATTTACTTTTTACATATTGGTAAAATGAGCATTGAAATTTTAGGATATAATTAGCAAACACTTTTTTTTTATCACTTCTTAACACTATATTTTTCATTTAAAAAGATATGCATACAAAACTAATGCATTCTTTTTTATTTTTCTTAAACTGAAAGCGTAAAAAATTTCTTATTTATGCAATTCAAAAATAATAGCACTTATTAAATTTGTTTACGATTAAGATTTTTTAAAATAATTTTAGATATATTACTTTGATTTTAAATATTAGATAGTTGCAGTGAGCAGAAAATCATCTTATGTAACATCAATTTTGAATATTTTTTTAAAGGAATTAAATTACAGCTTTATGAGAAGTGCTGTTCGATAATATATTGTTAGACCTGCTGACTATGCTAGCTTATCCGTAATGGTATTAACCCCTTCAGGGGCAATGCATTTAAGTTGATTTAAAATCAACTGCCACCAGAGTCTGAGATCAAGATTAGAAGAAAAGTAATAAATGAATGTTTTCGGGTAAGGTAAAAAAGTAAAATTTTATATAAAATTTCTGGGATGAATTTTTGAAGTTGAGAACTGAAATTAGGTGGTTAAAATATATACCACCGCCCCTGAAAGGGTTAAGCCACGCCTTTTTTTCACACCAGAATAGTTGTAGAGTAACAGTCTTCTTGTTTAATCATGAGAACGTATTGTTGAGTATTACCCTAGAACTATTCTGGTGTGAAAAAATGACGGGGTCTTATACCATTACGGATAAACTAGCATAGTTAGCAGGTCTATATTTTATCCCTGTTTTCAATATTGTTATTAGAATTATATACATGCTTTTAACCTATTCCGTAACATTTTAGCACATGCACTTTCTCTACACCACGTTCATTGTAAAGTAATTTTAACACTTTCGCGACCGCTGACGTGAATTCACGTCATTTGAAAATTTATAAAACCGCCAGTAGACGTTTCTTTAGGTTACATAAGATACATTGTTTCTGGACGATATACTCAATATTTACATTTGTGCAATCAATGCACTATGGATATAAATACTTTGATTAGAAAGAGTGTAATTGTAACGAATGTTCATTTATATTATTTATTTGAATACAGAAAATATTCATTTAAACTAATGTAATGTAAAAAATTAACGCCCACAGGCGGAGCTTACTCTCACAAAGACAAAAACGTGCGGTCGCGAAAGTGTTAAGAATTAAGATTAAAAAAAAAAAAAAGAAAAAACTGTAGAGTCGAAAAAGCGTAGGTACTAACACATTATTGAATAAATTAACTCTTTGCCGGTATTATTTAATTTCACTCCTCTGGTCAGTGTTGCCAAATTTAGGGACTTTTTTAGTCGATGTCCACTATTAAATTTTAATTGTAACGGTTACCGCATTACTTCGATGGTTATTCGTGTACCCTGCATATCCAATATCACTCCACAAAATTATCGGCGGTAGTTGATAAAAGAGTCCCTAAATTTGGCAACACTGTTCAGAGCGCTTTCGAGCACTAGTGCCTTCAAAGTGTTAAAAAGGTGGCAGTTATACTGAAATGTAACATACATCCTTTGCGGATTAAAGATAGATTATCTTATTTATGAGTAAACAGTACAGAAGACTTTCGGTGGTAGCTTTTTTTTTTTTTTTTTTTTTTTTACTATAATCTATCTAGTTTTTAGAACTAAAAAAAGGAAAGTTTACGGCCAGTGAATTATACGAGGCATAAACTTTAGCAAGTGACAACTCTTCTACTTAGTTGTGAATTCAGACTAATATTCAAGATTACGAAGATTTTTGTGGAAAAACGAACAATTTTGCTGTTGATTACAATCCTTTATCTTGAAATGTACGGACGGGTTACTTAAATTTACGACTTTCCATCTCACCAGGAAACTATCGCAAAAGTGTAATAATAGAAATCAATTAAATTATGTTTATTCGAGAGCTCATAATCTAACGTGATTTTCGATGCGTAAACTGTTCGTCCTCGAGAACTTGTTCTCCAGAAATTTAAAGTTAAGTTAGGGTAACAATGTAGTAACGAGAAAGAAGTGGTAGGAATCCTGATAAAAACTGTCAGAACAATGACTTTTAACAATTTGTAGATTCTAGAATTGTGAATTTTCAGACATTTGATCTCGACAGAATATAACTCAAAGCTGAAATAGGCAACTGATTTATGCATCAAACAACACGTTTGTCCATGCTCTTTCAATTATTTCTTGTTTTGGATTTTATTCACATACTTGCCTACCTATCCTGGAAGATTGGTAGTTTCCGCCTATTTTTGTAAACCACTTAATTTCTAGAGTGATTCTCTTCAAATACATGTACGATTAAATAAGGATAAAAGTACTCTAAAAAACGACTAATGAGAAAAATTAGGCGTAAAGGTACGGGATTAACAATCTTCCGGGTTAGGTTGACAAGTATGCATTCATTATTTCAGTTAGGCGTGGTTTTTTTTCGATTCAGGTGTGGTTGCACGGATTATTAACGAATTTTCAGAATTTATAACTCGAAAACGAGCTGACGTGGGCAATTGTTTTATACGTCAGAAACATGTTTCTACATGCTCTTTCGATTGATGCTTTTATTTTCCTGATTACAGTATGGGGTCAGTCCCTGGCAGCGTTCCCAACTTTTATAATTTATTCACAATCATTTTTAGCTCCGCCTTTTTTCGCACCAGAAATTTAGTAGATTATTTCTCTTTCATATATGACAACAATTAAATAAGAAGAAAATCATTTTTCAAATTTTCCGGTATGAAAAAGAGGCGGGGCTAAAAATGATTGTGAATAAATTATAAAAGTTGGGAACGCTGGTCCGTTGTCAGACGAACGGATACGTTCAAACACCCTAATTGATATTCTGTAGTATTATTAGAGTTGCCAAAATTTTAATTTATTTCGGAGCATTTCTAGCCCCGCGTTTATTCCATACCACATTTTTTAAAGGTAATTTTTTCATTCCTAATCGTTTCATTCTTAATAGAGGCGGGCTAAAAATGCTCCGGAATAAATTAAAATGTTGGCAACTCTGAGTATTGTTAGTGTCCGCTTTTTTTTTTTTTTTCTCAACACCAGTCTTTTTATAGTATTTTTTGTTTCTTGTTTAATCGTAATTGCATTTCTGGAATTTTTTCCGAAAATAAAGTGATGTAGATGATATGAAGGGTACGAACAATGCTACGAAACATTAATTAGATTGTTGGCAGGTATTGTTGGGCGTAGTAGTTTTACATATCTTCGTTTTTAAGAGAACGGAGCTGGGTGGAAGAATTGTCAGCTACGATATGTGAATTCAACCAGACTCCACTTCACAAGATTGAATATTTTACAAAATATTAAACGTGTAAGAAGTATTAGATATGTTAATAAATAACTTTGTAACACTTTTTTAAAAAGTAGTCTTATTTAGTAAAACTGTAATACCCATGGTTAATTATTTATTTAATTTCTTTTTAAAATATCCGGAAATTGAGACAGACAGAGAAAAAATGAGCCCATGCAGAAAATGTGTCAGCAGACTACGATTTAAAAAAAGATGTTCTAAAAGTTTAAATCCATTTACCCGAATGATATGCATAACTAAATATATTACTTTCAAAACATTTAGATAATCAATATTTTTTTAATGAATTACAAGTATTTTACAACTCACGTACAGCCCCAAGATAATGCTGTTAACTCGATGCTATCTTGAAAGGAGATTATAAAAAAGAGTGATTTTCTTTGATGACCATCACATTATTCAGGAAAGTATCACAATGTTGCATTGAGATAATTTCACGTATTTTTTGTCCGTTTAGTAGCATATAACATTGGAAAATTAACCAATTACAGAATATTTTAAACAGAGTTGACAACAACCTATATCATTTGATTTTATGCAGATGAATTTAATAATATGATTCCGTATTGAAATACGTGTTAAAAATATGCAAGAAGATAAAGCATTATATTTAAACTAAATTTATGTTAACACGCCTTCTTTTGTAGCAGTAACGTATCTGGCATAATGAACCCGATTTTTTGGATACCGGTAATTTGTTTTCTAGACTTTTCCCCTTTATAGAATCACAGAAAACTCTTAAAAAATTTGTTAAAAAATTCTCTATAAAAATACCTCTGTCCAAAAATTGCGGTAAGCCACACCTGCCAACATTCTAATTAATATTCCGTTGCACTGTTAGTACTTAACCTATTATCCACATAATTTTATTTTTAGAGCACTTTTCTTCAAATATAATTACTATTAAATAAAAAGAAAAAAGTCTGATGTGAAAGAAAGGCGGATACTAACAATACTATGGATACTAACAATGCTAATTAGAATGTTGGTAGGTATGTGTAAGCGTAGCTGCAAACTTTTTTTTTTTTCCATAACAGTTTTTTTTTTTTTTTTTTTTTTAGAAAATTTCGTCTCATTTAATTTTAATTGTATTTTTGAAAAGTTACTCTACAATGAAAGTATTGTAGGAAAAAGGGCGGGTATTGACAACGTTACGAAATAAATTAAAAAGATGGCAGCTACCAATATGATAATTTTGAATATGATTTAAAGATTGCTAATTATACATTGCATATATATAGAACAAGCGATTTCTCAGATTTTGATGGATACAGTCGATAATACAATTTTGATACTCATGTGGGGTTTTGAATACAGTATCCCTGCCAAAAAGTGTTATAAAAAAACATTTCCCTTCGTAAAATCATAGACTCCTTAACTAGATGCCTGTCGCGTAGCTCGGAAACTAGGCAACAGCTGAAGCGGCAGGCAGCGCCGTAGAGATTGCGAGACTATTTTATTTAAGAGCCACCAAATTTTTTTTAAAGTGGGATATGATATATATAAAAGGCGAATATAATCGAAGAAACGTCGATCATATATATCACGTATCACTTCTTTAAATTATTGGTGACAATTGAAAAAATTAGTCCCATAATCTGTACTAGGTGGCGCTGTCTACCGCTTCAACTGTTGCCTAGTTTCCGAGAAACGCGACGGGCATCTAGTTAAGGAGGCTATGGTAAAATAAGTTATAATATCAGAGTTCTTCTAAACGTTCTGTTAAAATTTTTTTTAAACACAATACCAAACCGAAAGATATATGTCAGAGAAATGTAAAAATAGTTCTAATGCTAAATAAAAAACACAAAAGAAGAAGAAGAAGAAAAAGAAGAAGAATAGAATAATTAAAATAATATATTTTTTATTATGAGGAATCTAACTAAAATAAACATATAGCAAATTAAGTCAAAATAAATAAACATTTCAAAATTCATCTGAATTTCTTCATCATTATTAAAAACAACACTTTATAAACATAGAAATACATTCAAAGATGTTATTAAAGTAAAACTGTATACTTAGTTATTTTTTTAGTGTATATGCATGTTTATAAAAGGTTGTTTTTTAATACTGTTGTACACATTTAGATGAATTTTAAAATGTTTATTTATTTAACTTATTTTTTACATGTATGTTTTAATTAAACGTCTCCTAATAAAAAAAACGATTGTATATTAATTAATGTATACACAATTAATGAGATGGTATGGTGATTGTGTATTTTAAATGAATAATTACACAATATGCAAAATTACACTTACCACAACATTTTTATAAGTTTGCTAACATGCTGTAAATTCCCGATATTTGTGGACTTGAGTATCTCTACAAATGCTCATACGATGTAAAAGAAACCCTATTACATTACAGACAATATCTGCTGCAAAAGTTGCCAGAAAATGCCTGTATGCTATGGAAAAACACTTTGGCAGAAATTTTCTGTAAACAATATAGAAAATATTTGTACACAATAGATGTTTTCTGCAGGTAAAACTCGCATCAAACAAAATTCTCCTATTAATTTTTAACTCTTAGTAACGGAACCATACTTTATGCTGTTACTTACTTCGGAATCATTCTTGAACAAGCTTAACCCTTTGACGGTCCTATTTGATTTCACTCCTCTGGTCAGTATTACAAAATTCAATATCCACCACTTAATTTTAACTGTAACTGCTTTCTAATCATTTCGAAGGTTATGCGTTCATTATGTATATCTAATATAATCCTTAAAATTATTCATGATAATTGAATTAACCCCTTAACGCGCGTTGTCCTCGCTGCGAGGACGCAAAATTTTAGATCCGGCTGCAAAAATTCATCCCGGAAAATTTTTAGCAAAAATTTACGTTTATAACATATTAGAAGAGGCCGGTTTTTTTAGCCTTAAAATTTAAAATTTCTTTCAGTTTAATTTAGTTCATGAATTCCGGTGGCAGTATAATTTAAATGATCCGAATTTTCTTGCGCCGCAAAGGGTTAAAGATTTACTATAATTTGCAACACTGTTTAAACCACTTTAAAGCGTTAGGACTGGCAAAGGGGTAACCATATTACTTTACAACCTTTTCTTCATACAGAAAAAAAAGGCACTTTAACAAACTACAAAGCTTTAATATTATTTTAAAATCGAGACTTATACTTAAAAGTAAATAGTTTATGGTCAATTCTATGAAAAATGTAACTTCAGTTACACACAGAGATAATTCTGCTTGCACCAACATTTTCTAAATATAATCACTATCCTATTGAATCATAAAAATTACAGCAAATATGCCGTTAAAATTTCTGTATAGTGATACTGGTGGCAGAAAAAGAGGAAATATTATCTTTTTTGTGACTGATGTTACCTTCTTCTATGGAAGCACCCTTATGAGATTTTAAGTAAGTTTCAGATAATTTATACACAAGTTAACGTGTTTAAAAATAGTAATTCTAAATTTCAAAATTTTACAGCTTCTTGAATAAATCTCAGAACTTAAACAAATATCTTAATGAAGTACTGCTATTGAATTTTTAAAATTTTAAATTTCAAGGAATAATTATTATTTTTTTATTTATTAATATTAGGTTCTTCAAAACTTAAATAAATTTCCGATTCACTTTACTAAATTTATCAATTTTATTAACACATATTTCATTGCATTTATAATTTGTATAGTTATTTTTTTTTAAAGATTGAAAGAAAGAAAAATATTTCCAATACAAAATTTTAAGTTGATGCTTCAAAAGTTCTAAAAATATTATCTTCTGTCAGTTGCATCTAAAATGTTTGTTATATTTATCAAAAGAAATTTTACTTTTTCATTTCACTAGCCTATTTATCAAAAATTCTTAATAGATTTGTTAAAGAAAAAACCATCATAATTAATGTATTAGATAAAAGTTTTCTGTAGGCAAAATAGAAAAAAAAAAAGCATACAGATTTAATTTCTTAGCTGCTAACCGTTCCGATTTTTGGATAAGCTGTGAAAAAATTGCACATTTACGGTCAGTGACTGGCAAAATTTGTTCCATTCACTGACCGTAAAAATGTTATGCCGTAAAGCTATCACGACTGATTTCTTGAAGAAGGGAAGCCACCATTAACAAACGGTCAATACTTCGAATATTAGAACGAACTGTTTACAATACGGGTATTGGACATTTTTCTAGGGAGCTGGTCTTATAAATTGTCGGTAGTTCTGAAACTTCCACTGAAATTTTTAGAAAGAACCGGTAATTTTTTATAGAAATTTTCAGTTCATTTAATCATATAAAACTGCTACAAAAACTTATAAAACTAAAAAAAGAAAAAAAATCGGTATCCAAAAATAGGAACGGTTAGCAGCTATGAAATCCATTTAATAGCTATGGATTTTATCTGTTTACAGATCAAATTTATCTTTTGATGTATTGAAATGCATTTTATAGTACATTTTTTTTTTTACAGTTTTTGAAAATAGAAGTTTTCTGTAAGAAAGTTACTGAAATTTTCTGATATTTAAATGTTTTTTTCTTTTTCTTGTCTTCCTTTCTTTTCTTTTTTAGTGTTCATATAACTTTCTTGATTCTTTTGCATTCCTTTTTCTCTTATGTTTAATTATAGACATAATTCCATGAACTATTGTTTTGTATATTATATTAGAAAAAAAAATATGTAATTTACCATGGCAAAATACTGCCATGAATAATCGACAGTTTACTGTATTTTAATTCCTCAGAGAAAGATTCTTTAGTCGATAGCACAGTAGACTTTTTTTTTTTTTTTTTTTTAAATGTCGCTCCAATATGATGCTACACAATCGAGTAATTAGTCTATGATGACTAATTACTCAACTGTGACCTCTAGAGGGGTTGATGTGAGTACTAAAATTTTCATCTCGGTGATATATGTCGTAATCTGCTGATATCTCACGCTGTGTATTCAGTGGAGAATTCTACGAGTATATACTTTGGTTTAATTCAAATGCCAGTTAAAAATATAATGTCATGTAAATTCCGAAAAATAAATTTATTTCAGCAGAGCTTTTGTAATGATTATTATAATTTCGTCAAAATCAAGAAAGTACACTTTTGGTAAGAATGGTTTTGAGAAACTTATATTTTGTTATTTCAAAGAGTTCTTTATGAAACTGTTATCTTAATTTCACGTTAAAATTTAACTTTTGTAAATCCAGAAACGTTTAATATCTAATATGTAAGTAGTGATTCATCTCTACAAATTTTCAAAATTTCACAGCTGCCAAATACCGGGAGATTTTTCAGAACACTTAAAACCAATAATATCGAATGAAACGATTTACGTTTTTCCATGCTAAAGTATTGTTACGAATTTGTAATTAATTGTAGTTATTTTTATGTAAATTCATTGAAAGAAGCTAAGTCAGGATATGAAATGTTAATTTTCTGTATTTTCTAGTTTGTTTTTGCATTAAAATAGCTCATTTCTCGTTATAAACACGTTTAAAAGCTTCACCGAGGCAGATAAAGGCCTTGGAGCCAAATTTGGCGAATTTTTAGCTCCTTTGAGACTTTTTTGGCGACCTTGACGAGAAAATTCTCATTATTGATATACCGAATATGGAAACTTGAATATTCTACGCACCACCAGAACATTCTGGGTTTTATAGAAAGGTATAAAAGGAAGCCCAGTACTGCCAAGTAGTCAGTTTCTCGCCAACTGCCTTACAATAAAGATCTCCTGAGTAGTTTGTTGTTTGAAGCGCATTGCTGCGTATGTTAATGCTCTGATGCAAATTGTACTGTGAACTTGTTGTTGTCAGCTGTTATTTGAGCTGTGTTTGCTGGTAAAATTGAAGTTGATACTTGTTTTATAGACCTGCAATCTTCTGAATTTTCTGTAAATAAACTTTTGAGCTTCTGTAAGTTTCGTCTTTCATTCAGAGACAACTCACGAACCCCAAGTACGCAGCACTGTTAAGTAAAAAGATGCTGATCGAAAATAGTGATTCTTTATTTTTTGTATTTAAGAAAATTTGAAAGTAATGAAACTGTTATAAAAACAATTTGACATTCAATGTCCTCAGGAACGGGTCAAAGGCCCATGCGATAAAAATGATCGCATCGAATGTTGAATGCGGAAATCCCCCAATAGAATATATGGAGGGCCCCAAGAAGAGAAAATGTCATATTAATTCTAGACTATTCTGCAGGTAGAGCATATCTGATAACATTTCGAATTTATTCTGGAACACAGTTCGAACCCGCCTTTTTTTAACTCCTCTTTTTTAAGTAACATTTTTATGCAAACATAATTACATTTTGTAGAAAAACGCTCTTTAAATAGGGTGGTGCGAAAAGATATCGGGTACTGTGATATATGCAATTGCGTGGAAGTTATCACCAGCATTATAAACTTTAGTTAACGTCATATTCTGTTATTTCAATGAAACTACACTTAAATAACATTAACAGATTTTAATAACAAAAACTATATGTATGAGCCTATCTATACAGGACATCTAAAATTCATGCATCACTCAAGTGATACCTAGCATGTATCGTTATATCAGATAAGTTCAGAATGAAAAACTCTCCATAATGCTAGTAATCCAATTCACTCAGTTCGTTTTCTTCTACAAGTTCTCCAATTTCCAGAAGGAGTGCAAAGGTACAGAAACCCTTTTTTCTATAAGGCAACTCCAAATTATAAAATTCTCTGTCACATGAGAAACTTAGTTGCACACCCAGTTAAATAGTTCTTTGGGTACTTGCTTGTCTCCAAACAGACTGTGTACAACCCTCGTCGGCAGGCGATATCGGCAACACAAAAGTGAAGCATGAAAATGCGATCTTTTTTAACCTGGCCTATTGAATGTGCACTCGGAATGTACTTGTTATTTGTGCTCGCAGACAATTAACCACTTCTGGAACTCACACACAGCAGGAGAGTAACGATGCCTGGACGATGTCACAGCACTAACAATAATTCGGTAAAATGGAGAACATTTACCAGGTATAGAAGAGGCGCGAATCAATCAACTGATATCTATTTTTTTTTTTTTTTTTTTTTGTATCTGAATTGGATGGCATAAACATGGTGCTAATGGCGCAATTGACAACCTTACTGTTTGCCGGTTAAAAAGTTTATCACCACTATTTTCAATCACTAATTCTTTATGTTTACGATCGTAGAAAATTTTTGCTAAATGTTTCCATTAAAACTGGAAGTGTTAGCACCTGTGTATTGCCAAACACAAATAAATATTCAGATACATGGGTGTTAATTCTAAACTAGAATGTTGTGACCACCACATGACATTCTTCTATATTTTTCTATGCGAATTCACTCAGCAAAGATAATTTATTCAAATCATTATTTAATAAAATTATCTTCCATGATAATGCAGCACGATTTCCATATTAGAGAAGTAGTATAACACTAAATATCCAAAAAAAAAAAAAAAAAAATTAGTTTTATTCTCAAAAAATTGTAAAAAAAAAAATATATATATATATATATATATCTTTATTTTAAATTATCGCAGATCGATGGTTCAACCATTCATTTTAAATGTACTGGCGAGCTCTTTTGAAAGATACCCATCATGAAAATTTATTCCCCTCGAGGGGGGACTTCCCCCCTAGGGGTGCAGGCGATACTCTTACATATACAAAAAAATTTTCCCATTTGACTATCTCTATTATAAATAATTCTTGTAAATTCATAATGATTATTAAAAAATAATTCTCTTTATGCACATTTATACAAAGTTTGTCCTATTCCACCATGTTAAAAATTTAGAAAAAGCGGGATGGCAACGCAACCTCTAAGACATTTTTTACCAAAACTTGATAGGCACTAATTTATGTCAAGGTGTAACTACATACAAATTTGTATGAAATTCGGTGCAGTAGTTCCTGAAATACAGTTGCCACAAAATTTTGTCACACACATACAGACAGACATTTTCTAAAAATGGTCAAATCGCGTTCTACAGATCTCAAAATGTGTAAGTCCATCAAAAACCCGAGGTCAGAAATTTTTACTAATCCAATACTTTCTTCTATTGAATACAGAAGAAAATAATAATGCATGTTACAAAAAGAAAAGAAAAAATATATAAATCAGTGGTGTAGAGAAGTGAAAGAATACGAACCCTGATTGCATGTTACAAAACTGATATATATTGTTCTTAATAATCATCTATATTTGATAAATATAACATACATAAGCACAAAATTTACTTGATAATGAATATTTCTTTTATTAATATAGCGATTTATTACAGCTACATTAACGATTTTAGAATATTTTCTATTTTTTAATACTGATAAATGATTCAATGATGAGTAGTTTCAATTTTTTATTTACAAGCTTAGTTAAAGAGTATATTATTTATACATTTTTAATTTTTAACATCAACGGATATTTTGAAAGAAGTAGAGATGCATAAACAAATTTAAGTGATATTTTGACCACAATTCTCAGATTCTATGTACCAGATCTTCCGAACATTTTTTTTTTTTCGTCAAATATAAAATTATTCAATTAAATTGTTTAGAATGGCTTTTTCTGAAATAGCGCTGATAAAATATCCAGAGAGATGACAGTTTTGCTAAGTATTACCTTTTTTAAAACTATTTAGTGCATTTTCATTTTAAAAAGCATGTGGTGAAATAATAGTCGTTCATGTTATCACGCAAGTTAAAATTAACGCACAGTATATTTTTACATTTTTTTTCTGCTAATATAATATATCTAACAATAAAAGTTTTTCGCTGAGATATCTAAAATTGCCTTTACTAAAGTATTGTGCTCAGAAGTCACGCAATATATTGTCCATGTAATGTGATGCATTGTTCAAGATAATTTTGACACAGGCGATATTTTAGAAACTATTTTAGAACTTTATAATCTATTTCATAATGAGATTATCTAATTTAACATTTAGAACAATCTTAATTAAAATTTCAAATTTTGTTTTACACTCTGAAATTTTGAAAATATTTTTAATATTTCACTAGATAGTACATGGGTAGATACTATATGCAAGACCCAGAAAATATTTATTATTATTTTGGTATTAAAAAGACACACCTCGTCCGACGCGAGGTATATCTTTTCGATGCCAGCAATTCGTAACCTTTATGCGTCGAAAGTGTCCTCTGAATCGATATCCTTACCGATAGATATAGTTGCCACTTTAGCAGCTTGTGGCTACCGGAAAACTTTAGTACATTTTTATTTTAATTTATCAATGAAAACCATTACAGTTCACTGATTTAATAAAATAAATACTTCTATTAAATTTTTCCGGTATCGAAAAGGTGCTAAGTTGATAACTATACCGATAGATGAAATGATTCTCGATCTGGTGCCAGATTCCGAACACAACTTCGATCGTCAACGACAGTTTCGATACATAATCGACAAAATTGCACGCGAGTTCAGATATTGCCGAACTGATATAAAAATGACGTCTAACTATTTTCACCAATATCCTACAGCTTTAACTAGAGAGTCACTTCAGTTGAGGAGATAGCCTTTGTCTTTTCTGATGATAATCAAATGTTAACATATCAGCATAATTATTTACTTCTGAAAATTAAAAGCTTCTCAGCATACAAACAAGTTTATTTATAAATCTTTAGTGGTGACGGTGAACAAAACCGCACAAGAATAACGATACAATATCGGCACAGTGTTGCCATATTTGGTAACTTTTATTCAATATCTACCACTAAATTTTAATTGTAACAGTTGCCTAATGACATCGCATATTAATCGTGTATTACCTATATCAAATGTCACTTCTCAAAATTATTGGTGACTACTAAATAATAAATAAAAAATCACCGAGTCTGGCAACAGTGTATCGGTAACACAGAGATTCTTTAAATCTGATGTTAAAATAATATCATATCTCTGATATCAGAATAATATCTTGCATTCGATACGTTAGTGACACCACGAAAGACTGTCAAGTGTCAGATACCTGTCTGATAACAACTATTTGATATTTCTTTTGCACTATGTAAAAATATCATATTTTTGGTACAGTACAGACACCATTTATCTGATATAGAATTTTATTTTTCATGAAAAGGATATCTGAATGTTACAAAAAAATCCACATGTCTGACAAATTTCATGCATTTGATACCAGAACGTAATGTTTCTTATACTAGTGTGTTTGCTGAGGATCTACAGATTATATAGTTTTTAACAGAGTTATATGTTTACAGAATTACCTGTATAGAACATATGCAATAATAATTTTTAACCTACTCGCTGTTTAAAAAAAATTACTTCTTCATCAATTTCTTATATATTGAACTTAGATATACACAACGAAAAACAAAGTTGTATCTGATAAAAATTTTCAGGGATTTAATTTCAAAAGTACTACCCCAGTACTCTAAGTTTCCAGCTTTTTTTTTTTTTTTTCATTTAAAGACACTCTTAGGAATGAGAAATTTTCAGTTTTTTTTTTGCTACAACTATTCTCATAGAGAAATATTTACAAGGTTTTTACATTAATGCGTCGTTATTAAATAGGATGGAGGTTATTGTATAAAAATAGTGCTAGCAAAAAAAAAAAAAAGAGCGAAAATTACTTATCTGTGTTTGTGTCCTGGAAAAAACAGACTTTGAGCTCTAAAGTCACAGATTAATATATATATATATATACTGAAATGTACCTCATAAAGTTAAACGTTTGTCTGCATTTGTTTTTTTTTTTTTAATTGTATTTTAAAATGTCGTAAAGTTATGTTTTAAACAAATTATTGGAGGATTAGTCGCCACTCAAAATTGAAGATCTTAGTAAACGAACATGATTTTCTGGGGAACAAGAGTTTTTTTTTTTTTTTTTTTTTTTTTTTTATCATACGTCGAGACATTGAAAAGTTTTTTAATTAAGTGTTTTATTATTTTTTTTTTCTTTTACATATCTGGACGTTATTATTATGCGGATTTTTTTTTTCATAATTTTATCTATATTTGAGGCATGTTTCTCTATTGGAAATCAGAATGGGGGTCATGTAAAAATTTATATTTTATAATTTTTTAAACTGAATCCCATGAAATTTATAATAAATTATGTTTTTACACAGCTTTGTAATTTTTATCATGTAGGTTTCTAGGCAGTCTAACTACTTTTTCTATTAACTATTTTTATAACTACTTTTTCTTAATAGAAATTTTCAAAAGTTTTCACTAATTTATTGAATTTATAAAATTTAGTGGTATTTAAAATGGAAACTACTTCGATCCCTGTATTATATGCTTAATATCAATTAAAAATAATAATAATAAAGCCAGGATAAATGTTTTTCAAACAAACTGTATATATTTATTGAACGTTAGTGTGCTTTTCTTTACTTCCTGTTAGAAAGACCCTGCAAGAGTGTATCTTTCATGCCTCGTTCCTTATTGTAGACAGTCGGTCGAACAACTCAACGCGGAAGGTGTATTAATCCATTGTTTGCTGTTATAGCTACAAACACTTCTATTTATAAAGTAAGGTTTCTTGCCACTTTTTTTTAATAGCAACAACTAATATTAATTGTTTGCGTTTCAATATCTTGCGTTCACTGTTATAAACCACTCGTCTGCAGTCTTTTCAAAAATCGGGACAACTTGAGAGTATACTTGAGGGTTACGTAAACGTATATTTTATTTCGTATATTTTATTTTGTTCTCCAGTGGGTGCCCGGCTATTGTGGCCTTTGGGGCAATGAACAAGCGGACTTCCTTACAAAAAGAGGTGCCAACTTACTACAATATCTCAATACAGCCATTTCTTACTGGTGGATTAAACTGTTTTTAAAGAATTTATCTGCATCTAATGCCTTACGAGATCTTGAGAATCATACAGCTCTAAAGAAATGGAAGAATTTAAGTCCTTCACTTATTCCTGATAAACCAAGATGTAAGGCAGTTGCGACTTTACGCCTATCTACAGGACATAACTGCCTTGCCTCTCATTTGAAGCGCATAGGTATCTTAAACGACCCTACCTGCCCACTTTGTGATTCTGGAGAAGTAATGGACCGGGACCATCTGTCCCGTTGTAGGGCTCTTCGATGTTCTACAGAAGAGTCGAGATATTGGGAGGCAAGATCGTTCCTTAGGCAATGACTTCGGTCTTTTGTTCTATGTTATATTGTCTATAATTTGTTTTGTAACTTTATAGTCCTCTGTAACTTTTGCCTAGCCATTGGAAAAAAAATCGAAAATAACCAGCCCTATATTAGGCTTTCAACTAAAAAAAAAAAAAAAAAAATTCTAAACGGTATTACATATTCGTATTTTACACCTTGTGGGCTGCCAGTATATATAAACGTCAGAGGCATCGATTGCTCAGGATAAAATTTAAATAATTCAAAAACGAACATGGAAAATCATTTGTGAAATAATTTAACGTTTTAAAAGAGTATTAAAAGCAGGGCTTACTGTCCGAAATAGGAAAATACCCGAACGACAATATGCTAACTTTTTCACGACAGCAGGTTTTCGTCTTTTAGACAGTAGACTTCGTCTGTGGGCGTTATTCTTGAAAATTACATTATTTTAGAAAAAGGTTCTCTGTTACTCTTACAATGAAAAATTTTTAATGTCACATTACAAATGGGTATTCATTATTACTTTACTTATTTCTAATCAAATTATTTGTCACCACAGTACATCAGTAGTACAAATTAAAAATAATTAATACAAATTAAGAGTTCATAATAATACATCCAACATTAATTTCGGTTATATTTTTAATAATGAATGCAACATACAAATGGTAAAATGAACGCGATTGATGGAGTTACAAATGTCCAAATGACGGGAATTCACATCAGTGTTTGACGTTAGAAAGACCCCCACGGAAGGCACTCTCCCCTCAGGCCTAGGACCTGATTATTACCACTAACACAATCTTTATTAAAACTAGTTTTAATAGTTAAAAAAGTATGTGATAAAGATCTCTCGCTCTAAGTGTAAACTTCTAAAGTGCAGCCCTGTTAACGTTTCTAATTTATTCAGTATTTTTGATTTACACTTTTTAAAACTTATTAAATCATTATGTAACACTGCCATGCAAAAACTGTTGTATTTAATAATATCTACATAGAGAATCACAAACCATTGCATTCTCAATCATTTGACTTTCGATTGTAAGTATCACAGCTACACCAAACCTTTTTTTTTTATTGATTTAACACCACTATGTCTTAAAAGGTATATGTCACATATGCCTTTCAAAGAATTATAAAAACTTTCTGGTATTAAGTCTTCCTTGAAAAACGGGAGACATAGTACCTATGAAATATATACAGAGTTTCCAACAATTTATTCTGGAGTATTCTTAGCCCCTTCTTTATTTCATATCATTTTGTTTAACGAGAATTTTTTCCATAATTTATAATAGTTATGTATTGGTGAGAATTATTCTATAAATAAAGTGGTGAGAAATAAAGGAGTGGTTAAAAGTGCTCCGGAAAAAATTAAAATGTTAGCAGCTATGAATATAAGTGGTACTTTTAATTGTTGCAACTATTTTATTGTAATTTTGGGATATTTTTCAATTGTTAATTCAATTAATATTAATGCCATGCCTTTTAAGATAGTAAAAGAAACTTCAGCCAACAAATTACTTTCAAAATTTCTATTTTCACAGAAAGATATTATAGAATCTGGAGGCAAAGAATAATTTCACGCCACCTTAGTTACCACATAATACACCTTGTTAATTGAAATATTCGAAAACTTTCATTAATCATTCCAACTTCCGAACAGCTCTAGTTAAGTCGATTTTCTCATGTTAATGAGAGACATTACTGATATCCAGGAGGCATTAGCAGAACAGATTTAGTGCTGACTTTTAATTTTCGCTTTGTTACGGATCTATATGCATTAAATAGGGTTTGTTAAATTAATTCAAAAATGCATAAAATCTAGTGAAAACTTATGCTTAGATTATGATTCTGTAAGCCCCATCAACTTTGTTTAAATTTCAATTTTCAGTGCCTTTATAATTTAAGCGTTATGTTATTTTTGGATGATATTAAAATTGATTTCACTTTATTAATTGGCAGTGTCAAGTTAATTTACCTCTATTTAAAGATTTTTTTTAAGTTTTTATAGACACATGTTTAATGAATTTTAAGAAGATTGAGGCTGGCTGTTTTATAATTACCTTATTATCCTGTATACAGGGCCCACAGATTTCTTAATATTTTACTTATGTTGTATTATTTTGTCACTTTTATTTTAGAAGCCATATTTTTAAATATCTTTAAAGCATTAAAAACTTCAAGAAAGAATTTTTTTCGAAAATAGCGGTACAATTTATTTAAACCTAGATAATTGAACTTAAATCAGAGTTGTAACTAATCCTTCGACTCATAGACTACGAATTAAAAACAAGTATATTTTTATATTTCCTTCATTTATTTCAAACAAATTAGCGTAAGATAGAAAATGTATTATAATATTTCAATTAAAAAATAGAAAAGTGGCAAAAAATATCGTTTGTACTCTTGGCATATGTAAAATTGTGCTCTCCCCAAATAGCCTCGTTGAAGTAGTTGCATACGTATTTTGTCATTCTGCGTTTCTTAGATGGACAGAAAGTACAAATTCTGCGTTTGTTTGTCGCACTTTTAGTCGTGTCTTTTGTGGGCTTTTCATCAATATTCAAAATATCATCAATATTTATTTTAATGATTGCTATATATTTGACTGTTAGACGATGGTTACAGCAAATCTCGAAAAGTAACAAGTGTACAGTTTTGCTTATCACCTCGGTCAACTCATTTTACTAGTTATGAAGGTAGTGTGGGCGAGGTGGTGTGAGCGCAACGGGAACATCTCGAATTCGCAAAACTGGTACGTAATCGGTCGTCTATTAAACGAATATTTAGTTATCTAGGGTTAAACGCGCCTAAAATTTTAAGAACGCTACGAGCCCTGTGTGCGTAATCCTCAGCATAGGTAAGCTATTATTATATTAGAAATTTTAATTAACAATTTCGCGACCACTGACGTAGATTCACGTTATTTGGAAATCTGTAAATCCTCCAGTGGAAGTTTCTTTTGCAATTTGTATGTTACTATATTTCTTAAGTATATTCCCTATATTCATATTTGTATAATCAAAATACTATGGATATAAATACTTTCACTAGAAAGACTATAATTATTATGTATATTCATATGTAATATAAATATGGATACAGAAAATCTTGTTTTGAAATAATGTAGCTTGAAAGAATGACGCCCACAGGCGGAACGTGCTATTAAAAAGGCAAAAACATGCGGTCGAGAAAGTATTAACAGACAAAAAACTATTCGTAAGGAATGAAAGCTCGAAGATATATACATTTGTTTGTTAATTAAAATTTCTGGTTTGAAACTGGTTTATCTGGCCCGCGGTTTATACAAATGAAAAATACGGTATTCGGATCTACCGTATGTATCATTTAATTTCACTTTCTGGTCAGTGATGTTAAATTTACAGACTTTTTATTCAATATCCATCATTAAATTTTTGCTGTATCGATTCCCTAATCACTTCGAAGGTTATCCGTCCGTTATGAATTCCCATAGGTGCCAAGTCTACTGTTTTTGACGGGAGACTTCAAACCGGAAAATCGCTGTTTTCGGTAATATGTATATAACATTTCCCATTTAAAAATACTGGTGACAATTCCGAATTGAAAGTTTAAAAACATGGCAGCTCTGTGTTTCTAAATTTGGTAACATAGTTTAGAGCACTTTAGAGCGTTAAAGGCAACAAATAGTTAATTATCTAACTAGTTTATCGATAGCTAGTGAAAAGAAAAAAAAAAAAAGATAAGGCAAAGTTATTTTGGAGAAACACTAGAAAATAATTTGACAGAAGAATTTTTTGTTTGAATGATAAACTATTTTTAGATCCATGTACATACTTGCAAACATACTAATTAATATTCCGTAGTATTGTTAGCCCCGCGCTGCTTTTTCCCACCAGCATATTTTTAGAGTTTTTTTCTTGTTATTTAACCGTAATTGAATTCGGAGAATATTGCTCTAAAAATTTACTGGTGTGAGAAAAAGGGCGGGACTAACAAAACTACGGAATACTAATTAGGATGTTGGCAAGTATGCATGTATCATCTATAAGAATAAAATCAGAAATATGAGTTTAGAAATAATATAATGAACATAATTAAATGATATTTAAGTGATTAAGTTTACGAAAAAACATAAATATTATAGATTTTGTAATAGTTATTATTTTCGTATTCGATCAAATGCCTAAAAACAATTTATACCTTCTGAAATAATTTAAATGACACATGCGAATGTTCTTCATGAGATGCTCTTGGAATAAAATATTATCGAAAACAAACATAAATCAATAAACATGATTAGTGAATGTCACAAAATACTTTCAATTAGAAAAAAATTCAAAATAAAGTGACAAATTGGTGTTTTAATTCATTTGTCTGTAAGAAGTAAAGTAAAAATAACCGCACGTAGAGGCATGAAATATAAATTATGAGAATGTGATATATATTAACAAAAATGAGCTAGTATTTTCAAATTGCCTTTTGAATTAATGGTTGCGTTATGTTCTTAATCTATATATATAAAAATGAATTGCTGTTCGTTAGTCTCACTAAAACTCGAGAACGGCTGAACGGATTTATCTTATCTTAGTCTTGAAATGTTCGTGGAGGTCTGGGGAAGGTTTAAAAGGCGAGAAAAAATCGAATAATTTCCGGGAAAACCCTAAAAACAGCCCTTTTCTATTTCCCATACAAACGTTTTCTAGAGTCAATTTGAACTTTATTGCTATTCAATAAAGTTTAGGTGTGTTCCTAACGGCTGATGGCTGAGCTACAAAAATTTGCATGTTGATTCGTAATGACCTCCCCTGATGCACCTCGAAGCCGGATTTTCGAATTTTGTTTTAGTTTTCTTTTAATTAATTAAAATGTTAAAATAAAAACCTTCTAATAACTGATAAATTGGCCATTTAGTTTTAATCCTTAATTTAATTGTTGCCAAAAAAAATTATTCTTTTTTGAACAGAAAAAAAGAAAAAAAAAACGTGAACAATATAAAATTAAATATTTATTTAAAATATTTAATTTTATTCCTTAATTTAATTGTTGCCAAAAAAAATTATCATTATTTTTTCGACGGAAAAAAAAAAAAAAAAAAAAAACGTCAGCAATAAAAATTACATGTATTTAAAATGAGGAAAGTAAATTAAAAATTTAGAAATATCAGTCGTATCGTTACAAATAAGATACCAAATGAAAGATGCAATTTTTGTGAATCCAACGGATTAAACAGCTTATCGATCGGACAATTAGATTTTTTAAAATTAACTAATGTATGTATTTTATAAATTTTCTTTCACAAACACAAACGTGTAGTATACAGCCTGCACAACACTAGACCAAATTGAAGTTCAAATTTCATCAATATTTAAATAAATAAATGAAAATAAAAATATGCTTAATGGGAAATATATATAACCATTAAAAGTTTAGTTGTCTAAAATATGTCAGAAATAGCGCTCATAGCATATTGTTACAAGGTATTAAGTCTTATTTTTACAAGGGATAAAATCTAAAATGATGACAAAAATTCAAAAGTCGCCAAAGAGAGCTATATTAAGGCGGTACTATGATCATGCTTACAAACCATGAATACTAATAACCACAAAAAATTAATTGTCTCATGCAACAGACGTAGCCGGTCATAGCATATTATAATATTTAGCGTGAAATTGTTATCATTTTTATGGTTGATCGGGGATAAACAAAATAAACATAGGAAATAACGTAAAAGCAAATATTATGTGCACCACGTATAGTGTTGTTCATATGTAACTGGGATTCAAATATAAAGGGGATACTTCATTTTTTTTCGATACTATCTATTTCGAAACTGTTATCTAATAAGGACTTAATGCAAGCCTATTAGTAAACCTTTGTCTCAGGTAATAGGGACAAGCGCCCGAGTTTTAGCGGATGACCAAATCGCTACCGAAGGCAGCAGGGATCCGAAGCGAGCTTTTGAGCAATTTTAGTATTTTATTTTATTTTTATAAAGCTATATAGAAAAGAGTTTCCTTTAAATTTAGTGACCAGCGAAGCGGGCAAAGCCTGCTAGTATTTAAATAATTATCTAGGAACAATGATATTATTAGATAATAGTTTTTTGCTATACAATAAAAATTGTATCATATATTAGTTAATCAATCATACACAGCTTATATATTATTGCAAGGCTGCCACACGGACGACATTTTTTTAATTATTATTTCCGTACCGTTATTTCCTTAACATAAAATTTTTAATAAATGTATGCAGGCAAAGTGAAGATTTACCTGCACAAATATATCATGAACTTTATTTTTCAGAAATAGTGGTGAGAAAAGAATAAGGTTGCCTGTGGCAGCCCTTTTACTGTTACAGAGCTGCCAACCTAATCCGGCAAGTTGTTAGTACCGCCCGTTTTTCTACACCACTTAATTATTAGGGTATTTGTTTTCTTAATTCATCGTAAATATATTTGAAGACAATTACTCTAAAAAATAAGTGGTGCAGAAAAATGGGCGGTATTAACAATTTGCCGGATTAGGTTGGCAGTTCTGCTGTTAAAAAATAGTTGTGAAAATGGATTCTGATTTTAATGAATTGCTGGCATTTCTGATTTATTTATTTATTTATTTATTTATATCTGTTAATTTATACGGTTTTCCATGTACAATAGAACATTTACATTTCGTTTCCAAAACACATAAATATTGATTTTGTTTTTCAAAAATATGACACAACCATTCTGTAGTTATTGAAACCATTACATTAAACAAAGTATTTTTAAAATTATTAAAGCTTATACGCATTTTTTTTTTTTTTTAAGTTTATACCAAGATTAATAAATAACCTGTGACAAGTTTCAAAATTTTTTATGTGTTTTCAAAAAATCGTGCATCGAATAATGAATTTATTTACTTTAAAGAGCTCAAATTTATCTATTCATCATTTTTTGTAAAACAATTTATTTAAACAGAATACGCTACTTCCCCTTTTCTTTAATGTTTTTTATTCATGCCATAAAGTGCAATTTGTATTTCAGAAGAGTTACGTGGTTGAAATAGTAATATATTTCAATTATTATCAAACTAAGTCAAAAGGTTTTGCTAATTTTTTTTCTTTATTCTTTAAAAAAGTGTCAAGTCTTTCATTAATCTTTTAGATGATTATCAGTTTTAAATTCAGTGAGTTTCTCCTCCTTGAAATTGCCATATGTGCATTTATATTTTAGTTAGACTGGAATAAATCAAAATGTTCTTCATTTTATATAAATTATGTAAGAAAACAAATGGTTACTGGAACAACTCGTGAAACTATTTTTTTGTTTCTTTAATAAAACTTTAGTTAGGGTTTATTAAAAAATAAAAATGAACTATATGATTTTCAATTAATATCAATAAAAATATATATTGGGTGAAATATTTGAGAAGGCTGTCAAAGTCTGTCACTTATATTGGATTTGAAATATTATAAAATGTTGATTATTGCAACAAGTAAATTTTTATTGTAATCTTTAAATACCCTTTGAAAAAGTATTTACAAATGTAATTTGTAAATACTGGTTGGGCTGAAAATTGTTATTACAAAATGCGATAACTTTTATTTTTTAGGAAGTAACAAATGCAGTTAGGGGTAGATTTGTTTACTTCTTTACTTACCAGTAGGCAAAAACTTTTGAAACCGTTCGTAGAGCATTTCCTATGTATTTCGTAATAAAGAGTAAAATGTGTTATGAAAACTGTACAATTAAGCATTTTTTTTTCTAAAATTTAGACAGCGCTCGAAAACTTTTAATTTTTGAGGCATTGTATTTTTTATAACTATGATTTCTTTTGGTGAAACATAGAAAGTTATTACAAAAAAACGAAAAAAACAAAGTTACTCTGAAATATTGTTATATAAAAATTAGCAAGTTGGGAGAACATTAGTGTTATGAAAGGGACTGACTAAGACTGGGGCACACACTCACCACTATTTTTTAATGAATTACTTTTGGCTTATATTGGGTTGGATGGAAAATTCTGTCCTGCAGAATTAAACAACTGACCCGGAAAATTTATCCTGGACAACATCATATTAACTTTTAAGAAGATATCTGTGAATACCGTCTCAATAGCTACATAAATGCTCTCCAGGAAAAATTTTCGGTGCCATTTGTTTAATTCAATACGACAGAACTTTCCTGCCAAACAAAAGGTAAGCAAAAATAAATCCTTACAGAAAGAATATTTATACACTCTGTTGCAAAAAAAAAAAAAAAAAAAAAAAATATATATATATATATATATATATATATGCAGCCAGAAAAAAATAAGCCTCAGCTACAACAATTGATATGAGGTTAGTGTTCGAGTAGATAAACAAATGATCAAAAACTGAGTCGAAAAAAGCGTTTTATTTACGAGTAGCAATACAAATAATGTGAAAGTCAGTAGGTGATAAAGCTACAAATAGCAGCTGTACAAGCCGATACTCGGTGGGGTTTTGTGTAAATTAAGTAGCCGATGTCACCTTGCGATTGATTTTGCCACAAATGTGCCAATTTCTTAGCCAGTGCAGTTGTATTTGGATCTCCCTGCCCAACATGTCCCAAGCATGTTCATTTCGCGATAAGTTCGGTGACCTGGCAGGCCACTCGCAGACATTGACTCCTTGAAGACATAGTTGTGACAGTCGTGCAGTATGTGGCCGGGTATTGTTTTGCTGGTAAATAGCACCTGGATGACGGGATAGCATTGAAAGCAAAATGGGCTGCAAAATGTCGTCAACATACCTGTGAGCGGAGAGAGTATCTGGAAGCACGACTAAAGGTAAATGACTGTCCCAGCTGATCGTCTTCTAGACTGTCACACCAGGCGTTATGGATGTGTGCCGCTCTGTAAGCAATGCTGAATTGAAGCGCTGACCTCTCCATCCCCACACACGTATGCGGCGATCTTCGGCACTGAGAGAAAAGCCGGTTTCATCGCTGAAGATGACATTTCTACAAGCCTTTCCATGCAAGGGAGCAAGTCTCCGTTCTTCTTTTTATATTCTTGTTACCTTTTCGCCCTCTGTCGTGTGAAAGCCCCGCTTTGGCGACCTCTGTAATTTTTTTTCTTTTTTTTTTTTCTGTTTATGCAATAAACAACGGAGGAGGTTTAATCTTTAGACACGGGCTCTTTTGAATCTCCACAGTGCCATCGGAGCCCCTCTCTAAAGGTTAAAATCGCTCAAAACCGCTGCATAGTGGTGAACGGCCATCTTCCGTCTTAGAATCTTAGAATCGGACACTGAGGTGGTCCGATGTTAGGTAGGCCGCTTTAACTAACGTAGTTCCATAATTCTAAACCAGTTTATTGGACACTGACCAGCCTCTTCGAGTGCGACATCATTCCAGACGACACTGCCTATGGCATACTTGCCACCATCCTAATTATAAACCGAAAGATTTTTAGTGTACGCCCCTTTTTTCCCCACCAGTATACTTTTAGAGTAATTTTCTCTAAATTTAAATGCGATTAAATAAGAAGAAAAGCACTCAAAAATTATAGCGGTGTGGAAAAAGGGGCGTGTACTAATCAATCTTCCGGTTCATAATTAGGATGTTGGCAAGCATGTTAATGGAAGTCAAGACCTGAGCCCAGTGTCAAAGAGTCGTCTCCGAATGGTAACACTTGAATTTCTAGATCCCTGAGAGTGGACAACTGGCGCTGAATCGCTAATAGCGTCACTCTTGGTGCGGACGTGGCCGCTCTTCTGATTGAGCGATCTTCTCGGGAATGAGTGGTCTGGGGACGTCCGAAACCACTCCGACAGCTGACTCTGCTTTCTCTAAGCCACTGATTACCACATCTGGCAATTACAACATTACTCCTACCAATATGCAGGCGATTTGTCCTTTCGACCAACCGGTCTCTCTGATGCCTATGATGTGATTCACCTCAAAGTCAGACAATTGTTCGTACTGGCACTGAGTATCTAAAAAGTATATTTAGTTACAGTACCGTGTATGTAAGCGATCAGTTCTGTTCTAATTCCGCGTCACTCGGCGTACTGGTGCTTTTAAATAATACTCACTGCTCATTTCATATTATCGTTGCATGCTTCTACATTGCTCATTGGTGCTTTAAGCTAGATCATTTGCATAATACGGTGAACTATATTTGAATTTCGAGTTTAGTCACGGATGCTCAATTATTTTTGAGTGCATATATTTTTTGCAACAGAGTGTATATATGTACAGTCGGGAAAAAAAAAAAAAAAAACGCAGCACTCGATGTAACTCCGTTGCTAATCAATGCACAAAAATGTAATAGGTATCATTCGACGGGGAATTGAGTGTAGATTCAGAAAATGAACGGAAATTTTCAATTGGGGGTCGTCTACATATTAAAACGCGCACCAACTTTGATTTTTTCAATGGTAATGCCCCATTTTTATTTTATATTTGAATTCCTGGGATCGCGACAATGCGAAAATGTATATTGGTTGTATATTTTACTTATTTTTTCACAGAGTTATAAGCGTTCAAAGTTTGAAGGTGCTAATATTAAATTCATATTTCAAACTTTTATTAATATCTTCACAAAAAATAACTTGATCGATATAATTCTTTTTTTACGAGATACAGTGAAGAAACCCAAACATAATCCATCATTAATTTTGATTCTGAAAAATATTTTTTATTCTGAAAAATATTAATAAATTCATATTCATAAAAATTATGAATTATGACCTATATTAATTTTTACATAAAATGAATCCTAATGCTAAAAAATATGGGTGTGCAAATTTGCAGCTCATTCCAGTTATTAGTTTTCGAGATATAAATAAATCTTTCTTTTGGAGTGGTTTAGGGGGCCGTCTCTTAAAAATTTTTGAATGAGATAACGAAGCAAATCTTAAAAAATAACGGAGAAAATTGAACAAAATATTTTTATTTTTATTTAAGGGTCAAATTAGATAACAACAACGTCAAATGCAAAGAAATGAAACAAAAATTTTGATTTTTAGACATTTGTGTTAGTATCAAGAATTCCTGTTTTCTAAAGCCCCGCCTTTTATCGTTCTTCAAAACAAAACAATACAGAAACGAAAAGTGAATGTGACTTTGAGTATTCGTGTTAAACCCCTTATTTTACATTGACAAAAATATACACAAGTGGTATTTACTTCATCGATTACTGGTGATAAATTTAGAATCCTTTAAACGAACACTAGAAGAAAACAATTAACTAAATAGGCGGGGTTTACTGTTTGAAATACTCTCAAAATAAAATATTTCAAAACAAATTTTCTGTACCACAATTATATTACTGATGGATATACATTATAACTATATTCTTTCTAATTAATATATTTCTATCCATAGTATATTTTACTGCAAAAATATGAACACTGGGTACATGCTTAAGAAATAAGTAACACACAAATTACGAAAGAAACGCCCACTGGCATTGTTACAGATTTTCAAATGATGTGAATCTACGTCAGCAGTCGCGAAAGCGTTAATTAAGAAATTATATTTTCATAGAAATTATAAAACAAATCGTACAGTTCCAAAGAGTTCAACTGACCCAAAACTGGTAAGTGCTATTAAAATTGTTTAATATTTACTTTATGAAACCTTACAATAATTTATCCGAAAAGATTTAGTTTATCCGTTGTTGTATATATATATATATATATATATATACATATATATAGCTATATTATTTCAGTTTGTATATTAGGTTACACGTACGAAAGAAAATTTAAGCTTTATTGGTGATCAGTATATCCATGATAGGTACTTTTTAATTGAAAAATATTGCACTTTTACAAAAAGTATTGTCTGACCAATCGTAAGTGTAATGTATTTAAATATACCTAAAATTATCTAAAAAAGTAAAGTATATACATATCCACAAAACTAAATTCATGATAATTAAGATTCTGCAAAGGTGTTAATATTTTTATTTCATTTTATAAATTTTTATTTCTTGAAATATTTCCGGTGTGAAACAGTATAATTTTGTCTAGTTCTTGTAGGATCTTAATTCTATTTTTCTATATTTAGAGATAGCCCCCTAACACATTTTTGATCATAACTCTATGAATACTAAAGATAAAGTATACAAACAGTATACTTTTCCGCACTGCCAGACTCTCAGAAATTCGAATATCAAGTCAAAATTGGGTATTACTGTTGAAAAAATCAAAGTTGGCGCTCATTTTAATATGTAGATGACCTCTAATTCAAAATTCGATGACATTTTCAGAAAGTGCATTTCATTTCCTGTTGAATGGTGTCTATTACATTTTTCTGCGTCAATTAATAACGAAATACCATCATGTGCTGCGTTTTTTTTTTTCCCCTGACTGTACATACATATCTGCCAACTTGCTAATTAATACTCCAGAAGATCGTACGCTATTCTTATATTATACACTTTGATTATAGCTGCATTTGTGCTCATACAATGTGGTATTATTTCTATTTCTATTTCAATTTCTGTTTTTTTTTTTTTTTTTTTTTTTTTCGCATTAATTTAATGGAAAAATATTTTTTAATCTGTACCATACAACTTAATTTAAATTATTCACATTCTGTATTCTTGTAGCGTAGTGAAGTTAAGCGACTGCGTTTTATGTCTCTGGATCTTGATCATTAAGATGTTTAGCATTTTTGATGAAATTTGATTCTTATTGGTCTACGGGGTTTCAGAGGTCTTAAATCATCTGTTCGCCGGCTTTAACCCCTTCATGGGCAATGAATTTAAGATCATTTAAAATTAAATGCCACCAGAGTCTGAGATCAAGATTAGAAGAACAGTAATAAATGAATGTTTTCAGATACGGTAAAAAAGTAAAATTTTATATAAAATTTCTGGGATGAATTTTTGCAGTTGGGAATTGAAATTAGATGGTATAAAATATATACCACCGCCCCTGAAAGGGTTAACAAAGTTCTAAAAAAATAGTAATATATTTGTACTTAAAATTAAAACTGTTGCAATTGCGCATATATTTTGAATGTATTTTGAATTTATGATTAAATTAAAACATTGTACTTTCAATTAATAAAACTAAGTGAATCATGCATTTTCAAATTAATATAAATATATGAATTTCATATTTCATATAATTCATCATATACGAATTTTGGATTTGCCTAATTTAGGCATTAACACTATTCTTATATATATATATATATATATATAAAGTGCTGTATAACTCACAATGTGCAAATTCGATTTTTTAATTTTACAAAATCCTTTCATCAATATTTTTCTCGAGGGAGCCTGGAATTTCTATCATAAATGAAGTAAAAATTATCTTTAAAGAGTAGTAGTGTGACAATGTACCGACCATCATAAGGTCCTAGTTATAAAACTGGCCAGCGTGTAAGCCGTAGGTCAGAAAAATCAGTTTAACATCAAGAATTTTAATTTCCAAGTACAGTTGTATCTATGACAAATACAAAAATATTACATATTTTTGTAAATAAAAGTGCTGATGTAAAATAGGTGTGTCTGGCTTGTGGCTTATAATCCGGAAATTACGGTAACCGAAAAACGAAAATTTTATGGAAGTAAAATTTAATCAAAGAAGATAGAGAAATTATCTTTAAATGCAATCTCTAATGCGAAACAAGATTTAAAATTTAAAGAAAATATTTGAAAAATGACAATGCTCATCAAAGTGTAAATATGCAACCTAGAAGAAGATCCTGTGAATCCTCTAATTCACAGACCTGAACACTTGTAATGTAAAGATCTGAGACATCCACAAAGATGTTTGACTATCTATTCGTGAAACAGATATCTCAAAATAAACTGTTCACTGCATTCTAAAGCGCACAAGTTTTAAATATTGCTTCTTAAAATTAATAAAAATCTTTTGAGATAAGAAGTATGGAATCTAATGTTAATAAATTTAGAAATTTTTAATAAATGAAGTGTATGTTTAGTTTCTGGATAACCCTGAAGAATTACGTATGGGAATTAAAGTAAGCGTAAATTCTAAGAAAAGTTTTGATTATTTTTTAGAAATAATAGTCAACGAAGGGCACACATAGTAAAGGTATGGAAAATTCTGTTAAATAAACAGTATTACATGCTTTTAGCATTGTTTAACTTATCTAAATGAATTTCTTTATGATTTTTTTTTTTTTTTTTTTTTTTTTTTTTTTTAATATTCTAATTATATTTTTAGTAATTTTTGATTTTAAAAGCTAGTTTAAAAGAATAGAATTGAAACTTGAATTTTCTTTTCAAAAACAATATTAATAGATAAAGAATTTTAACCATATATATATATATATATATATATATATATATATATATATATATATATAAAGACTAAAGTTTCGACAACATCACAAACAGTATCCTGTCCTTTTTGAAAAATAATAATAATAATAATAATTCACTTCTACACTTTTATCGCACACTGGGACCACACAGCATTAAAACAATTATTATTAAAAAAGTTTGTTAAACATTGGGAAACATATGCATATATATATTTTTTTTTTCTTTTATATTTTTTTTAAGAAGAGTAATTTTTTTTTTTCGATTTTTTTTTTTTTTTTTTTTTTTTTGTATATCTTTTAACATTTAAGCTCCAAAGTAAATAGATTAAACCATGAAGTTTAAAAAAATTAATTGGAAATTTTAGAATTTTAAATGAATCATTTATTAGAAATGATATAATTATAACAAGTCTACAAATTGCATCACTATTAAATCAGGTGTTCTTATAACTTTGTAAATATTATAGTAACTTCACTCTCATATGCAGGAAACGCACCTAAACATAACATGTTTTTCTCGATTAAACGTTCCTGATTTAAGGCATATAGTGTCATTTTTAATGATATATTTTATGGTTACAAACATATAGTCAAGCATAGCTGCCAACATTTTAATTTATTTTTGAGTATTTTTAGCCCCGCTTTTATTTCGCGTTACTTTATTTACAGAAAAATTTTCTCCAATACATAACTTTAATAAAATAAGAAAAAAATAAGCTTAAAAAATAAGTGGTATGAAATAAAGGCAGGACAAAAATACCCCAGAATAAATTAAAATGTTGGCAGCTATGACTCAAGATGTATCATTTTTAATCATATGTTTTATGGTTATAAACATATATTCACGAAACATTACTAGTAAATATTAGGCAACAATTTGCCCCAAATATCACAGAAAAGAGCAGATTTTTTTTTTTTTTTTTTTCATTGAGCATTTCAACTTCCGATTTCTAACATCTTACCTTTTGACCACTCTGTTCTTTTATTCATTTAATTATAAAATCTGAAAAAAAAAAAAAAAAAAAAAAAAAAATGTAAAAATGAAAAGAGTAGATAATCATTCCCCCCCCCCCCCCAAACTATAAATTCTTATTTATTGATCCTTTTAGCTTGTATATTAAAAATCATGCTTACACGTATTTGTAATGGTTAAGTTTATCTTTTAAAAATTAAGATAGGTACTCTGCATAACAGAATGGCGATGGTCGATATTGTCCACAACTATGATTTTTCATAGTCATCCATGCTGTTTATCATCATAAATTTATTTGAAATTAATATAATTTAAAATTAACAACTCAGGGAAATACTGACTGACTCGAAGAGCCCAATTAAAGCTGAGGTAAAACATACTCACTAATATATTTAATAATTTTTTTAACTCATTAATAAAGGAAATTTTATTTTCTTAAGAATTATCTTGGTAGGAATTAGAATGTTTCTCTTTCAGTAGATTTAGTGTTATTGAGGGATCAAATCTACACTTCTCGGGAAATAGACATCACTGCTTTTAAAAAGGGGGGGGGGTGGAGAAAAAAAAAGAAAGAAAGAAAAGAACAGTCTTTTTATATCCATGAAAATTTTTCGCTTATCATTGGCATTTACTTAAAAAATAAAATAAAAATAAAAGTTATTAAAAATAGTAACTGTTGAGAATCCGGAGAATAGATAAAAGACTATGTCCCAGTCCATAATCAGCCCCTGCTCTGACGTTAATTTGTATAAAGTTATGCGCAATTTGATTTTAACTAAATATGACAATTTGGATCAAGACTATTCAAATAACTTTTTTTAAATATAAGCGTGAAAAATGTATCCTTAAAGATTTTAAATATATAGATTGTGAATTACAAAAGCTTACATAAAAAATAATTAAATAATAATAAATAAATAAATAGATAAATAAAAATAACATATGTTTCCATAAAAAAAGAAAAAAAAATATTTGCTATAAGGAAAATGACAAATTTAAAAACAAAAGGTCAAATGTAATTGAAATATAACTAAACATAACTAACAGACGACTATATATATATATATATATATATATATACATACACTGCTCGACATTGAAAATGCAACACCAAGAAGGAATGATAACGACGGAATGAAATTTGTTGGACACATACATTATAGTAGGAAGAACAATTGATTAAAATTTCAGGAAATTTGGATTAATATGTACTGAGAAAACAGTACATAAAGCAGCGACCTCTGTGAGCAATAACAGCACATATCTGCCTAGTCATTGAATCGAACATGTACGGGTAGAGCACTTCATGAAGCTTCAACACGATGCCACAATTCATTGATAGAAGTTACTGGTGATTGGTGGGGGGCCATTCGCTTTTCAATGATTAAACAGTCATTTTCATTGTTGCGAGATCAGGAGAACGCGCTGGCCAGAGCAACAGTCGAACACATTCTGTATCAAAGAAGGTCCGGACAATACAAACAACTTGCGATCGTGCATTATCTTGTTTAAAATTTGTTCTACGGAGGCCTCGAATACAGAGCAGAGGGGCGGGCCTTAACTCATTAGAAATTTAATGGCCGCTGTTCAGGATTAGGATCCTAAAAGGATTAAAATGTTGGCATGTATGAAAAAATATCAATCATCTTATTGCGTCTATAACGCTTATTTTTTATTTTTAAAATGAATGTTTTTTTTTTTTTTTTTTTTTTTTTTTTTTTACTCTATGAAATAAATAAGTTAAATTCATAAAAAAGAAAAAAAATCCTTTTACTTTGTATTATGAGGGGGAAAAAATCACACAGATTTAAAAAATACTTTTGAAAATTTTGGTTGAAAGTTTGAAGTTTTGGTTGAAATTATAATTTCATAATGAACATTCAAAAATGTACATTTGCTTACGCATAAAAGTACACTGAAACAAAAAAAAAAAAAAAAAAAAAAAAAATGTATAGTGAAAACAAATGAGGCTTTATGAAATTAGTTCTTCTCTAAAGATAACACATACTTTCAGAATAACCTTTTAAAAGTACTTCAAGTTTTATTTATAACTTGAAAATTAATTTTCGGAGAAACTTAATTGTTTTAATGGATCGTTTTTAATTTTAGAAGGAAAAGAAGCATAAATTTTGAAACAAGATAATGAATAGAAATTACAACAATTAGCTTTTAGTACTGTAATAATTTAGAGCAAAATATTAATTTCAATGTAGAAAATAATTAATGATTGCCGGAAGAACTGTAAAAGTCAATTTATTTTCCGATTCTTAATCTATTTTAATTTATGGATAATTGCAGTTGAAGTTCTTTGTGTTCCTCAAAATAATTTTTCGTTCATCGTTTAATTAATATTTTTTTCCATTTTTATATAGATTTTGAAATTACGAAAAATTTAAAATATTCTAAAACTTCATTTTACGATATTTAAAAAATGCACAATATTGTTTTACTACTATAGTACTCCATAATATATATATACATAAATCTCTAAATAGCACAAAATTATTTATGAGAACATAAATTCACTATACTTCATCAAGGCCATAAACTTCAAAATAATAATTATTTTGTAAATTTTTGAACATAAAATAAATCTCTTTTTGTTCCCTAGATGCGTTTTGCAGTAAAACTTTTAATTTTTAAAATAATGTTAAAAATGTTTCGTTTGGTAAAAATTACATTTGTTTACATTTGTTGAATGAAATATTTACTTGGTGAAAATTTAATTTCTCATCTTCATAATATTTCACATCAGTGAAGTAAATGGTCATTTTCTAAAATGCAGTATTTATGCCCTAATTACAGGGTTCTTAAATCGTTCTTACTATTGACAACATTTTATTTTACACTGTTAAAAAAAATGCAGAAAAAATACAGAAATTCTCTGTAATTTCAGAAAAAAAGGCGTAAATTACGGAAAAATTACGTAGACAAAACGTATTTTACGACTTTTTTTCTGAAATTACAGAGAATTTCTGTATTTTTTCTGCATTTTTTTAACAGTGTACTTTCACAACTACCGTAATTTCAGGTAGATAACCCGCAGGTAAAATGTGCCAATTCTCCACCAGAAATTTTATTTAATAGAGAATTCTATACTTTTTCGAAGGAAGAGCTCGTACAAATATAAATTTAGTTAATATTGTGTTAAGAAATACAGTTTGAAAATAGTAGTAACAAAATTGTAAAAAGCATGTAAAAATATCGAAACACTACGTCTCCTGCAATACCATTTTATAATAATGAATTAAGGTATTTCGAATTCATAAATTTTATTATGTAAACACAGGAATAATAAACAATGTTTTGAACGCGAAAGAAAAAAATAATCTAACAGATAGCTGCTTCGGTAGCATTTAGCGTATCGGCATCAGTGCATAAAAACAAACGAAACGAAAGTATTTCTATATATGGGAAAGGAATTGGATTTTATGACTGTTTAATCAATCAATAAATTTAAGTGAAATGCAGAGGATTAGTCAATAAGAAAATGAAAAAAGTTAAACGTGGAAAGTCTAGAAATTTCATAAACCCTGGATATGTTACGGTCTTTTTCTACACATATAAGATCATTAATCCTAGGGACTTACGAACTAAAGTGAGTTCAAAACCTCTATGCATAAACCGGGATACGAATATCGTACTTGGCAACTGAAAGACAGAGCTCTGAAATAAATTGATTATATTGACATATCCATACCTGCCAACATACTAATTAATATTCTGTAGTATTTTTAGTATTCTCCCATTTTTCACGTTTTTTTTTTTTTTTTTTTTTTTTTAAGAGACTTTTTTTTATTTAACCGGAATTACATTTGGAGGAAATTGTTTAAAAATAAAATGGTGGGGGAGGGTGGTACTAACAGTGCTACATATTATTAACACTTAACGGACGGGTCCCGTAAATTTACGTTTTTCCACTGTGACTTCCTAGGACGGGCCACGTAGATTTACTTTTTTCCATTATAACTTTCTAGGACGGACCACATAGTATGTACGCATAGCCTCCTTAACTAGATGCCTGTCGCGTAGCTCGGAAACTGAGAAACATTTGAAGCGGTAGACAGCACCACCTAGTACAGATTGCACGACTTTTTTATTCAACAGCCCCCAAAAACTTTTAAAAGTGGGATATGATATATATAAAAGGCGAATAGAAGCGAAGAAACGTCGATTATATATTATGTATCACTTCTTTAAATTATTGGTGACAATTGAATAAAAAAATCCCATAATCTGTACTAGGTGGCGCTGTCTACCGCTTCAACTGTTACCTGGTTTCCGAGCTACGCGACAGGCATCTAGTTAAGGAGGCTATGATCTACGTTTTGCTTTAATTTTCAATACCTTACGTCAGTTTTTCATTTTAAACAATTGTGTTATTTTTTTCTTGGTATCATTAATTATATTACAATCTCTATGTTGAATCTACTGCGTAGTTTTGCTTTTTTAGTAGTATTTTAAACGCATTTCAGACGGAGTATTTTCCTATTTTAAACAGAAAATCCCGCCTTTGGGCGTTACTCTATAATGTTGCATTATAAAGCAAATGTATTTTATGTATTCATGTTATCAATGAAAATGAATGTATATAGTAATTATACAATTTCTAGTTGAAGTATTTGTATGAATACTACTCTGACAGTATAGATATGAAATAAGGGCATCTATTCTCCGACCAGACTATACCTCAATTCCGACTGTAGCAGTCGTTATTTTGATCACGTGACGTCACATTCCGACCTTTGATTTGACGACTGTCGTTGTTTAAGGACGGTCGCTACGGCAGTCGGATCGGAGAACAGATACCCTGGGCACCTTTCACAGATTAAACGTAGTACACATTATGTGAAAGAAACTCCTGTAGGCGGAGTCATTTGTAAATGCAATGCACACATAATGTGAAAATACCCGGAAACCGAGAAATACAAAACAAATTCGACCCGTCCGTTAAGTGTTAGTTAGAAGTTTGCAGGTATGCACGACTGTTAACGTTTCAAATTGTTTTTTTAATTTTTAAAATCAGAAATCATTGTTCTAATCTTCTCTTTTAAATGCAGGCTCCACCAGTGGACGAGAGCTTCTACTCTCGAAGCTGAAGAATACCGTGTTCGATCCCACTTCACGTTCGTTGACCTAGAGTTTTCCGTGGTTTTCTCCGAAACTCGCGTGTATATGAGCTTGGACCCTTTAGAAAGACCCCTATCAAAGGCATTTCCATTATGCCCAGCTGCCTAATGTAGACAATTGGTCTTTACAAGCTCACCAACACTACCTTTTTTAAATATAATTTCTTAAACTCTTTAAATTCAAGATTATTATACAATCAATTCGAAAAACAAAGCGATAAATTATTTTACGCCACTTATAAAAGGAATTTTACTAATTTTGCTAATTTATATAACGCATTTTTTAAGATACAATCATTTTTAGATTAACTATATTTACATGTTATCTAAGAATATATAGTCTAAAATACGGAACATGCAAACCTAAGTAATTGAATTTCGCTAAACGATATATTTAGCAAATATTTATAAAAAAGATTAGTGTGTTTTTTTACCATCTTATAAACGTAAAACAAGCAATTACATTTAGTTTAACATTCTTTATTTTAAAAATCGAAGCTACAGAAAAAGAAAAAAAAAAAACTATTGTATTCATTAGAGAATTGTAACGTTTAATTTACAAGCAAAACTTTTTTTTTTTTTTTTTTTTTTTAACTTGCTTAAATTTTAAAAACACCACTTAAAATACATTTTTATAAAAATATGAATACTTGAAAATCAACAACGATTTAGAAAAAAAAATGAAAGAAAAACATTGTATATGTTATCAAGTAATTAGCATTAATGCACTTTATTTGTTTACCATTTATCAAAATTAAGTACTTTTAAAATAATTTATTCACAATAGCAAAATTTAAAGAAAAGTATCTTAAACATCTTGTTCATTTTCTTGCAACACGCATTAAAATTCATTGGAAGAACCTAATTATTACCTTTTTAAAATTTTGTATCACAAAGGTTTTTTGTTAGCAGTGATAATTAAAATGGATGAAATTTGGTTTCTAAGAGAAAAATACAATTTAAAATACATTTTTTTTTTTTTATAAATATTACTGCACAATTATTTAAACAATTTCAATAAATATATCAAGAATTGCAATTTGAAGAACAGAGTTGCTTAAAATTTAGCAGCATTAAAATACATAAATAACACAGGATATAGAATGACTGTCATTATATAATGTGAAAAAATAAATATTTGAAGAAAACAAGAGGACTAAAGCAAAAACGAATGTGAATGCAGAGTTGCCAAAATTTGTAATTTATTCCGGAGCTTTGTTATCACTGCTTATTTTTTGTACCACTTTTTTTGTATAAATATTTTATCCAATAAATATCTAACTTTAAATAAGAAAAATATTAATCGTTAAGAAAAGTGGTGTGAAAAAAAGACGGATACTAACAATGCTCCAGAAATAATTAAAATGCCGACAAGATTTGTCTAGTTTATTCTGCCAAGTCTCCCGTTTTTCAAGGGAGACTTCAAACCGGAAATTTTTTATAGCTGTTTACGGTAATATTAATCCTCGAAAATATATATAACATATTCTGTTTAAAATTACTGGTGTTAATTCTGATTTAAAAGTTTAAAATGTTGGCAGCTCTGGTATTACTTGACTTATTTTCACGCCTTTTTTGCATAGAGTAACTTTCTCAAATATGTAACAAAGTTTAAATAAACAGAAAATTTAAAATAGGAAGGGATATCTTCTGTCAGCTCAATGGAAAGATCTTTCCAGAACATAAAGTTTTTTTCCCTATAATCACATACTTGCCAACCATCTCATTAATAACAGTACAATTGTTAATGCTTCTTGAGAAAACGCCCCACTTTTCACCCCAATTTATTTTTAGAGTAATTTTCTCCAAATGTTATTACGATTTAATAAGAATAAAATTACTCTAAGAAATGACTGGAGTGAAAAAAAAGGTGGGTACTAAAAATTGTACGGTTCATAATGAGATGGTTGGCAAGTATGCAATCAGTGTCCTTACTGAGGGAAAATTGCGCAGAATTAATTTTATACAGCAATTTTACACTTGACTAATCGTTGGTACTTATTTAAAAAAAAAAAAAAATACTAAATACAAATTTTCATATCCAGATTTCCCTTATAAATTCCGAACACTGTATACACTCCGACCATCTCATTAACATACTTGCCAACATACTAATTAATATTCCGTAGTGTTGTTAGCCACGTCTTCTTTTTCACACCAGTACAGAATTTTCTTTTAAAGAATTTCCTTTCTAATTTAATCGTAATTCTATTTAAGAATGTTATTGTAAAAATTTACTGGTGTGAAGAAAAAAAAAACAGGGGGGGGGGACTACCGACACTACAGAATATTAATGAAGATGTTGGCAGGTATGCATTAATAAGCGTAAAATTGTTGACGCCCCTATTTATACACCACTTTATTTTTAGAGTAATTCTCTCCAAATTATGTTAGGATTGCACAAGATTATAATTACTTTAAAAAATGACTGGTGGGAAGAAAAAGGCGGGTTCATAAAATTTTTCGCTTCATAATGAGATGGTTGGCAGGTATGAAACTGTAAATAGCGTTCAACCATTTAATTAACAAAGTTATTATGCTTATTTTGTATCAGTGGACACCAGAAATTACAATCAAAGTTAGAAGAAAAGAAAGAAATGTATTTTTCCGCTAAGTTCTAACCTTTTGCATTAAAAAAAATACATGATGAATCTCAGTAGTTGAGAATAAAACTAGGTGGTATGAAATATGCAGGGGTCACACATTTTCCTATATTTTTACGATCGTTTCATTACACTTCCACCTTCCACCCCACTTTTCAGAAAGAAAACTTTTTTGAAATAATTATTAAATTTTAGCATGAAAACCTTCAGGATTTTTTTTTCTTTTTGAAAATTGTGGGGAGAGTATCATAAAACAATTGTAAAAACATAGGACCGCTGCAACCCCTGAATATATGCCACCGTGCTTCAAAAATGTAAATGGGACATGTGTTTAACACTTTGAAATATCTGTACTCCGGAGGTAAAGGACACCATGTCCATTTTGTGAAAGGAAATAGCATCATGTTCTTGATGTGCATTTTTTTGCTTTATATAGAAGGGTTAAGCATTATGCCCAGTTACCATAAAGAAGAATTAGCTTTATTCACGACAAATGTCGTTAATTAATTTCATTATAACATGATTCCTAAAAAAATTCAATTTTTTTAACATGGTGTCCTTTACCTCCGGGGTACAGATATATTTCATATCAGCTAGATTTTATTTCCAGTGGCTAAGATTTATCCCGGAAAATTTTAACATAATTTCTCTTTCAAGATTTAGTGAAAAAAAAAAATAATAATTAATTTCTTTTCTTTTAAATTTGATTTTAGTTTCTGGCATCAGTACTTTTTCCTAAAAGGTTAATAAAGTCGATTAAATCTTCCAAATTTGGTAGATGAAAGTAATAAATTGCATTCCTTAACTCTTTAAAACATAGTAGAAGGGAAAACATACCACATATTCAGCTCGTTTATTTTCACTATCATTTCTTATTTCAATTCAAATAATTCTGTTTAAAAATTCTATTAAATAGTCTATACCATATTAAAAAATAATTATTATTTTTTAATGGCACTCTTTACTTTAAATAATTATAAGATAAAAAATTTTTTATAAACCATGTTTTTAAATTTTCTGTTGAATCATATAAACGCTATTGAAGGCAGCCGGAACCCCAGCAATTGGATAAAAGTATTAAAAAAATTCCTTGCTATCGTCTTTTGAGCTATTATAAAAGTTTCAAATGGCTATCTAGCCGGAAAGTTAGTTAAAAGTTGATTGCAAGCTTTGTACTGGAAACGCCGCCGAAGGCAGCAGGGTCCCGAAGCAATTGGATAAAAATATTTTTAAAAAGCATTTTCACCGTATTCTGAACCACTCCAAAAGTTTCAAATATCTAGCTACTCGGTAACTTAGTAAAATAAATTTTCTGTTGAATCATATGAACGCTGCCGAAGGCAGTAGGGACCTGAAACAGTTGACTAAAAATATTTAAAAAAATGTATTGCCACCGTGTTCTGGGCTATCCTGAAAGTTTCAAGTATCTAGCTAGTCGGGAAGTTAGTGAAAAATCGATTGCAAGCTTTGTACTGGTAACGCTGCCGAAGGCAGCAGAAACCCGAAACAGTTGGCTAAAGGTATTTAAAAAAATGCATTTTCACCGTGTTCTGAACTATTCTGAAAGTTTCAAATGTCTAGCTAGTCGGGAAGTTAGTTAAATAAATTTTCTGTCGAATAATATAAGCGCTGCCAAAGGCAGTGGGACCTGAAATAGTTCACTAAAATTATTAGAAAAATGTATTGTGACCGTGTTATGAGCAGTCCTAAAAGTTTCAAATGTCCAGATAGTCGGAAAGTTAGTGAAAAATCGATTGCAAGCTTAGTACTGATAACGCTGCCGAAGGCAGCAGGAACCCGAAACAGTTGGCTAAAGGTATTAAAAAAATGCATTTTCACCGTGTTCTGAACTATTCTGAAAATTTCAAATGTCTAGCTAGTCGGGAAGTTAGTTAAATAAATGTTCTGTCGAATAATATAAGCGCTGCCGAAGGCAGCGGGACCTGAAATAGTTGACTAAAATTATTAGAAAAATGTATTGTCACCGTGTTGTGAGCAGTCCTAAAAGTTTCGAATGTCTAGCTAGTCGGAAAGTTAGTGAAAAATCGATTGCAAGCTTTGTACTGATAACGCTGCCGAAGGCAGCAGGAACCCGAAACAGTTGGCTAAAGGTATCAAGTAAATGCATTTTCACCGTGTTCTGAACTATTCTGAAAGTTTCAAATGTCTAGCTAGTCGGGAAGTTAGTTAAATAAATTTTGTGTCGAATCATATAAGCGCTGCCGAAGGCAGCGGGACTTGAAATAGTTGACTAAAATTATTAGAAAAATGTATTGTCACCGTGTTGTGAGCTGTCCTGAAAATTTCAAATATCTAGCTAGTCGGGAAGTTAGATAAAAATCGATTGCAAGATTTGTCCCTGACAAACACACAAACAAACAAGAATCGAAGTTAATAAAAACATGGCAAAATATAAATACATCGGGTTTCTGAAAACTATAAAAAACTTAATCAGTGAATTTAAGGGAACTTCTCTTGATTTTAGAAAATTGGAGTGTGGCTTTAAAGGGTGTAGGGATCTCAGAACCAGGGCTACCACAGGCGACCACAGCGACCTGCGAAAATATATTATAATTTATTTTTATTTATTTATTTATTTATATTTCATTTATTTATTTGTTTATTTTGAAATAGTGGTACGAAAACAAAAGAAGAAAATAAAATCACCTGTGGCAGCACTGCAGAAGACACTGTTTTAAATACTACTTTCTTAATTGCAAGCTTCATTAATCCTTTGCAGTACCAGTGTTGCCACATTTTGAGACTTTTTTATTTAATAGTTACCAACATACTTGCCACCATCATAATTAATATTCCGTAGAATTGTTAGTCCTGCCATTTTTTCCAAAGCAGTAAATTTTTAGAGTAATAGTCTCTGAAAGCAATTACGATTAAATAAGAAGAAAAATACTCTAAATGATACTGGTGTGAAAAAGAAGACGGGGCTAACAATACTACGGAATATTAATTAGTATGTTGACAAGTATGTACCAATAATTTTCAAAAGTGATATTTGATATACAAAAGAGACGATTAATCTTCGAAGTCATTAGGCAATCGTTACATTCAAAATTTAATGGTGGATTTTTGGTTACGTCGCACTTCCGACCGGGACAGATCTGACCGGGGTTAAAATCGTAGCACTTCCGACCGAATTCTTAAATCCGTGCACACCTGTTCATCGCAAGGTAGTTTTTCCGACCGCTCTAATTAAAGGCATGACAATCGCTGCGTCAAAGGATATATCACATTTACGACAGGCAAAAGATCACCCTGATTCCCTTAGCAATATTTTTATATAATAATTAATAGAAAAAATTATTTTTTAAATAAATGTCTTTTGAAATACATTTTTCCAATAATAGCCTAAAGGATAGTACTGAGAAAGCTCGGCTAATTTAATTAGTATATATTGTATATATTTTAATGTAAAATTTTATCAATCAGATTATTTAATTAATGTAATTTTAATTAGTTCTTTGTTTTATAATCATTACAAAATATATCTTTTTATATTACAAAATATTTTAAAACAGTTTTTCTGTTAAAAGCTCATACAGTAATATTATGTAATCTGATCTAAATTCATTATTTAAAAATAGTTTTGATAATTAAATAAGTTTTTAATTATAATATATTATTAATTACTTTTTATATAATTTCTGATTAAAATAGTTTTATATTGAGAATAATTTGGTGGTGGTAGTTTAGCTGTTAAACGACTGAGAACATGAGGGTCGACAACCATGACCTGGGATCGAACTCGACACTATCTGTCTACCAATGTGGACAGCCCGAACTGCTAGGTTTATTGATTAAATGTCTAAGTAATTGTATTCAGCGATTTAATCCAACTTAATTATAATAAATTACATTTTTAATAAATAAATAAATTTTTAATTGAATATTTCATTAAATATATATTTTTTTTTTTTTTAACTAGATTTTTTTTTTTTTTAAATAATTATTCATGGAAAATAAAACCTTTTAATATTAAAAGTGTTTTAAAATAAATTTTTCTATTAAAAGCAGAAACAGTTGTATTAAGCAATCTCAGCTAAATTAATTATTAAAATTTATATTTTTGATAATTAATTTATATTTTATATCAATAATTTAGTCTTTCTATTAGAATTTTTTTAAATAAAATGATTTTAATTAGATCCTTAACTAGCTTTTTTTTCATAATTATTCACAGAAAATAAAATCTTTTAATATTAAAAGTATTTAAAATATATTTTTTTTTCTAATGAAAGCAGAAACAATTGTATTAAGGAATCACAGCTAATTTAATTATTAAAATTTATATTTTTGTTAATTAATTTAGTCCTTAGATAATTAATTTACTGTTTCTTTGAAAGTTTTTTTTTTTTTTTCTTTTTTCAAATAAAATAATATTAATTAGATCCTTATTTCTATAGTCAGTTATAGAAAAAAATATATTTATTTTTAAGAGCATTTTGAATTAGATTTTTCATTTTAAAGCTTAACAATAGTATTACATAGCTGCCAAGTTTTTAAATTTATTCCGGAATGTTGTTAGTACCGCGGCTTTTTCCCACCGTAATATTTTTAGAGTGATTTCCTTAATATTTAATCGTAATTATATATCGAAGAAATTTTTTCTACAAAGATTACAGTGTGAAAAAAGGGCGGGGCTAAGAACATTCTGGAATAAAGTAAAAAACTCGGCAGCTATGTATTAAGCAATTTCAACCAAATATTTATTAAAAATTTTTATTTTTAATAGTTAAATTATTTTTAATTTGAATGTATTATTAAAGGATTTTTTAATTAATATTCTTTTACATATAATAATTTATTTAAAAAAAAAGCTTTTTAATTAAAAATATTTTAGTGGTTTTAAGCGTTAAAACCTATTGACGACATACAGGTTCTAAGCCTGGATGAAATGTCTTTCATGAGAGGTCTTTCAAATGAGCCCTGGTCTGTATATACGCGAGTTTCAGAGAAAACCATGGAAAATTGCAAATGTCTAGGTTGAAAAGTGTGACCTTGGATCGAACACGTCAAAAGAAGCCAATCAGAGACCACCAGTGGCTGAACGGTTCTGCGCTCAAAGCTGGTAGACGTGAGGTGCTTTGTTTAATCCCAGGTCACGCTCGTCGGCCTAGCCGTTCGGAAATTTCCGCGGTTTTCTCAAAAACGTGCGTAAATACGGACTAGGAACCCTTAGAAAGACCGCCACGGAAGGCACCACCTCAGGCCTAGGACCCTAGAGTATTCAATCGGCCTTATTCCCAAACACTAACACCAATCTATCAACATGGAGAGTAGAACCGCTCGTCTACTGAAATAGGCCATTTTAATTAAAAGTCCAAAAAATAGTTTAAAGTAATTTGAACTAATTTAATCATAAAAAAATATATTTTTATTAAATAAATTTTTATTTTTTTTATTAGAATATTTTATTGAATTACATTTTTTAAAAACCGGCTTTTATTATAATTATAATTATTACTATTTTCGTACATAGAAAATAATATCTTTTAGTATTAAAAGTATTTTAATAAAAAAATTTCTATTAAAAGCCGAAACAATAATACTAAACAATCTCAACTAATTTTATTTATATATATATATATATATATATATATATATATATATATATATTAGTTAAATTAATTTTCTAGATTTTTTATTTTTATTTTATTTTTTAATCTTTAATTACAGAAAAAAAAATATATTTTTACAATATTAAATAGTATTTAGAATATTATATAGTATTTATAGTATTTAGAAATAAATTTTTCAATTGAAAGCTCAAATAGTTCTATTAAACAAATTAATTTTATTATTAAACATTTTGATTTTTAATAAATTCAATCATTATTAATTATATTTTTATATTACATAATTCTTTAGATATTGTTTTCTATAATCTCCCACAGAAAAAAAAAATTTTATATTAAAATTATTTAGAAATAGATTTTTCAATTACAAGCTCAAATAGTTCTATTAAACAAATATTAAACATTTTGATTTTTAATAAAAGCAATCATTTTTTATTATATTTTGATATTAAATAATTCTTTAATTATAATAATAATAATAATTATTATTATTATTTTGTATAATCTCCCATAGATTTATTATTATTATTATTATTATTAAAAGTATTTTAATTCAGATTTTTCAATTAAAAGCATCCCTATACACCGGTTCATTTATATAATAAGCAATAACAATTGTTAAATCTTAGCAGAAATGTAAAGCATGCTAAAAATATTGGAGAAATGGAAGTACATATAGCTAAGCCTGTAACGTTACGCAATGGTGCTTTATCACACTTTTTGCCTACATTCTAAAGAACGTGCGGAATCATCTGTCAGTGTTTTTCGCATTGACGTCACGTGCGCCTGCTCTGTTCTATATAAATGTAGGTGCAATATTCAAACACGACTTGAGTGGGAGGTAATCCCCCCCCCCCCCCAACACACACTTATAAGGAGTTGTTTGTCAAATAAAACAGTTTCTTAATCTGGTTTGAATTCTTTTTAATGTAGGTTTATACACAATTAATACTTGTTATCTATACTTGCCAACATCCTAATTAATATTCCGTAGTCTTGTTAGCCCCGCCCTTTTTCTCACACCAATAAATTTTTAGAGTAATATTCTCCAAATGCAATTACGATTAAATAAGAGAAAATATACTCTAATAAAATACCGGTGTGAAAAAGAAGGAGGAGCTAACAATACTACGGAATATTAATTAGTATGTTGGCAAGTATGTGTTATCTCACCCCTTGTTCTGTAGTCTGTTTTTATAAAATTGAATTACAAGATAAGAGAAAGCCGTGTGAGTGCCACACCAGATTATTAAGGTAGGGAAAGAGCTAAAATACTAACGCATACTAGCACTCTCTCCCACCTCAAGCTATGCACTTGAATTATATTACGATAATTGTATATTGTAAAAAAAGAACCTCTTATTTGAATGTATTGACTTCTGTACGCGTTTGGGTTTTTTATTTAGTAAATATATTCAGTTTTGTTAACTCTTTTTAACGAATTTAATCAGTGAAGCCTCCCCCCCCCCCCTCCTGACATATAAACACACCTCCTGTGTTACGCCTGCTTTCGGATAGATCCGGTCGGAAGTACAACCCTCAAACCAAAACAGTCGGAACTGCGACGATTTTAACCACGGTCGGATCTGTCCCGGTCAGAAGTGCGACACCACCGGATTTTTTCTTCGAAGGGATAATACAAAGTTTGCTTTATGTAAAAACTGGTATTCAAAATAGTGACTGCTGAAAATCCTGATCTAACCAGGAAACCACCCCATACTGTAATCATAAAAAAAAAAACAAGCATTAATCGAAAGAGCATATGTGAACAGGTTTTTTGACACATAAAACAATTACCCTCGTCAGCTCGTTTTTTGAGTTAAATCTGAAATTTCGCAAATAATCGATGCAACCACGCTCTGAATCGATAAAACCATACACCTAAGTGAAATAATGAATTAAATCCAAAACAAGTAGTAATCGAAAGAGCATGGACAAACGTATAGTTTGATGCACAAATCAGTTGCACATTTTATCTTTCAGATACATTCCATCGAGATCTTATGTCTTGTTATTCGTTAATGTAGAATCTATAAATTGATAAGTCATTATTCAGAGACAGGTTTTATCGGGACTCTTCAAACTTCTTTCTCGTTATTATATTTTTACCTTAGCATAACTATAGCATACTTGCCAACCATCTCATTAATAACCGTACAATTGTTAACTCCCCTTGAAAAAACGCTCCTTTTTTCACACCACTTTATTTTTAGAGTAATTCTCTCCAATTGTTGTTACGATTAAATAAGAATAAAATTACTCTAAAAAATGACTGGTGTGAAAAAAAAAAAAAAAAAAAGCGGGTACAGAAAACTGTACGTTTCAGTGAGATGGTTGGCAAGTACACTGTAAAAAATATGTCCTATCTGCTGCCAGAAATTCTCTGTAATTTGAGAAAATACGCGTAATTTACGAAAAAATTGCGTAGTCAGAACGTATTTTCTCAAATTACAAAGACTTTCTGGCGTCAAATAGAACATATTTTTTACAGTGTATGGTATAGATTTCTCGAGAATGCGCTCACGAGGGCAAGCAGTTTACGCGTCGAAAATCGTGTTCAATTATGCCTTCTCGAATGAACATAATTTAATTAATGTCTATTATTACACTATTCGGATGAATTCCTGGTAAGGTGGCGAACTATGAAATTTCAAATGTTGGGAGTTTGTTAGCTCTTTAAATATCTTCTATAGAGAGGCATTAAAAATATTCTATACTATTTTTAAAAGGGTCCGGAGATATCCTATCTCCGCCATTTTAAATTCACAAACTTTATGTACATGTTTCTCAAAAACTATAAAAGATATCAACGTGTAATTTCAGGATAATTAGATGGATATGTTTTGCACGTATTTCAACATCTCATTTTTTCTATAACTACAAATTGCAATTTATTTTTAATTTTGATTGTCTGATTTCATTGTTTATAAAATTTTATTTTATAAAATAAAAAGTTCGCAATTAAACTATAAATTCCTGCGTTAAAATAAATAACATTGCAAAATACATAGTTCATAAACATTTAAGCCTTACAGTGTAACACAAACATAGAAAACGTAATAGGAACATTATAGATGCATGTTTTGAGGAAAACAAGTTTAAAGATATTACATGTTTTTGAAAGAACTTTTATCGTTTTTTTGTAATAAATTCCCACTTTTTGTGAAGGGTTATTTATTTCATCCTCCTTGAAACTATCTTAAAGTTTCCTTTTTAAAATTTGTTGATTCTGTCTTGCACTTTTTTAAAATACCTAGAATTTTTCTTCTCGATAAAATACACAATAATTATCCTATTTCTGCAGTATTTTTACAGAATTTGCATCTGGATTGATACCGGATTTAACTAAAGATACAATTTTTATTAACATTTAAATAACATTCAATTATATTACCACCATTAAAGACAGAAATGGCATCATACATCCCAAATTTTAGAGTATTTAATAGTTTTGGGAATACGAGTCCAGATTATATTGTTGATAGATTCGTAAAAATTCTGAGTTTTTCCATGTCCTAACTGTTTTAACAAGTCTGGATCAGATAAATCCCGGAATATTGGCTTGTTTGTTTCCACTATAGGAAAGGCAATATGTATGTGTTTATTACAGATTTCCCAACATTTTAATTTATTCTGGAGCGCATACTAGCCCTTTTCTTACACCACTTATTAGTGGTAGAATTTTCTCACATTTTAAATTACGTTTAAATGCGAAAGAATATAACTTCAGGAGAACAGGTGTGAAAAAAATGCGGGAGCTAGCAATGCTCCGGAGTAAATTAAAATGTTGGCATGTTTTTTATTATGGCTCTTGCATGCTGATATTTGCATCAGCTGAGTAGAGCTCACAACAGGCTTTAGTGTTTCAGAGCTGACAACTTCTTAATTTATTCCAAAGTATTTTTAGTCCCGCCTTTTTTTGTTAACACTTTATTAAAAGAATTTTTAATAACAGATAATTATTATTAAAGAAAGGTATTAAAAAATTCCGGTATAAGGATTATAGACAATCCGTATTAACTTAAGGCATCTTTATTTGCCCCCTTGACCACACAGACCGATTTTTTAAAACTAAACGAAATCCGTCTTAAATTGATTGAAATCGTATTTTACAGTTTTCAGAAATTCCAATGCTTTTCCAAGGCATAGAAGATAGGCTGTGACTTTTGGCGGACCCTTCATATACGCTTAAAGGCACCTTTATTCAGTATAAAAAGTTTAATGTATAATCGAATTTATTATATACATCTCAGGAACAAATTGTTGATTAACCCTTTCAGGGTCAAGCAACTTTTCTCATTTAATATCAAAGGCCACCAGAATTCACCAACAATATTAAAAGAACAGAAATAAATGAAATTACTCATTTAAGTTATTAAAAAAAAAAAAAAAATGTGTACCGTGTTTTCCCGCGTATAATCAGCCGGTAAGATACTTCATTTCTCCCCCAAAATTTTATTTAAGAGAAAAATCAGTTTCGTTGACACAGTTCTAAAAAATATAATTTTAGCTATCGAATAAAATTCCTAGTACAAAACTGACTTATCTGACCTGCGGATTAAAAGCCGTAAATTACGGTATATGTTCAAATATAATATTTTCGGGGCCAGTTTTTGCAATTCGGATTTCAGAAAGATGCGTCTGTACGATTCAAACGCTGCCCTTGTAAGGATTTAACATAATACCTCAGTTTTAGGTTTAATCGTATTACATGAATCGTCATTTATAAAATAATACTTAAATGAGAAGCCGAACTAAGCGATTTTTTTAGTTCTGGCGTAATTTTTATCCGTAATTTTTAAATATTTTTTTTTTTTTTTTTTTAACGGTCAGACAAATTTTATTTTTTAACACTGGTTATTCAAAAAGAATGTGCTACGTAACAGTGCTAGTATTTTTATTTTTTTTTATTTTTTGTTCCACCATTTTTGCCATTGAAAAATATGTCATATTTTACAGCAATTTTTTAAAGTTTAAATGACTTAGAAATAATTGTAGGGAAATAGTGGTAGAAAAAAAAAGAATACGAAGCTGAAATCTGATACAAGATAGGAAAATTTCTTAATTCTCTGATATTTTTCAATCTCTTCCAGTTATTCCCTTTTTTTACAGCACCAGAAAAGCTTAATTTATCGATGTTAGATATCTACCGACAAAATCCTACAAAAATAAAAACCTTTTCAAGTGTAATGAAACTTATATAATTATTTCTGACAGCGACAAATAACTAATCCTGGTTCCTATAATTTTAGTGTTCTTTTCTTTTTCAAAAACAATAACTTTATCTTTTCAAAGTCTACCTCTAACAATTTTATCTTCATATTTTTCCTTTTCAGTGAATAATTCTTCAAAGTTTTATTACTTCTCATTTACATAAATCAAAAGCGCAGGAAAAGACTTTAATTAAAAGTTTTTTTTCTTATGGCTTTGTTTAAATCTTTATATATATATATATATATATAAATATAAATCACGAGTATTTAACATTCTAAGTTTTCAATATCCATTCATTCGTTTTGGAACATATCTTGTTAGGTTTTATTTATGATCTTTTAAATGCTGAAAACAATTAAAAATATTTCTCAAATAACCTGTTTAAGTTACTTAAATGCAAAGTATTTCTCGCATAAAAATGTTTCCGTCTCTTTTTTAATTGCGCTGTTTTATGGATACAATTTCTTTAAAATTCTTGATTAACATCTCTTTAAAATTTTGTGTCATTTTTATTAAAGAGAAGCTTGGTTAACTTGAAAATAAATTAAAGGAAATTATGTTTTTCGATATTGGTGCAACTTTTTAAGCTCTGTAATTATAAACTACACTTGGTTATTTTATTAAAAGTTTTACAATTACTGAATTCAGTTTTCCTTTTCTGTAAAAGATTTTAATGGTTTAAAAATGAAAATTTAAAAGATACGAATAGTTATACAGATGAGCAAATAATGCAAATTTTAAATAAAAGGGTTTTTGTATCAATTGTTCATCCTTCTAAATAATTACATTTAAATCTATATCGAATAAATTTTAGCTATAGCTTATTTTTATGCATATATAATTGTAACCTACAAAGTATGTCCATTCTTTGCACTAGATTGCATAGCTGCTCACTCTCCCGATTATTTAACAGTACATAGGTGTCAACATATACGGTTTTTAAAACCAATATTTTTGCAAGAAATTTTATCAAGTTTAGTCATAGAAAACTGCCAAAAAACGTATTAAAATTTTTAATAAGAAATTTCCGGTAGCAAGAAAATAAAAGTATAAATTGACAGCTATGACATTATTATTTCAATACAGATATATTTACTTTATTTATTAACAAACATTTGTAATAAAATAACATACCGGCCAACTTACTAATTAATATTCCATAAAATTGTTAGTACCCGCCCCTTTTTTCTCACCAGTCTCTCTTTCTTTTTTTTTTTTTTTTTTTTCTTTTTTTAATCGTAATTTAATTTGAAAAAAAAAAAAAAATCTCTAAAAATAAAGTAGTATCAAAAATTGGGCGGGTTCTATTATCAATGTAACAAAATTTTCTACTTCTTAAATCAACAATATTAGAGATTGAGAAATTTCTTAACAAATGACGGTATGAATTATGAGCCCATATTCCATCCCTGCATATGTGAACTTTTTTTAAGTGTACATTATGCTACTTAATAATCTTCTCTCTTTTGGTTATAAGTAGTCACCTTTTTAACTTAATAAAATGATTTAATTTAAAGGGTCAACCAACAATCCTTGAATATTTTTGCATCATTTGGTACTTTCTGCGTCCCTCTGCATTTAGCGGTTCGTAAGGACAGAGCAGGACATATGTACTATCGGATTTACAATGTTAACAACAGTCTATAATAAAACTAAAAAGTTGACAGATATGTAATTTAAACTTTGGTTCAATAGAAATTTCACAGTTCACGGCATTGACTGTTAAAGGTTAAAAAAATAACCCTGTTTACAACTTGCTACGTAGAATACAGAATAATAGTTGTAGTACGAAACAAATTTGCTTGTGGAGACATTTTCTTCAATTCATAATTATAATATATGACATAATTAGAAATATAATAAAAAACTCTTTTTTTTAAAAAAAAATAATGTAAAAAAAAGGCCGGTATCAATCGTGCTCCGGAATAAATTACAAATATTACCAAATGTGTTCTTTCTAAACAAAGAAGGACCTACAGGATTCGTAAAGTCATATCTGTCAATATTCTAATTAATATTCCGTAGTACTAGTAGCATAGATGCCAACATTTTAATTTATTGCGGAGTATTCTTAGCCCCACATTTATTTCGCACCACTTTATTTATCATATTTGCCAACATACTTATTAATATTCCGTAGTATTGTTAGATCCGCCGTCTTTTTCACACCAGTATCTTTTTAGAGAATTTTTCTTCTTATTTAATCGTAATTGCATTTGAAAAATATTACTCTAAAAATTTGCTGGTGTGAAAAAATGGCGGGACTAATAACACTGTGGAATATTAACTAGGATGTTGGCAGGTATGTATTTATAGAAAAATTTCTCCAATACATAACTTCGATAAAATAAGAAAAAATTACTTTTAAAAAGCAAGTGGTATGAAATAAAGACGGGCTGAAAATACTCCGGAATAAATTAAAATGTTGGCATCTATGCTATAAGGATGCAACATTTTTTCACACAAGTCTTTTTGTTTTAGTGTTTTTCATCTTATTTAATCCTAACTACTTTTGAAAAAAAAAAAAAAAAAAAAAAAAACTTTAAAAATAACGTGGTGAGGAGAGATGGGCGGATACTAACAATGCTACGGAATATTAATTAGAATGTTGGCAGGTACGGTACAATTTACAATACTTATTTTTCTGCACTAGTAAAATTTTATAACATTTTTTTCGTAAAATACGCTTATAATTTTAAGTAAAATTTTATTATATAAGATTTTTGGTGAAAGGGCGGGTCTGTACGAACCCGCAGCTGTCTGTAAACTAAATTAGACATGTGAACATTTTAATGTATTCTGATCTTTGTTAGTACCCGCCTTTTTCCCCCGCTACTTTTATTAAAGGGTGATTTTCTTCTTATTTAATCATCGTAATTAAAAACTGGATCAAATTTTCTACAAATAAATGGGTGTAAAAAAATGGGCGGTTCCAAACTGTGATCCAGAATAAATTAAAATGCTGGCATGTCTCTTAAACTACCCTAATTTCCGGCGTATATACCTCTGAACTGGTGAATAACATCCGTTATTCACCAAAAATTTTGTTTATTAAAATAGAATGTTTTAAAACGAGTTAAAAGTTATATGATGTAAAGCGGATTTATCTAGCTTGCATCTTGTACTTCAAATACTACAGTTTTCTTAATTTCACATTTGAACTTTCAATATAATCTTTACAGCTTATGATTGCCTACGAACTCCCATTTTAATTTCTCTGAAGAACTAAAAAATGTTTTTATAGTTAATATAACTTATTGTTAATCTCTGACTAAAAAAAAAAAAAAAAAAAAAAAGATGTTATAAAACTAAATACTTTTTTTTTTTTTTTTTTTGTCGGCGTCTCTGTATGTAACACTGTTTTCAATACCAAATAATAGACTCATTAAAACTCAGTTTATTTTATTAAAATGCTGATTTAATCGGGAAAGTTTTTACTGTGTGTGATCAAATAATTAGAATTTTTTTTTTCGATTTTCTAAAAAAAAAAAAAAAATACTGCACAAAACGAGCCAAGATGCGACCCGGCTTGTAAAGAACATTTAAAAACTCACAATCTAAACTCTTGATTTAGTTCATAAAATAATTCTTGATTTTGTTTAATTAAACATAGGAAGAGTTTATCCTTCAAAATGCGTAAATCACCTATATAAAATGTGTTTAATTTACAAAGCAATGAAAAATAATAATAATAATAATAATTAAAAAAAAAACAGACATGTACTCCATGCCTAGGATTAAAGTACATATGTGCACATAAGGAAGTTTACCCCCGATCTTTTTTGTTTGTATTGCTTTGTTAACTTACAGATTTTACATTGGAAGAGCTGCCAACCTAATCCGGCAAATTGTTAGTACCACCCCTTTTTCTACACCAGTCATTTCTTAGCGTTTTTTCCTTTTTAATTCATCGCAAATATAGATGAAGAAAATTACTTTAAAAATTTATTGGTGTAGAAAAATGGGCGGTACTAATAATTTACCGCATTAGGTTGGCAGGTCTGCATTGGTGTTTTTGCATAATTTTGAGGATAAACTCCTCCTATGTTCAGTTATAGAAATTGATTTATAACTTTTTTTTTTTTTTTAATCAAAAGGCAAACGAATGCATATCAAAATATTACGGAATAGGAAAACATATATTATTATCTACGTAATAAATAAACTGTAAACTAATTCATATAAATATGACAGGGTGGCGACAAACACGCTTTCTTTTCTCTAATTTTTCAACCAGTATATTTATATAATAATTTTTTATTTATCTAATCGTAGAAACTTACTACTAAAAATTCTGAAATCACCCTGTATGATCAAAATTTAATTACTCATGGGAGTTGATAAGGGGAGTGTCAATACGTGAAGGAAAGAGTCTCGCTTTTTGAATTCGTGAAAACGAATGGTGTATAACAAAAAAAAAAAAAAAAATTAAATTTCTCTGGTACTAGTCAACTGATAGGGTTCGTTATAAGCTTATTCAAAAGCCGTTGAAATGGGCAAATTTTTAGTAAATTTTACCAGTTTTAGTTTGAATGTTTTTTGTGAAATTGCCGTTTAAATGTTTTTCCAAATATTTTTCCATTTTTTTTTTCACTGTTTCAGCGCTTATAACTCGTTATTAAATCTAGGTATTTAGACACAGTTAATGTCTTTTTGTAGGATTTCTTCTTCTCTTCAGTTTTACCAAACTTTGCGACTCTTTTATTCAATAGTCACCAATAATGTTGAGAAATGATATTTGATATAAATAATAGACGATTATTCGATTAGATTCGTCTATTATGCATATCAATTATCACTTCTCAAAATTATTGGTGGAATAAAAAATTCGCAAAATCTGGCAGAACTGCTGCTCTTTTTAAATATATGCTTGAATTTTATGTGTGTGTGTGAATAGCGTGTTTAAAATCTTCTAAAATAAGGGATATTTTAGGATTTTTAGCTTTATCATTCTATTCGCAGTAGCTTGAAAACAGTTTAAGGTAAGACAGAGTTGATAAACATTTTTATGCTCTATATGATCTCTTTTATTACCCCCTGATATTGTGTCTGTGCAATAAGGAATAATCCGGTATATGTGATCAACATGCATTGAATTAAAAAAAAAAAAAAAAAAAAAAAAAAAAAAAAAAAACAGTTAACCACAAATTTGCAAAGCCCTAAAATCATTTATTCTAAACAGTATTTGACAAAATTTATTTCTTAGGAACCATAAAAACTGAAATATGCTGACGTCATTTATTTTTCTAAAAGAAAACAATTAACATGCAAAAGTTAAAATTCAGCTAATTTTTTGCGAAAAGAAAAGTTTTCTCGAGTAAATAATTGCGGCTTTAATCTTCGAAAGTTGCTCCGAATAATGTCTTGGATAAAATTAAAAGACGTAAAAGCTTCGATTCATTTACTCTCTACAGCTTGAATAATAGAGTCTCAGTCCCTGTGGAATCTTAATGACTTTGAAGCATCGTTGCTATCTCCTGAGTTTTGTTAGATACATGAATAGTTTCAGCTTAAAAAAACTGTTTTATTAAAATCTTGTCAATACTAGTTATTTCAGATATTTTTCCCTGGTGCTATTAAAAAAAAAAAAAGAATTGTTATTTATTTTTTTATTTATTTGTTTTATAAATAATATCTGATTCGCACCTGTGCTTAAAAATGACAAACATGCCTTTTCTATTTTCTTTTCTAAAAAGTCAGAAGTTGGAAAGAATTTTTCCATTTATAGTTTGAGAATATTTATGAACGTTGCTTCATTATCATCCCTTTATAAACAGTTATTAAAAATATTCATATTTTCTAGTTCATTACATTATGTCAAAAAGACGTAGACGCATTATTTGGCTTTATGTATTTTAAAGATTAAAATTAACATTTGCGCTACATCGCTTGCAATCAATAATAAAATGAGTAATTTTGAGTAAATTATAATGAAATAACAAGTCTTTAATGCGTTATATTGTTAATTATGTAAAAACATAAGTACAAAAATGAAAAAAATTCAACATTTTTTTTTTTTTTTTTCAAAAATAGTGATAATTAATAAAAAATTTAAAAAAAAGAACGTTTTATAATTTTAATTTGTAACTGCTTGTAAATTTTAAATTGATTTTTGGTCATCACTATTTTTTATAAATATCTATCTAAAATGTTCGTAGTAAGTGTTAACTATGTACATTTTTTCTTCCATTACCTGGCTATCGTTGGTAATGAAAGTATTGCATTCGGTCAAAAATTTCTATATCGAGTTTTTACTTCATATACATATTTTAAGGTCTGTTGAGTTCAAAAAAGTGGATTTTGGCAATTGGTCAATGTATGTATGTGTATGTATGTGTATGTATGTATGCCTTTGTGGAAGCTTCTGACTATCATATCTCTAAAACGAAGAAACTTCAGAATTAATACAAGCCTTGTGTACAGATGGTATTTCTAATTTTTTGTGAAAATTGGGAAAAAGTAAGAGATATTGAAAACTGGAAGTGGGACCGTAATTTCAAAAAAGGCTCCAACAATTATTTTCAAAGTAGCTGTATAAACACTGTATTAAGTTTTATTCCGTGTGTATTAGTTGAATAATTTAGAAAAAACAGACAGGCGTCCTTTTAAGTAGGTCAATTCAGGTCTTGTGAGTTCATTTCGTTAAAAATAGCTCTAAGGATTTTCTTCAAACTCGCCATATTAACACTCTCTTAAGTATAGTTTCGTGCGTAATTGCTGGTTTCTAGTGAACAGATGAATTTGCCAAGTTTTAGTGACAATCGGAACTGAGATTGAATGTTGGTATCTCGAAAACTAACAAATTTCTTCAAATTTCATGCATAAATTTTTCATTAGGTGTCATTTTGCCTTTAGTACTTGGTTACTACTGGGAAGTTGACAGTCCTCTTGATTAGATAGTTGTTTTAAATCTTCAAAATTGGTGTTTAAATAGCGGCTGTACTGAATTTTTAAAACTTGCTATGTAAACTCTCTTTTATGGCCTAAGTAGTAGTTGCTTCTGCAGTAAAATTGTTAGATGTCTGATGTGTTAGTATGGTTAGAAGTTATAAAAGTGACCTATTCCCAAAAAGAGTTGATAACATGTGTAGCAGCGGACAATGAAAGTCGCAGCTGTTACACACCAGATTTTTTTAATGGAAATACAAGATATGAAATGGCTGTATTTTTTTATTGGATTTCTAAAAGTATAAATTATTCGTAGCAGTTGAAGAATAAATTAAAAAACTGTTCGATTTATATATCAGCGTTGAATGCATGCTTTTGAGCGTACTTTTATGCATATGCATTACTTATCTCAATATAAGAAATTGACTTATTAATGCTTATATTTTCAAAGTTCAATAGAAAACTATATTTTTATTATAAATTTTAATTTATTATTTAAAACATACAAAATATTTAAATTTTAACAGGTTACGGGTAAAATTAACCACTAAAAAATTAGCACACATTGCTGAAGAGAGTCATCAGATAATCAGAAACATTTGCTAGATATATATATAGAAAAATATGTTAATTTTAACGAATCTTTAATTAGTCAATACAACTGTTATTACAATTTCATTAGGTGAATTCGATTTTGGATTGTTAATTCGTTTTTATAAATTTATATTTTATAATACCTGTCAAATGTTCCGAATTTTGCATATCGAAATTCTTTTATAGAAATTTTCAACTTATTTAACACGTTGAGCGCCATGTCAGCCATTCTAAATTCTAGACATTTTGTCATATATCTCTAAGTACTGAAAGAATCATCTTGAAACTTTAGGAGTGTTCAGAACATGTTATACTTCAAACATTTCAGTGAAAGTTTACCCCGAAAGTAAAAGCAGTACCAATAAAGAATTCAAACGTTGAGCGCCTTGTCAGCCATCGGTGGCTGAAAGTGTCAAATATGATATAAAGCCGCGTCAACCGTCGGCCGCGGATATAAAATAGGATATAAAGCTAAAAATATTACATTTAATGATTGAAAATTTATTAAAAATTTGCTTATTTTTTATTTATTACAGGAGGAATCATTATGGAATTTTAATGGATTTTAAGATTTTGCATGACGCTCAACGTGTTAATTATAGGAAAATGTTAAAGAAAAAAGAACGGAAAAAGAAACTTTTAAAATCTTCTGTAAAGGTATCGGTATCGAAAATTCGGAACACTTGGCAGCTATGGTTCTTCAAAGAAAATAAAGACGTGTCGTTTTTAATATTTACTGATAAAGTTTTAGTTATAAACTGTACAAATATATATAATTTCTAATAACTAAATAATATATTTAATTAAATATTTTTTAGTATTTAATTTCAATGTAATTGTATTGTAATTTAGTTAGAATTAGGAAATTCTAATTATTATAGTCTAATCATTATTCTGATAAAATTCTCAAGCGATTTTTTTTTTCTTAAGAGTCTTCTTCCACGATTTTAAACAATAAACATCGTTAAAAATTTATAGACAGAGTTTTAAGAAAATGCTTTTTGTTAAAAATTAGTATTAAAAAAGGGTCGTGGAAACCGTGGACTGGCACCAGAAAGTGATAGTAAGTCCTCCTTGTATATGTCTTATGTGCTTTTATTTGGTTCTTACAGCCCCCTTTTTTCCTAAGGAAATAGCTACCACTATTCTCGAACTATGATATTTTTAAATTTATATATTTTTTACGACGAAAACTTATATTTAAGTTAGTGACAAATGAAAAAAAAATATATAAACGATCGTGGTTTACTCTTTTCTTTTATTATAAAAAATTGGATTTCAAGTTTATTTCAAATGGTCAATCCTATGACAAGCCACTATGACCAATTCTTTGACCAATTTTTTGTTGGGTAATAGATTATGGAAACCCGTTATGGCATTCACATAGCTGCCAACCGCAACAATTTTCGGCTATAAGAATATTTATTAGAAATAATTCATATTTTTTTGCAACAATTTTCTTGTATTAAACAGTGCAAAAAATGGTATTCATAAAAAGTGGTAGTTGGCAGTTTTCCATTCATCAGTTTATAACGGGTGATAGCTTTAGATAATTACATGGTAAATGTAGCGTCAGTCACATTGACAGATGTTTTCGCTTTTACCAATATTTTCTAACAGTAATCACTGTGATTTTGAATTAAATATATATATATATATATATATATATATATATATATATACACCCTGCTCTAAATGTACAATAAAGATTTCTCTATAATATTGTTAGGAAATGTAATGCATCTAAAATAATGTTTCAATAAACTAAAAGTTGCCGCCCATACGGTGTGGTGATTAGCGTGCTTGACTCCCACACCATAGGGACTGGGTCGAATCCGGGGCAATGTATGTATGCGTTCTCCCGGTACGAGATAGACGCTCGTTGGGTGATCCTTCACAAATGATAATCAGTTCAGTGACCCCCGGTCAATGTTAACACGCAAGTACCGTGCCATCACAGATGCCAACATTTTAATTTATTCCGGAGTATTTTTAGCCCCGCCTTTATTCTATACCACTTATTTTTTTTTAAGTAACTTTTTTTCTTATTTTATTGGATGTATATATTGGAGAAAATTTTTCTATAAATAAAGTGATGCGAAATAGAGGCGGGACTAAAAATACTCCGGAATAAATTTAAAAGTTGACATCTATGCACCATTGGAAAAAACATGTACATGGTGTCCCATACGTCTGTAGATATTTGAACAATTCATAACTATTAAATGAATTGATAGAATTGAACGAAGTTTGCGAAAAAATCATTCTCGTGAAGGGGAATTATTTATTTATTTATTTATTTTTCAAAGAAGAAAATATAGTTAAATGTTTTGTAGACGATAGTTAGACAAATAGTTAAATTTTTCGCACGGATGTGAAAGAAAAATTTGCAAATGAAAGTCCTATAAATTGCGCAATTTCACAAATAGAACGGTTTATTTCTTATTTTGTCTCCTTCTTGTGCATACATGGATTTTTAATTGCGATGCTGACTTGGTGGATAAAGCGTTATTGGGGAAGATGTTTTCTCTAAGGTAAGAACCGTCGACTGAAACTGCAGTTAGCAGTGTTATAACTCGTTTGCAAACTGTAATTTGTTTTGCGACGGACACAGATAATAGGATTTATATGCCTGTAAACATTTACATGCGAATAAGTACAGTTTTTCATGAAAATGTGTGATCTTGTTACGCACAGTGCCCTCTATCGAAAAATAGCTTAATTATTATTTTTTCTGTACCAAAATAAATTCCCCTTCACTAGAATGATTTTTTCGCAAACTGCGTTCAATTCTATCAATTCGTTCAATAGTTATGAAATTTTAAAATGTCTACAGGCTTATGGGACACACTGTATATATCTATATATTTATATATATATTACTTATTTAAAATGTGTCATAAAATTTGAATTATCTCTTTAACAGTTAAATTTTTATCACTCTTTTTTCACGTTATGTAACCAAACTAATTTTCATAGAAGTGAAACTTGGGTCAGATCACCTACGCATCGATGCTGTTGTCTGTCAAATTTTTAGTAAATAATGCATTATCGGCAAGTGTGAAGGACAGTGAATAAACGATAAATATATTTTCATAGAACTTTGATGTCAGCATATTTTAATATTTTTAACACTGTGGCCCTCCTTATTTTGTTCCTTTAATGGGTTGCATTATTAAACAAAATGTGTATGTGTGTTAAAAGCACTTAAATTTTATACACGGCAAATTTCATGCGATCATTTCCAAAGAAATATATATAGAACGACGAAACTTAAAGGATTAATCTCAAGTTATATGTATATATATATATATATTTCTTTACTAATAAAAATAATGTATCATCTTAGAGGAACACTTAAAGGCGGCTGTCTATTTTTTAATTAAACGAGTTAACTCGTGACCCTTCAACAATGTGTTAATAATTTATTATGACAGGGAAGATATATTTTTATATAAATATCAAGAAAAGAAACACAATTCTTAATTTAATCACGATCTTAAAATTTATCAAAAAAATAACACATAAATCTGTATTCTTCAAACAAATACCATATTATAATCGTATTTTAAAATATTATAAGTGTCACTTTTTTATAGATGTAGATGCATTTTTAATATTACCTGATTTTTTAGTAAAAATAAGTAATATTTTTAAGAAAATAATACTTAAAAGTGTACAAGATTTTTATTAAAATCACTGAATCATAATTTTGCTAAACATAATTTATGTTTCTGCAATTTAAACGTAAAATATCATTAGAAAGGGACGCTTTGATTCTAATGCATCTTTTTAAATTAAATAATATATTTATTTACGCAAATAATATCGTAACGATTTCTCTAATATAAATATTAATTCATAAACTTTCTTCTATATTATAATTTTTTTAATAGATTTGGAAAGACATTATGAATTTATGGTTTAAATTTTAGGACTTTTATGTAGTATTTTTCTTAACAAAAAAAAAAAAAAAAAAAAAAAAAAAAAAACTCGTTTATATGATTCTGATACATACACATAAGTGTTTCTTACCTCAAAAAGTCACTGTGTAATTTGATATTCTTTCTACTAATATATGTGTCTGTAACATATATTAAAACGCTGAAAGCCTGATCAGCAAAATAATGAATAATAAATGAGAAAGGCTTTCACAAAAAAAAAAAAAAAAAAAAAAAAAAAAACATAAAAAGGGGAATTTTTTTTTCCTTTTCTACTTCGAGCTGAAGAACAGTTTAGTGGTTTTTCTCCTTCAAAGACATTCTTGTGGTTTCCGTAGTTACCTACAAGGTTTCTTAGATATTTTAATATAATGAAGAAAATGAACCATAAAACTTCTACGAATTACAAATAAGTTTCAGGGGGAGAATAATGTCTAATCGGTTTCCAGGTAGAGGTACTTAATTTGAATACTTTTTATATTTTGCATATGTTTTCGAAGTGGAGCCGCAATTTTCTTTTTTTTTTTTTTTTCTTAAACAGAATAACAAAATCTCGGTTTACGTATAATTGTTTATTTTGTTAAATATTTCACATTTGACATTTGCATTTGACATTTCATTTTCTATTTTAGTCCCTTTAAAGTTTCCCGTAAACGAAGCTTACGGAAAATTAACAAACTGTTTTACTTTTCTTATCGGGGATTTTTTCGTGATAAACTTTTAAATTTTCGATAGTTCCTTTAGAATATTTCATGAATAAAAATATCATAAAAAATTATTCAACAAACATTTTTCTTTCAGTTGTTTTCTTTAGATTTTTTTTTCTCTTAGCATTTTTGGTACATTTTGAATAGTAATTAAAAAAATATTTATTCCAATTGTTTTGGCTATAGAATTTAAAGAAATTTTTATTGTTTGAAAATATTGGTTTAATAATGCTTTTAGGACGGCAGTTTTATAATAACGAGGCACTGTTTGTAATATAACAGTGGTGAAAATTCCGCTTTTTTTAACGGAAACGAAATCTTGTATTTACACTGGAACAAACTTCTCATTTAATTACATTCATATTGACACACAGATAATGTGTTGGAACAAATGTACTGAAATATTCCGGTGAATTCAGGATTTCGTTTTTGTTAAAAAAAAATATATATATATATATACATATATATATATATATATATATACATATATAAAAGAGCTTTCGTGCTTGAATGTACACTCCTCCTCATATTTATAAGGATACTTTATATTTTGAAATAACTAATGTAAAAATAATTGTAAACAAGATTATACTAAGTGCACTTAATATATCTAGTATTCTAAAAACCAAAACTGGAATAATTTTTTTAATATAAAACAAAATTAATAAAAAATAATGCGAAATGTGTTTTTTCCACGTTTTCAGATGTTCATAAATATAAGGACAATCCAAATTTTTTCGTTTTATTTAACTTTCTAGCGGAAAAATGACAATTGACATGCGAATTTCTTAACTACTGGGCTAGATTAATTCATATATAAACTTCAATTTTTCTTGGACGGACATTACTGATAATTCCTCGAAAAAAAAAGAAGGTTCAAATAGTGAAGTATGATAAATGTGTTTTTTAAGTGGAAGGATAATTTCAATCTGCCGAATTTCTAATGAAATTCGAAAGTCTAAAATTGCTGAAGGAAATGTGATCAAACGTTGAACTGCTGGTTCGATAGGAGAGAGATCTGATGCAAAATCAGAGTTGTTTTACAGAGATCGAAGACTCAAAAATCCTCTTACTGTTCTACTCATAATGGCTGCTGCTGAATTTGCTCGTAATTTTTAACGAAATGTTAGGGTCCACATTTATGCATGTTTAAAATAATTAATAATATGTTAAAATGAATAAAAAACCTGTAATAATCAATCAGAATTTAATGGGGGAAAGAACGTCTGTGTTAAAGTTGAATAAAGACAGTATTAAATGGTAAAATGTTGCATTTTCGGATGAAAAACATTTTATTCTTGATTAAACAAATGGTTTTAACAGTTACTGGCACGATCTGAAGATAACGAAAGACAGAGCAGATTTTTTAAAGGCAGATAAGAATCGGGCATTTTAAAGGTGGATCTATGGTGCTCTGGGGAGCTGCTTCTACTGAAGGCAGGATGAATTTAGTAATTTTTTTCTATTATTATGAACATCAAGAGAATATCCGCAAATTTTAAACGTGGAATTATCAGATTTTTGTCAGATTTTGGGGGGTAATAATATTTTTTTCAACAAGACTTACATTTTTGCTCTACTTTTAGAGCAATAGGAAATAGTTTGAAGAAAAAAACTTCTGTATTATTGCCTTTCCCATGGCCTAAAAGTTGAAAAAACCTTAACTTATGATATTAGAAAAGTGCATGCAAGTGGAAAGCAATTTTAAATATTTTAAATGTATTAAGAATATCACATATGCTATATGAAATGGTACTGAAACTGAATATTAAAAAAAATGTATATATATATATATATATATATATATACCAGAGAGAATGACTGACTGTTTAACCCTAAAAAGAGGCCCCATAAAATATTAATTTAAAGAATAACTGAAAAAAAATTACTAAAATTCGAGCTGTTCTTATACCTGTGAACACCTGAAAAATCGTCTTTTTACGATATTTAAAGTTTTTTATGATAGAAAAACGATAAAACTTTTTAAATATAGTCTATTAATGAAATTCAAATTAATTAAAAATATATTTGTTTAAATAATAGTGTTCAGTGTTTAGTTAATATAGAAAAACGGGTGTCCTTATATTTATGAGAAGGAGTGTATATCAGTTAACGCTATCGTATACAGAATCAGCTAGCATAGGGAGATAAGCTTATTATTATTTAGATGATGATTTTGGCCTTTATTAATAAATTTTACGATTTTTTAAAAATAAAAATGTAAAATTTATTTATACAATTTCTATTTTTCTGAAAACCTTTATAAAAAAGCTTGTATTCAGGCGTATTTGAGACTCTTTTTACATTTAATTCAATATATGAAATACACCATAGTTTCTTCGTAACTATTGGTGCTTGCTACCTGATAGCTGTTAGTCGTTCCGTATTTTGGATACCAGTATTTATTTATTTATTTATTTTTTAAGAATTCTTTTATAAGATTTTGTAGCATTTTTCTATGATTAAATTGATTAAATAATACATATATATATATATATAGTAATACATATATATATATTTATTAAAAAAAAAAAAAAAAAAAAAAAAAAAACATTATTCAAATTAAAGAAAGTTTGGCAGCTATAGGGTAGCGTGGGGGTGGTTGTAACAGTTTTTGTAAAATTACATATATTTTGAAATGTATTTATGTTTTCCTGTTTATAATTGTGGTTTTCCATAGCATACATATTCATCTATCATATTCATAAAAAAAAAATCTTTTGTTAATTTTGCTAATTTTAGCACACAGAGTATTTTTTCAAAATTACTTGTCTGATACAATTTGCCCCGTATTTAGGGCAAATTGTGACACACTTGGGGCAAAATGTAACAGATACGAAAGGAATACTAACAATAAAAACGACAATATTTCAAAATGTTTTTTGTTATCAGTCATTTATTAATTTAATAAAAAAGGCAACTAATACCTAATATTAAATTATAGCCTTCTTGGTATAGTAACAATGAATTATATCAAATGGATTATAATAGAATAAAGAGAAAATTAAATATAAAATCAGCACAGAAGTCAATCTTTGTCAGAGTTGAAATTAATTCAAACAAATTATATTTTATTCCCTCTCATACATTTGATGTGTGCTCACATTTTGCAAATTAAGCATTATACCCATTCTTCTGCCTCAGAGAGGGTTTAGCAGACCTCGAATTCTTCATCCTTTTTGTGAGGATACTCTCAATGACGAGAAATTCCTGCTATTTTTTCTACCACTATTTTTATGCAATATTTTCTTAAATTCGTGATTAAATCGTGATTATAATTAGTGATTAAATAATCACGGCACTATATTATAAAAAGACAGAAAATATTTCTGTATAAATATAGTAGTGGCAAAGAAGACAATTTTTTTTTCATTTCTAAAAGTTTCCTGAAAATGGGCAGAGACTTCGAACTCTAGCTGTAGGCATCTCCACAAGCCGCTCTTCTAATTCAGCATATGTATCTGGAGTTAAGGATATTTTGTTTATATTTTTATCCTTTCGTTTATTTATTTATTTATTTATTTGTTTCTTCGTATAATCTTTTCCTTTCGCTTTATGTTTATGTTATTTTTTAATTATCTCTTCAAATTATTTTTCAAATATTTTTCTTTCGAGTGATGGGTGTCTAATAATTGTACTTTTCTCGAATATTTCAGCTGTAGCCAAATCGTATAAATCTTGACTCTGTGAAGCTCTTTCATATTTCTTTTTATAATTAATCATGTTAAAAAAATGCATACAACAAATAGTTTGCTTGTTTTCATTTAAAGTAGAATGTCTAATTGCATGAATCGAAACACAAAAGCAAATTGTAACATGTTACAACTTGCCCCAAAATTTTGTTTTAACTTGCCCCATCGTATGATTTCGGACATTTTGTTTATTTATTAGGAAATATATCGATTTATACAAAAAATTAAACATGCATTTTTCTTTTCAACACACAGACTAAATAAATAGGTGTAAACACTTCTTTAAAATACAAATTAACATGCCTTTAATCAAAATTTACGAAATACATTTTTTTCCACGAACTAGCTAAAATGAAGCACATGTACAGGACCTCTCATTAACCATTTTGGTAGAACACTGATTGTGCTTACCTAATAAAGCGCGTCTTTAGAATTATGTTTATCGAAATATCTAATCAAAAATGTTACAAAATATTTCGTAAATTGCGTGTTACTTCCTACCCCTGTTACAACTTGCCCCACGTTCCCCTACTACGGAATAATCATTTTGGAAAAATGATTTGAGCATGTGTATAGAGTATTAAACATATTAATACGGACAATAGACGCCAAATAGTATATACAATAAATTTTCTATTAATTTTCTAGGTTTATTTTCTGACAAAAATTGCTCTTAAAAGTTGATAGTGGAAGGCCTAGAGGGAAAAAGGGCCTTACGAATCCTGGTTTTGCCCTTGCCTTCCAAAGATTCAGGGTCCCATTCCAACTCACTGCGTAACTCTAGTGAGACGTTTAACACACTCCACCGGATACTCCAGTCCTAATAACAGGGTTCTGCATGCTCACTTTTTTGGATGCCACATTTCTGCTTTTCTTTCTTTATCTTTTTTTTTTTTTTTTTTTTTTTTTTTTATATAGAAATATTTAATAATTGTCTGCAGTAAATATCTCAGAATCAATAATAAGGAGATTATTTTATAAAAGTAGTTGTATTTGAAACGTGACTTCATAGTCACTTGCTAATAAAGGCTGTTATCCAATTAATTTAAAATTTAAAAGTTATTGTGACAATGTTTTACAGATAATGACTTTAGTTCATTATATGGCATCAAATGAAATGCTTAAATAGTAGGATTATACTGTTCAAAATGCTATAAATTTTATTGGTCACCAACTATAAAATACTCATGCATCATTGTGATCACTGCTCATAATTTCAATAACACAAATAATTTATCAAATTTTATGCTTAATTTAATAAGAAAAAATTAACATTTACAGTGCATTGTCAGGTAGTATGGTTTGCAGTGCTTTACGTAGCCACATTAATTTTTAACCAGTACTGACCTAGACGTATCTATTGGTTTTGGCGGAAAATTTCATGTCAGGAACTTTCTCTAACAACGTTTGATTTACTTTATCGTAGAAAATAAATATGAGATATGTCTATTCAAATATAGTGGTGATGAATTTAATTTAAAAATTCAAAATATTAGCAGCTATGCATTCTGTATTTTTATAGACTTTTCTCAGTTTTCGGACAAGATATCCTATCGGTTCCAGTGCGTACTTAAAACAACACCTTTCACACCTTACGCAATTTCAACACCTTTAACTCAAGACAAATAAATAAATAAAAATAAATAAATACATAAAGTAAATAAACAGTGAATTTATTAAAAAGAACGCATTGGGAATACTGTCATTAATGTTAGTTTGATTTGTTATATGATACTCCATATTTCTGAAGAAATAATATTATTTCGTTATTTTCTAACAGTTTTATTATTATTATTATTATTATTAATATTATGAATATATAATATTCTTTATCCCTTCAACCAGTTTTTATTATTTATAGTATAATTAGCGATATTTAAAATTCACCCCGTATTCTCATAAAAAATAAATTTTAGTTTGCAAGCAATATAGATAATTGCTTTATTTAAAACGCAAAATAAATAGACAATATTATACCTCATTACTTACAATATGCCATATTTATTAGTTTCAGTTTCTAATATTCCTATTTTGTTTCCTTAATCTAATTATTTGTGTAACTAAAACAAAATAAGATAATACAACTGTTTATTTACAGCATTTTTGTTAGATTTAAAAAGCATTCGATATGTAAAAATTCCGTTCTTATATATATATATATATATATTGGTTTACTTTATGTGCTTAATCAGTTTCGATTTATAATAATAAAAAAATATTTTTTCTCAAAATCTGTTATATTAGAACACAATATTTCACAATCATTTTCCGATCAATAATTGATTTTTTAATTCGTTTATAATTAAATGTTTATAGATAATTAGCGACATTCGCTTTTGAATACATTTATCACTAGACTGCTGAAAATAAATTACAGTTTAATTGGCTTTTAACATGTCTTCGTGTAGCATGCGTTAATTTAAAAAGAGATTGCAATTATTATGCGACTGTACAGTTAAATTTACTTCTTTATTTTTACGTAATTTTAAAAGCAATTAGATTTCTTAATGTTTGAGGTTTCGATAAATATTTTTGATTAAATGCGAATAGTTTTATTTTTTATGATAATAAGATGTGAAGTAAAACAGAAGACAGATAAAATAAAAATTTGTTATGCGTTAATTAAAAGATTTACATTAGAATAAATATTTTAATGATCTAATCAATATGATTGTGTTATTAAATGTGTTATTAAAAAAAAAAAAAAAAAAAGAAAGGAAAACCTTTTGAAAATAATGCGCAGATAAAATTTCTGTAATAAATTCTTTTTTATCATAATTAGTAAATGGTCTCACAAATCTGTGATAATTAAAGTTACTTTTACTGTAGAACTAAACTGAGGTCATATTTATTTATTTATTTTTAATATTAGTTAGTTAGTAGGGAAATTTCCAATATTCGCTAGTGATTTAATTTTTTCTCTGGTCTAAAAGCATATTTATAACTTAAAAAATCTCCAAAAGTCAAGTTTTATTTCACTTTTAATTTTAGTAATAGATGAAATATGCTCTAGTGCAATAAATGAGTAGAGAAAAATAATAAATCATTTAAATATATTTAAGCAATAAAATTTTAAGAAAATGCACTTCATTTTATTTCATCCAAAATGAAATAAATTAGTATTCAACTATAAAAGAAAAAATCAACAGCCAACATGTACTCAGTAGTTGTTTCTTGTTTAAACAGTAAAGCAAACACATCGCCAGGTGAAACATGAGGACTCAAGTGAAGCTAAAGGCCGTGCTTAATACTTTAAAATTTGCAACAATTGCCCATATTATGATCCATTTCTGATGTATAAAGTCTTAGTATCCAAAATCATCATTATTTCTCTTACTGTTAATTAAAATAGTTAACAACGGTGAAACAAAATTTTATAACGAAATTTCCGCTTTAAACAATGCTATCAATTTAATAATACACATGTTTATAAATTCAGTGTCATAATAAAATATACTGTAATTTCTTTCCTACTTTTTATTACTGTTTTATTTGGAAAATGTACTTTTCAAGCTTCAATAATCCTATGTAAAACATCTACATGTAATAAAACATATTTTTATACTTTTCATAAGTTTTTCTTTTATATATGAAAGAAAATCCTAAAAAGTGGAGCTAGACTATTAAAATTCATAACAAAAAATTTTCTATAAAATTAATAATCCATTTTATATCTTCAAAAGCATTAAATTAATATTACGAGTATTTCCCGTTGGGAAACAGAAATATTGTTCATTTACGTGCTTAATATATATGCCCATATCAGAAAAAAAAGCTATAAACAGCATCTTAAGAAAAAACTGTTTTTCAAGAACATCACATAAAAATGTAAAGTAGCAAATAAAGCATCGAACAAGTGGGGTTGAATGTGGGCACCAGATGGGCAACTCGTTTTAATCTAGGTACTTTATTTGTATTCAAATAACTTTTTTTTTCAACTGAATCAATTAAATCACATAATTAGATCTTGTAATAAAATTAAACACATTGCTTAATAAGATCTCTTTTTCTTTGTTTTTTAGAAAAATAGTAAGAGGAAGAATGTAATGGATAGATAAATTTTAAGTTTAAACTACGTAGCAATAAATCAATATTTTATTAATTTATTTTATCCTTATGCAGAAATAAATATGCCTTTTTGGATTGTTATTTCCTTTCTTCAGCACTTAAGAGCGATGGATAAAAAACGAATTATTAGTATCTGTAAATAGCGGTTGGTACCGATGAATTGTACTTAAAGTATCAATACACTGTTATCTAAAAACATGATGCGTAAAAGCATTTTAAACATCCCAAGAGATGGTACAAGTAATATACAAAAAGTACCTTTTGGTATCATTTTTGATATAAAGAGTTCTTCTCTTAAGTTAAAAATTAACAATAAAGAAGAGATGGGGATATTTTAGAAGCGGCTTTTTGAAATGTAAAAGAGAATTAGACACAATACAATAAAATAAAAGTTTCGGAGTAAATTATTATCTGGATTCTTCATCAGGTCTATCAGGTCTACACAAGACCTGATTGAGACCGGAACAAACTCTCGCCAACTATTTTTTAACAAATATTTTCGTCATATAATAAACAGAAATTTCTCGTTAATATCATGAGAAAATTATTTAAAATACGTACCGTATTTTCCGGCTTACAACGCGCAGGTTTGTTAAATTAGTTATACAGCGGAAATTTAAATTTACAGTAAAGCTATCGTTTAACAATCTTTTGTTTCTTACGTATATAGATTTATTTGTAAATTAAATTTTCTGGTGTGTAACTCATTTATGTGACATGCGCGTTATACACCGGAAAATACGGTATATATTATTGTCCAACTAGTGGTGCGTAAATTCGATTATTTCACACGGTTCATTTCCCATAAAAACAATTTGCTAATCAAATAGTGGAATTTCTATGACTAATAAGTAAAAAAAATTTGTCAAAGTTTCTGGTAAGAGTGTGTCCCGGCCTTAATCAGGCTCTAGGTCTGAAAGATATAAAAGATTATTGCCTGCGATGCAATAAAACCCGACTGGTGGTGGAATGGTCAGCACGTTGGCCTTCAATTTCTGGGAACATGGTTTAAAATCCTTTCCGGCACAGTGTTGCCATTGCGGCAACACCTAATTTTAATTCTCAAGTGCAAAAATTCATCCCAGACATTTTTTATAGTATTTTTCTTCTATAATGTAGAGGTAAAACATCCTTTATTTATTTATTCTTTAATATCGTTCTTCAATTCCGGTGGCTGTTAATTTTAAATCAATAGAATTACTCTGTGCCTGAAATAGTTTAAAAAAAGTCGGTTTAGCATGGATATGAATGTTGACAATGGTTCGAAATTTCCTTGTTTATGTTTGTAACACCATTGGAATCGTCCTTGGCAATGGCGTAGTTAAAGTTGGATTTATTAAACCAGGATGTCACCAATCGAAATTTTTTCCCTGATTTTTTCAGCGGTATTATTATTTTAAAATTTTTAGTAGTAAATTTCCACAATTAATTAATTAAAAAATTATTATATAAGTATACTGGTGGAAGAATCAGGAAAAAAATTTCGACTGTCGCGCCCTGATTAAACATACTTCTCTGCATACAAGCTAGCCTATATTAATCGCGGAAACAGACCCTCATTAAGGCCGGAGCAGACTCTCCCCACAATTTTTTAACATTTATTTTTTGTTTTTTTATCATAGAAATTCCATACTTTGATTTGGAAATTATTTTTATCAGAAATGAACTGTATAGAAGAATTGAATTTGGACATCGCTAGTTTAACTCCGATATATTTTTTTTTTTCACATAATTGTAGTCTTATTTTAACACAGGCGGATTTTCTGTTTATTAGAAGACGAAAGTATTTGTTAAAAAAAAAATAATAATAATGGGGAGAGTGTGCCCCGGTCTTAATCAGGTTCTGCGCAAAGAAATGATTCTGACAGATACATACGAAAAGGTGCCAAGTTATTAGGGATTGTCAGTAACCTTTATACCGGAAAATTTCAACGATTTTCTTTATCATATTTATTATCGATGAGATAAGATGAATTGTATTTCTCATAAATAATGGTATGAAAATTATTTTTAGTTTGTACTTACTTGGTACTTATGTATATGTACAGTAGCGGTTGCATGCATTCTTGCCAACACCCTAATTAAAATTCCGTAGTATTGTTAGTCCCGCCCTTTTTCTACACTAGTAAATTAGGTAAATTAATTGAGTAATATTCTCTAAATTCAGTTACTATTAAATAAGAAGAAAATTATTCTAAAAAGATACTGGTGTGAAAAAGAAGGCGGGACTAACAATGCTACGGAATATTAATTAGTATGCTGGCAAGTATGGTTGCATGGTCTGCAGTTGTAAGAATAAGTGTGAGATTTCTCTTTATTTTCGCCTTTATTAATAGGGGAGGGATGGGACAGCTTTGACAAAAATATTTTTTTTTTACAAATTTACTTTTACTGGTACAACACTGTAAGTTTCAGAGAAACAATTTGAAACACTAACATAGTTTAAAAATATAAATTTGATGGTAATTATTAAAATATTAATTTATAAGTTACTTAACATAATCAAAAAAATGTCCCATCCCTCCCTTATATGAGAGAGAGATGGGACATGTTTATAAAGTTAAAATAAATACATAATATACAGACATACTATGAAAAACGACGAAAACAGTGGGACACGATGTATGTAAAGTTAGTTAAATACTAATAACATCTATTTCATCCAATATTAGAGTATAATGTAGTACCACTTAAATAAAAATTTTCAAATACTCAATCAGTTCATCTTTTTTTTTTTTTTTTTTTTTTTTTTTTTAACTTATAGCAGACAAAGTACTGTTTTTTAGTTCAAATATTCAAAATTAAGTTTTTGTTATACTTACATGTTTTGTGGTTTCCTAAATATTAATAAGGTTTTAGTGGCTAGTCTGTGTTTGTTATCAGAATATCTCAAGAACAAATATTACCAAGAAATCCTAACTGTAATTGGTTAATATCTCTTATAACCATGTACAGGAAAACTGCTCAGAAATGAAAATTAATTCCTCATACATATAAGGTGAATAAAGTATTTTTTAAAGTTAAAAGGGTAAACAAAAGTCGTGTGAGTGTCAAACCAATTATTTTCCATGATTTTAAATTTGTTTCGTGCACTTTTTCTTCCATATATTCATTCATTTGCTTCTTGATATTTGCTGTTTAAGGAGTATAGTATCAGAATCTTCATTCTTCTTCCTTTTTTTACATGTCCCACCCCTCCCTTTCCATTATTTTTCAAAAAAAAAAAAATATATATATATATATATATATATATATATATATATATATTATTAGACACATGCTACTTTTAGGCTTAATTTAGCTACTAATTCATAATAGTTATATTATTAGGTATATAAAATATGAAAAGTAATTATACTAACATCAGTGAGTGACGTAGAAATCTTGTCTTGAAAATTTGGCAATTGTTTATTTTTGGTGTTATAAAATAGTTTTTTCGTTACATAAACTTACAGAGTTCTCCAACTAAAATGATACATAGCAACAAATATGGGGCTGTTGTTACTTCACCTGGTGGAAATGTCAAAAATTAAAAACAGTGTTTATTTGAAAAATAATATTAGGTGTCCCATCCCTCCCGACTCTCCCGTACGTATAGATTGTCACGAATTGCGGTGATTATGTGATAACAACCCTATTGTACACAAATAGTTTTAATGCAATTTTTTTTTCAACTTTTTCCATAAAAAAATTAAATTAATATATTGGTTCTTTTTAATAGTCACTGTTTTCACTAATAAGTCAAAAGACTTAAACGTTTCGACTTATTCAAATCTCTCATTCATAATAAATGAATGAGTATATATAAAATAATAACTGTAATAAAAAAAAATATTTATGAAATAATTTACTGCAATCTAAATCCAGCGATAAAATTTCTGACGGACATTATATGGAAGATGTAAAGTAGTTTATGAGAGAATTTACTATAGGATTAAATGTCAGAAAAATATATTCCTCCAAATGTTCGAACAAAAACAGGATGATTTTAGAGGTAAAGACCTATAAAGCTCTAACTGAAAATACTTTCAGATATAAATTCAAAGTTTAACTGCCATTAATGTCTACTCTGCTAACATATGGAAGTCTGCTACATCAGCAATTTCTTTTGATAACTTTCCCTTTTTTAACACTTCGATGAACTAACATCTTTCATAATTCCTATGTGACTGAGAAAAACCATGTTTTACCTGTTTTATGAAAGTTTTCCGGAACATTTAATCTTTCACTCGCATTCTTTTGACATTTACGAAGGTATTTAAGGCGTTTCAACAGTTTCTTTATTTTTAATATCGCAGAGAGAGAGAGGAGGAAGAAAGATAATATTATTTATGAGTAATAGTATAAGACTACTTCTACAGACCATCGACATTATAAAATGCTATTTCTTCTGTCAGTATGTTTAATTAATTAAAAAAATAAAATAAAAATCCGAAAAAGTAATTGTTTAAGGTTAACTTTAATTTTAGAATTAGGGCTGATGTATTTTTTTTTTTATAATTTTATAACAAATATGTCACCGTTTCTAATTGATTCTAGAGTATTGTTAGGAACTACCTTTTTATTCACTCCACATTTTTTGTAATGTAATTTTATCGTAAATGTAATTATGTTTAAATAAACTATAAATTATTTTTAAAAAATGGCAAAAAAATGGCAGAACAAAAAATACTTACAGATATGCCAACCTTTCAAATATTTATTCTAAAGCATTGCTAGCATACTTGCCACCATACTAGTTAATATTCTGTAGTCTTGTTAACCCCGCCTTTTTTTGCACACCAGCATATTTTTAGAGTATTTTTCTTCTTATTTAATCGTAATTGCATTTAGAGAATATTACTCAAAAAATTTACTGGTGTGAAAAAAAGGGCGGGACTAACAGCACAACGGAATATCAATTAGGATGTTGGCAAGTATAATTGGTACTAACCGCCTTTCATTCATAGCACATTTTATAAGATGTAATGCTCTTCGTATTTAATCGTATTTACGTATTGGAGAAATTTACCTTACAAGAAATGCGGTGGATAAAAAAAAAGTGGTTAAGAGCAACACTCCAGAATAAATAAACAAGTCCTTCCGGATCATTCGGAAGTGTCGGTTGATTTCTGTTTCCTTATCAAGTATCCTCCATTTTGTTTCAAAATGGCGGCTACAAATTATTAATGGAATTGGTAGAAGTATTGGTATGGGCTCTGTACATATGGAGTTTTAAGCAAATCGGTTGATAATTACCTTTTAATGGGAATTTGAAATTTTCAAGTGGCTGGCACTTGGAAACAAAAATGTAGATGAAGTTCGCAAACAAATATATCAAATGCATTTGTGATATAAGTCTACTCTACAAATTTAGTTCGAATTAATTCAGAATTTCAAAAGTCGTCGTGTTCACAAATTAAGTAGCCGTCACTTGCGGAGCAAGTTGCAGAAAAAAGCAAGTTGCAAGCATAATGGCGGAGCAATTTGCTCAATGAACTGATCCAAAATATTTGTAAGAAAAGTCCATTGTTCAACTTTGGCTCGAATAAATTCAGTATTTCAAAACTTATCGTGATAACAACTTCTCAAGTGGCCGCAACTTGGAAACAAAATTGCGAAGAAATTTGCCCACCGAAATCATAGATAATTTAATGATAAATCTATTTTTCAACTTTGGTTCTAATTGATTAGGTATAAGTTATCGTGATATTTTCAAGTGGGCGCCCCTTGGAGATACTATGACGGAGTCAGTTGTCCAGCAAACTCATCCAAGATATTTGAAGCATAATTTCACTGTTCAACTTTATTTCAAATCAGTGCACTTTTCCAAAAGTTATTGTTATAAAAATTTTTCAAGTGGCAGTCTGATTTTAAGTGGCCACAACTTGGAAACAAAATGGCTACATTTATTTATTTCTTTTTTTTTAGTGGAAATAATACTTTTAGATACATTTATGCTATTATATTTTATTTTATTTTCCAGTACTATTCTTTTTCGCTTATTTCAAAATTTTCGCGCAACAAAAAATATTAAAACTGTGAATTAGACAATTCTTTATTTGAGTCCATAATGCTTTGTAGTTTTTTCGTTTGTGTTATTTTTCCCCTTTAGATATGAGTATTTTGAAAAACTCTAAATAGGATTTGTCATGTGATGATATAAAATTTATATATGATTATTTCAAAAACTTTTGACCCTTTGTAATGCTTTTTTGAACTTAACTTTTTATAAAATAAATGAAATATTAAATCCATTTTTTAAGTTTTTCGTTTAAAAAATTGTTTGAAAAGGATTTTTAAGTTGGCTTTCGAAAATCACTTAATCCTCTTATTTATTTCTGTTTTCAAAATAATCAAAGAATTTACAATATCTTTGTCAATAGAAAATATTATATTTTTCCGTTATATTATACTTATTCAGGTAAAAGAAAAAGAAAATCATCCTTATTTTTGAAAATAATAGATTGTGTTGTAATAATGTTTAAACTAATTAATTTATCCAAATATGATGCTTAGACGATGTCGAATTCAATATATTTAAAATAAAATGTTTTTGCTTACTGCACATATTCCTTTATTTCTATTTTTTTTTTTTAATTAAGAGCTTAGAAGAAAATATATTCTGGAAAATGTGGCATTTCATTCTTATTAGCTTATTATTATTCTTACTCGGTATCCCAAGTAATTTTTAATAATAGCGACACATTTTATATATACTCTGTAAATATTTATTAAAAATTTATCAAAAATTTCCTTTTTTTTTTTTTTTTTTTCGTACTTGCCAACATATTAATTAATATTCCGTAGTATTGTTATTCCCGCCATCTTTTTCACAGCAGTACCTTTTCAGGGTATTTTAGTTCTTATTTAATCGTAATGGCATTTGGAGAATATTACTCTAAAATTTTACTGGTGTGAAAAAAAGTACGGGACTGACAACACTACGGAATATTAATTAGGATTTTGATAAGTATGTATTTTTGGAAAAAATAAATATAGCATTCTAAGATTTTAAATATATATATATATATATATATATTCGATTATCATATTTTCGAATTTAAGTTTTGGTTTTACGTAAATGAAAAAATTATTTTGGTCATACATAATATATATATATATAAGAAAAACTTCATGTTGTTACATTGAATTAACTAAGCTACCTTATTGCTTTCAAAAGCATTGAGGGGTTTATTGATATCCAATCAGTATAAGTTTACGTAATGATAAGTACCTTAAACTAAAGCGTAGATGCCAACATTTTAATTTATTCTGGAGTAATTTTAGCCTCGACTTTATTCCATACTACTTATTTTTTTTTTAATATTTTTTTTCTTATTTTATCGAAGTTATATATTGGAGAACATGTTTCTATAAATAAACTGGTGCGAAGTAAAGGTGGGTCTAAAAATACTCTGGAATAAATTAAAATGTTGGCATGTATGCTAAAAAGATGTAAGTTAAACAATATAATTATTTCTTAAATTTTTAAACAGACAATGTATAGCTTAAGTATACAGATTGTAGGTTACTGTTAATTTACGAATGCAAATTCTATCAGCCGAGGATAATTCTACTTTGAAAAGGGGTCACCTCTGTAGATACGATGGCGGAAAAAAAATTTTAATTAATTAAATAAATAAATAAAATAATAATAGTAATATATAGACAATTTATATATTTATTTACTTTTTAGAGTTTAAATTTAAAACTGAAAAAAAAATTGCTATTGATACTGTGTCCAACACAAATGCATTTACCTTAATTATAATTTACATCAGATTCATTCGATTATTCTTTTATGATTAAAAACTTAGTTCTCCCTATTTAGATGTGAGACTTAACACAACTATTTATGAATATTAATATTTTGTATACATTTTGTAAGGTTAAATGAATTGACTATTAGAAAATACTGGTATTTATTCTTCCAGAGACAAATATGTTAAAATGCAAGTATAATGCGAATTAAAAGTATTCCGTTTTGTAATCAACCATTTGGTATATTAATGATTCTGCAAAAAATCTGCACTTTCAAGTCTCAGAATAATGATATTTAAATTGCATCAAAATTATTATAGTTCTTATTTTACATGTAAATTATCATATGATTTGAAGATTTATTTCAAATTTATTGAAATGAAATATGTGTAAATAAATTATGATTACAGAAACTGATATGTCACTTCTCTAAGATGACAAAATTTATTATTTTAACCGGTATAGATGCTGTATTTTATTCCAAATATGGAGTAACTGAGTGACCATGGCTCTGTCTTTTGTTAACTTACTCTTTCACCTTTGAAATAATCATACATTGTTAACCTTAACACTTTCGCGACCGCTGACGTAGATTCACGTCAATTGAAAATCTGTAACCCCTCCAGTGGGCGTTTCTTTTGCAATTCGCATGTTACTTATTCTTAAGAATAAACCCAATATTCGAATTTGTACAATCAAATATAATATGGATACAAATATTTTGATTAGGGAGAATATAATTATAATGTATATCCATTTGTAATATAAACGTGAATATAGAAAATTTTGTTCTGAAATAAATGTTGTAACGTGGGAGAATTACGCCCACATGCGGAAAGTGTTAAGTATACCTGTCAACCAAAGCGTAAAATTTTTTGTACCCCCCTTTTTTTTCACACCAGTCATTTTTTTTTTTTTTTTTTTTTTTTTTTTTTTTGAGTAATTTTATTCTTATTTAATCGTAACAACATTTGGAGAGAATTACTTGAAAATGAATATGGTGGGGAAAAGGGGGCGTTTTTTCAAGCAGCGTTAACAATTTTACGCTTATTAATGAGATGGTTGGCAGGTATACCTTAAGGCATACTTGCAAACAACCTAATTATGAATCGGTTGGCGATTTTATTTTTAGTACACGCCACTTTAGTACATCCCACTTTATTTTTAGAATAACTATCTCTAAATGTTGTTACGATTAAATAAGTGTAAAATTACTCTAAAAAAATATCGGGTACCAAAAATATTCCGATTATTGACGAGATAGTTGGCAGGTATGCCTTAAGTGGTTACATGTATTTCTAAATCTAAATTAAAGCATATTTTCTCTATTTTTTTATCGTAATAAAAAACATTTTTATTCAAAATATTTAACACATATTTCATAAAATTTTCATGAAAAAATTTGAAAATTTCAGACGGTGGATCCTGGACACCTTTCAGAAAAGTGGTGGACATGATTACTCAAAGACTAATGCACCGATCTTATTGAAATTTTCCATACTTCTTCAAAATATAATTGACTAGTGCTTGAACGAAAGATCTTACTTTTTTTTCGATTATCACTAACTTTACAATGCTATTTGAAAGTTTAGTTTGAAAGTTTGTGTTGAAAAGTATGCAGGTTTTCTGAAAAAATATTGGTATGTATTATGGGTCATAGTTATGCTAATTGAAACGGATGTTAATTGTAAATGGATAAACGAAACTTAACGCATCATAAAAATAAAATTTGCATGAATGTTTTCAAACAGATGTAGGTTCATTTCTATAGGCATAAAATATTGTCCTCTCACTATGAAAACAGACATGAGACATGACGTAAGGTAAGTGGAAACGGGAAAGAAAAGCGTACTTGCCAACGCTCTCATTAATGAACGAAAGATTTTAAGTACCTGACCTATTTTTCCAACCAGTCTTTTTTTAGAGCGATTTTATTCTTATTTAATCATAACTGCATTTGGCGATAATTACTCTGAAAATAAAGTGGTGTCAAAAATGGAGCGTGTCTTAAAATTCTTCAGGTTCATAATTATTATGTTGACAAGTGTGGAAGTGGAGGTGCGCAGTGAATAGCGAAAGAGGAAGCCAAAATTTAATTATTAAATCAAGTTTCACATCACTATATATATATATATATATAGAGAGAGATTGAGAGAGATTTCAAATATTTTTTCCCACGATTAAATAACGTGAAATTTACTGTAGAAAATTTCTGGCATGAAGTCTGCCGCCTAAATCGGAGACATATGGCAACTATGCGTACGATAACTATCGTACGGTTGTCAACGCTGGATAAAACTTATTTCCTATGTGTAATTTTATTGTATTTATACGAAGATAAATGTTTTTGTTTTCCGAGAAAATTTATTTCTGAAGTTTATGTCGTAATTAAAGACAATATCGGGTATATTTACAATCTGAAAATATAGCCATAATTAAAATTTCAATAAAGTTAAGCTAAAGCATTTTAAAGGAAAGAAAACACTTTCATTGTTTAGTCAATTGTTGCATTTTTGCGAAAAACGTCATTTTCAGCGGATGAACTTCAGACAGATGTGTTTGTGACACTCGGAATTTATTACTAGACTTATTTTAACAGTGATATTATTGGTAGTTTCTCTATTAAAGTTTAAAAATTGACTATAATCAAAATTACAATTTGTAAACTTCTGGTGGAAAATGAATTAAAAACCCGGAATGCAAGCACCCCTGCCTCAGGCCAAACATATCCAGTGCATAGCCTCCTAAACTAGACACCTTGACAACAGTTCAATCGGTAGACAGCGCCACCCGATACAGATTGCGCGACTTTTTTATTCAACTCACACCAATAATTTTAAGAAGTGATATATGATATATATAATCGACGTTTCCTCGATTCTATTCGCCTTTTATGTATATCAAATCCCACTTTTAAAACTTTTTGGTGGCTGTTGAATAAAAAAGTCGCACAATTTGTACCAGGTGTCGCTGTCTACCGCTTGAAAAGTTCTCAAGCTTCCGAGCTACGCGGAAGTCATCTAGTTTAGGAGGCTATGTCCAGTGCTGCCAGATTCAGGGAAATTTTTATTCAATATCTACCACTAAATTTTACTTGTAACAGTTACCTATTTACATCGAAGATTTCTTTGTCAGATGTTTCGAAATAATTAGGAAACCATTACAATTAAATTTAGTGTTGGGTACTAAATGAAACTTTCCTCAATTTTGCAGCACTGAACATATTTGTTTATTATAAGATAATTTAATTCACAAAGCAATAGTTTGTGCTGTGCAAAAACATAACTAAAACTGTTAATTAAAATTTGTGATGTCTAGTTTATTTATCTGACTTGCGGCTTATACGCTGGAAATTATAGTAACTTTGGCGGCGGTAAAAATATAAAATTTCTATTATCGCACTAAATCCTATATATACATATGTATGTATATATATATATATTAACATTTGTAAGAATTTCACATTATTTCAAATATATAGACATTGTTGCCAACTTAGCACCTTTTGGCTACCGAATTTTTTTTTTAATTAACCAGTTAGAACCTTAACCAGTTAGAACTGATTAAATAAAACAAATGTTTCTATTAAAATTTTCCGGTATCCAAAAGGTGCTACATTTGCTATATTGACAACAATTTATATAAACTTTTATGAAACCTAGATAAAATAACTTATATATTTTAAAAGAGACAGATCACTTTATATGCTGATAAAAATATTAATAATTATTGATTCATCCTTTTAAACTAAATAACTAACTTCAGTCTTATGCGAAATTATTTTATTTAAAACAGAAGGGATATTTTTAATCAATTTTACCATTTTCAATAAACAGAAAAGCGACTAAAATCCCAAGTTGAATTTTTTCTTTAATTTAACTGCTTTAAAGAAATTCGTAGCATCCAAATAATCCTTATATGTGACAATCACGTTAATGCTGGGAGAGGAATAATTTAATATAAAAAATTCCTTTCCTCCGAATGAATAACTTTGATTCGCTTTCTTTTTATCATCTTGAATAGAACTCCTGAGAGCGTCTTTAAAGTCTTACATTAGATTTTTTTTTTTCACTACTGTTTTTAAAGCTTCTAATAAATCCATTTAAACCGTCTACGCGATTATTGTTAATAAAAAAATTTCCATTTAATTTTTCTGAAATAATAAAAATTAACAAAATTTTTATTTCGTCATTTTAAGACTCATTGTTATGTATAATTAACATAAGAAATCAGAAGTAGATTAAAGAAAATGCATACATGTTTTTTAAACAGTTATGAAAGGAGGTTTAATTTTGTTTGAAGTAGAAAGATAAAAATATTTTTGAATTCAAGTCTCTTGAGATTTTAAATGCAAATCTTCTTCTATGTTGGAATAAAGCTTGTAGACTTAAAGATTCACAGTAAAAATTATTTATCAATTTTTGTAAAATTGTAATATATATTTTATTTACTAAGGAAATTTATTTGAAATCATTAGTGATTACATTGCAGTGAAATGTAAATTAGGTGGGAAGTATTTCTCTCGTTTTTATCTTAAATTAGTGTGTAATTTATTAACACGCATAGAATTTATGAATTTATCGACTATTTAGTTAGTAATCGTATTTGTTAAGAAAGTCTGTTAATTTTAAATTTCAACGTTTTATCAAAGGACGTTTAAGATTTGAAAAAAAAAAAAAAAAAATCCAACTCTGCCAAATTAATTTTATCAGTAAATATGATGAATTTATTAAATTCCTTTTTGTTTCTTAGTTATTCAAAATAATTTTAAACACAGAGAATAAAATATCGAGATTAATTTACAATGCTGAAATATTAGACTAGCCTAGAATCAATACCTAAATAACCCACTGATTAAATTATTTTGTGTTTTTCTTAAACTTAACACTTTCGCGACCGCTGACGTAGATTCACGTCATTTGAAAATCTGTAACTAAACCAGTGGGCGTTTCTTTCGCAATTTGTATGTTATTTGTTTTTTAAAAATATACACAATATTCCTATTTGTACATCAATAGACTATAGACACAAATACTTTCATTAGAGAGAGTATGATTATAATGTATATCCATTTGTAATATAAATGTGAATTCAGTAAATTTTGTTCTAAAAAATTGTAACTTGAGAGAATAACGTCCACAGGCGGACCTTACTGTCAAAAAGACAAATACATGCAGTCGGGAAAGTGTTACTATATTTTTAAAAATTAAATGCTGTAGCATACATTAGTGCATAGTGGCTAATTTTTAGGTTCTTTCTTAAAGAAAAAACACCCCTATTTTATAACAATATTTTTAGTTATAATGAAAATCATCGCTGGTAACAGACATGCCAACACTTTAATATATTTCAGAGTATTGCCTGCCTTGTTTTCACATAAATTATTTTGTAGTGAAATTTTATCCAATACATAATAACAGTTAAATACGAAGTAAAATACCCTTCAAGGCAAGTGGTATGAAAAAAGGACAGGTACTAACAATGTTCTAGAATAAATTAAAATGTTGGCATGTCTGATAATAATTAGAAAAATGTATTTAAATGTTTCTGTTAAAATATAATGATAATACATTGCCCGGTGAAACCAGATGACTAGATAAGTACACTATTAAAAGGCTGCCAGAAAGATAGTAAAATTTTATTTTTGTGCACATTTATTTTCAAAATAAAACAGATTTTTATTTAAAAAATATATATATATATATATATATATATATATATATATATATATATATATATATATATATATAATTAAATTAACACAGTGGTGTTTCACAAAATTAGTGACGTTAACCTTTTAAAGGTCGATGGGATACATTATGTCCTGCCTAATTTTAATGTCTTGTTGCAAAAATTTGTCCAGGAAATTTTTAACAAAATCTTGCTTTAATTATTTAGAGGAAACATTTCATTCTTTTAACTTTCTTCGAGAAATTTGGCGCCTTTTGATTTTAAATGATCGAAATTACCTTGTTCCTCAAATGGTTAAATAATAAAATTATTGCATGTCCTTGCCAACCCTTATTGATTATTTTCTCTCTACCACAAGGGTTATCACCCTTAATGTAACACTGGACTTATTAAGTCAGCACATTCACAAAGGCTGCCATCAACGTAAGAAACGTAAAAACCGCCGTATGAGCCATGGCCAGTACTGCCGGACTGAGTGAGTTTCTTTTTCAATTGTCACCAATAATTTTTAAGAGTGACATTTGATATATGTAATAGACGACTACTCTTTGAAGTTATTAGACAAACGTTATAATTAAGTTTTAGTGGTGGCTATTGAAAAAAGCACTGAGTGCGGCTCATACGCCGGTTTTTACGGTAGTTAAACTGTATATATTTAACTATTTAATATAAAGTTTAATTAATTACACTGCAAGTTTAGAGAGTGTAACGGTAGAAAGTAAAACATATCCATGTTCCCCGTCTTCTAGACGATTATGCACTTTATTTTTTGGAAAGCAAATCTTAAAACCGACAATCCCTTATAGATATATAAAGCTTTTTTATTCGCTTATTTATTTATTGATAATGTTAGTTTCCAAAAACAAATTTATTTTGTATGATTTTTCATTTTTCAATATAAAATGTTCTTGAATATATATGTTGTAAAAAAAGCTTTCAAATGATCCAGAGTATGTACCGATACAATTTCTTCCGTCACTCATCTAACAATATATTTATATAGTAAATTTTCATAGTATGTTTCCAAGATTAATTAAGGGTAATTTATTTATGTAAATATAATTTTTTATATGAATGTATTAAGTTTATATATATATTTGTATCAATTTTTTATATAAATGTAAGAAAATATAGTGGTGGGAGAGTCCGAAAAAAAATGCGGGTCAGTACACTCTGCCTGGCCTCAATTTCACATTTTTCATGTTAAAAAGCTTATGCTTTGAAAGTTATTAAAGAAAACAGTTGACCATTTGTAAAGTGTTTGCCAACATTAAAAAACAAGAAGTTAAAAAAGATGCATATCTAAAACTGTTTTCTTTTTTAAATTGCATCATTACTTGCAATTATGATATATATATATATATTATTAAATATTTTTTTATTGACAATAAAACACGAACTATCAATAACTCAAAATTTTCTGTTCCTAATGTATAAAAAAAATCTTAAATATTCTTAAACGATTTTTTAAAAATTCAACTAAATTCAATTCACACATTTGTACATTCAGAAAAAAAGGTCTCTCTCCGGCTAATTTTCCCACAAATCGTCATATAAATATTTGGCAATTGGTATAGTTAATAATGCTATTTATAAACTTTACTTAGTCGTTTGTCCACATAATAAATATGAAAAGATTATTGAAAATACGTTTAACAAGGTTCTCACCAGGAAACCAACCCTACTCTAATAATAAATAAAATCCAAACAAGCATCAATCAAAAAAGCATATGTAAACAATTTTTTTTTTTTTTTTTTTTTTTTCACGCAAGAAACAATTACTCTCGTCAGCCCGTTTTTGAGTTACAAGTTATTAATGATCAAGTCAACCACCCCTGAATCGATAAAACCCCTCCTTACTGAAATAATGAATAAAATCCACACAACCAGTAATCGAAAAAGAATAGACAACGTGTCCTTTGATGGATAAATCAATTTCATTTATTCCCATTACAGCTTCGAGATATGATGTCTGAAAATTCGCTAATGTAGAATTTGAAAATTGATAAGGTTCAGATAGGTTTCACTTCTTTCTTGTTATTACATATTACTAAAACATAAACATTGATTTCTCGAGAACGGACTCATGAGGTCAAAAAATCACGTTAGATTATGCCCTGTCGAATGAATAGCATTTAATTGATTTAAATTATTACAATATTGCGAGGGTTTTCTGGTCGGAAGTGTTATAACGATAGTATAACAGTTGTAACAATCTAAAGATTTTGCTTTTAAAATATCAAAAATGTAAAATTCAAATCATGTCTTCTTTAAAAAAAAAAAAAAAAAGTGTCAGGACTTTATATTTTTAATGCTTTAATTTTCTTTTCGCCTTTTTGTTAACTGTTCATTTTTTAGGCAAAGCTTAAACAGCCATTTATTAGTTTTCTCATTCTTTCTTAGTAAAACCTCTGGTGTTCACATGTTTGGTATAGAGTCGTGACTTCGGCAATTTTTTGCCCTTGAAGTCAGCCAGCGGTCACGAAGAGGTCAGATTTGCAAGCAAGAATGTGTGTTCAGTCACACGAGACCCCACTTCGGTCTACTCCTTTCTCTTTTAGCCTGAGGATAGATCGAAAGGGTCTCTGACGCTGATTGGCTGTTCTGCTTCACCTTTGGTGTTTTGCGTTTGTGATTTGCAACAATGTGATAGCGTGAGGTTTGCGCGCGAAAAGAATTGAATTGAGGTGTCGGTTTCCATAAGTGTTGCATGGCGTGACAAGAGAAATTTTAAGTTGGGCTTAGACCTTTGATGCAGGTCCCTGTTGGGCCCCTTGTGAAAATAGTTGGAATGTTTCGCATGCAGTATATTTATCGAAGATACAATGTCAGCGGTATCAAGAGGGTATCTCCTTATAACTGATACAGATATCGGTTGCCTAGTGAAATGATTTGGATTTCTAGCTCACTATAGCTTCGTTCCCCAAGACACAGAAGTATTGTTGGTTTTTGGTTATTTATCGAAGATACGTTGTGAGCGGTATCAAGAAGTATCTCCTTCAAAATGGTAAAGATGTCGGTCGACTGATGAAATGATTTAGATTTTTAGTTGTGTATCTACGTTTATCAAGACACAGAAGTATTGTTGGTTATTGCAGCTATTCGGCAGATTAGATCCACGTGATAAGTCTAGAAGTATGAAGGATGAAAATTAGAGATGAGAAAAGTTCCAGAAGTCTGTTTTCCGATCTCTTCCTCAACCCACCACTGAGATAATCCTAGAGTTGGAAAAATATGGGAGCGTCGTTCGTCTGTGCGACTGTTTATCCCTGTGCCTTGGCCCTTATATCGTGTATCCGTGTAGGGTGGTTAGTGCCGAAAAGAGTAGAGTGAGTGTCCTGATGTATCAAGATCAGAGTGATTCTAGGAGTGGTATTTCAGTGATTCCATCTGTGCTAAGCTTAAGTGCCCCTTCCATCCTTAGTAGTCCGGTACCTCCACCATTGCAAAATGTCGGTAACTCTCATTTATTAAATCACATTTCTATTAGATATTTAACCACTTTCATCCAGCATGGGTAAAATGTATTAAAGAAAAATTTATATTACTAGTTTTATTTATTGATTATTATGTGTTTGTGTAACAAAAATGAATTAAGGACCATTTTTATCTAATAACTAAATATGCTCTTTCGGACATTATCAAGAGCATTATTATTATTATTTTTTTTTTTTTTAAGCGTGCATCACACATAGAGTCAAATACCAATGTGCAAAATAGTTTTATTTTAATATTGTTTTAGCAATAGAGAAGGCATTTGGATTTCTTTCACAATCTCTCGCCTGCATTGCAGTAATTACACAAAAGTAAGTTAATTTGTATAATAAACATCGAAATGTTGCTCAGAAAACAATAAGAATACCATAAAATTAATTAAAATTGTTTTCCATCAGATTATATACAAATATTTATTTATAGATGATACAAAAGTTAACATGTGATGGCCCCCTAACAGCAATAAAAAATGAAATGTCGCTGTAACTCGAAAAATAGTGATAGGAAGGAGCTGTACATTTGGAAACCCATATTTTTGATGATGTCCGCTCTTTTCGTGGAAAAATTAACGTAGGTCATAATTCATAGTTATTTCGAATATGAATTTATTAATAATTTTCATAATTCAAAAAATGTTCTTTCACCAAAAATAAGCATGGAATATGCTTAAGTCACTCCAATCTACGCATTACAAAAACCAAAAAAAAAAAAAAAAAAAAAAAAAAGAATATAATAACTTCTCGGGAAGATGTGAATCAATGTTTGTCACATTCATTTAACATTAGCATCCCCATACTTTGATACCTTATAGCTGTATGAAAAATTAAGCATAATATATAAATTATACCATTTTCCGTGATGACTTGATCCAAAAAATACAAAACAATTATCAAGAATTGGGGTTATCATTGAAATAAAAAATGAAGCTGATGCCAGTTTTTACATGTAGACGACCCTCTAAAGAAAATCTAACTGTACCTTTATAAACTAAACATTATTACAAATCGATCGGTGCCAGCCGCATGTTTCTACAATAATTTACGGCGAAATTAAGCAAAGGTTTTTTTTTTTTTTTTTTTTTTTTTTTTGTATTGAAAACAGTAATACTGATTTTACGTAGTTTAAAATATTGCTGGAAAGTTTATACTGTTTATATACGTTTGTAACAAAATGGAAAATAACTAGTCATTTATAGATATATCCATTAACTTATGAATCCTTTTTACAAAAATATACATTTTTATTTCATTTCTACTCATTGAATAGTTTTTATTCAGTTTACACAAGTATCGAAAAATAACAACAGTAAAAATCTTAATAATGAGTTTCAAGCGTCAGAAGATTTTGCTGAAATTTGACTTCAGTAATAACACAAATATGGAAAAGAAATAATTCATCTTGTTATTATGCTTCTTCACAGTAGGATCCTCATAAATATTCAAAATACACGTCTTGTGAAACTTTCTGAGAATCCTAAAGCTATATATTTGCGATGAAGCTGTGAATATATTTGCTTCACACTGCTGTTTCAGGAATAATGAAAATGTTAATGAAATTAGAGATACATTTTACACTTGCAAAAATAAATTTGAATTGATAACCTTTTTCAGACAAATAACAACCATTTAATAAAAAAAAAAAAAAAAAAAAAAAAAGAAAACGAAAGAAAAAAAAGAAAAAGAAAAGAAAAGCATATATATAATATTAAAACTTTAATTTATTTGGCATCAAATATTTATGAAATAATTAGCTAAGATAGCAGGAATTTCATGCCCATTCTGATTGTAGAGTAAATATATACATTATTTAATGCTGTATTTCTATTAAAAAATTTGGTAATTTTATTAAGAATTAATATGAAATAATAAAATAAAATAAAGTATATAAATATAGACAATTTTAAAGAGTCAAATTAAATAATAAATAAAATTAATATATTATGATTTGAAGTAGAAAACGTAGAAAAGAAGCTCACAGTATTTCTTAACCCTTTCAGGGGCGGTGGTTGCATAGTGCAACCACAAATTTTAATTCGAAATTGCAAAAACTGTCCCCGGAAATTACTTATAAAATTTTTCTTTTAAAAATTAGACATATAACTTCATTTATTTCTTGTATTTTACTATTGTTGGTGATTTCTGGTGGCTGTTGATTCTAAATGAACAAAATTTTCTTGTCCCTGAAAGCATACTTGCCAACATCCTAATTAATATTCCGTAGTGTTGTTAGTCCCACCCTTTTTTACACACCGGAAAACTTTTATAGTAATATTCTATAATGGAATTACGATTAAATAAGAAGAAAAATACTCTAAAAAGATACTGGTGTGAAAAGGAAGGCGGGGCTAACAATACTACGGAATATTAATTAGTATGTTGGCAAGTATGCTGAAAGGGATAAAGCATTACAGCATGGGATTGTTAATGCATACCTGGTAACTACAGCTCGAAGTTTCCGGCCTTTTTTTAGGACACTTTCGGAAAAAGAAAATAAAGAAAATTCTTCTTTGCCACCACTAGATTTATACAGAAATATTTACTGTGTCTTCATATTAAAGTGTTCGTGGTTAAATAGGTTAGAGATTATTGAATAACAATAGTGGTTGCAAAAAACGCGAAAATTTTTCATCAATGAGAGTGTCTTGAAAAAAAGGCTAAGACTTCGAGCTGTGTTGGTAATATTTATAATTTATTCTGGAGTACTGTTAGCCCTGCCATTTTTTCACACCAGTAGGACTTCAGAAATTTTCTTCATTATGTATTTACGATGAAACAAGAAGAAAACTGCTTTTGAAATATACTCATGAAAAAGGGGCGGGATTAACAGTACTCCTGAATAAATTATAAATATTACCAGGTACGGTTAATGCATACTTGCCAACAATCTCATTAATAAACGTACAATTGTTAACGCCCCCTGAAAAAACACCCTTTTTCTCACACCACTATATTTTAGAGTAATTCTCTCCAAATGCTGTTACGATTAAATAAGGCAAAAATTACTCTAAAAAAATATTGGTGTGAAAAAAAAGGCGGGTACTAAAAATTGTACGGTTCATAATGAGATGGTTGGCAAGTATGTTAATGTAGCCATGTCAGAGGGCCATAAAAAACTAATATTTTTAAAGATCGTTCATTAATATTTTCTTTATTTCAGATATGTATGTAATTTTGGATGTCATTTGCATGTATATTAAACTGAGCATGATCTGGCGATAAATCGTGAGTCATTAGTTTAGCTTTAGTTGATATATACAGACAATATGTCAGACTAATTCTGCAGACTTGTTTCAGAGAAAACATTGGCCTATAATAAATTCTTAATTGGAGTTACCTTGAGTTAAATATAAAAAGAGAGCTAAAAGATATATATATATATATATATATATATATATATATGAGAGAAAATAAAGAAAATAGAGACTCAAGTATGATTATCGTAATATAGGTGCCAATATTTTAATTTATTCCGTAGTATATTTAACCCCGTCTTTATTTCATACCACTAATTTTTTAAGATTAATTTTTGCTTATATTATAGAAGTTATAAGTTTTAGAAAAAAAATCTATAAATAAAGTGGTGAGAAATAAAGGCGGGGCTAAAAATACTCCGGAATAAATTAAAATGTTGGCATCTATGTCGTAAGTTTATTTTATTATTTTAGTTTGTTTATTTTTATCGAAGTTCTAATAATCATTTAACTTGGAATGTTTTGCTTGCTGTCTAAATCTATCTTGTATTTTACTCTTCTTCAGGTAAATCAAACACTTGCTTATTTCAGAATCACAGGACAAACATAGTTGGTATTCAAAAAGCACCATATTTCAGTCTCTTCCGCTCTTGAAAATTATCAACAATTCTCAGAGCAGTAATACAAAAAAGGCCCCGTTGTCAAAGAAAGTTCAGATTATTATAAATAAAAAATGAAAGTGTATGGTATTCAATTAATTGGTACAAGCTAATATTAAAGCTTATATAAATCACCTCAATGTTAAAAGCAACAATTGTAATTTTATACATCAGTTAATAATAAAAAATCAAACATTCTTATGTTGGCACTATTTAACATAGAATATGCTACCACGCAAGCATAACACTTGAAAAGGACAGTGGCTGGATGAAGTTTTTAGGGAAAGCAGTCTTTCGATGGATGACAGCAGCATACTTGCCAACCTAACCCGGAAAATTATTAATCCCGCTCCTTTCTGCCTATTATTTCACTCGAGTCTTTTCTTAGAGTACTTTTCTTCTTATTTAATCGTGAACATACATGAAAAGAATCGCTCTAAAAATTAAGTGGTGTACGAAAAGGGGCGGGAACTACCAATCTTCCGGGTTAGGCTGGCAAGTATGCAACAGTTAGAGCATAGCTGCCAATATTTTAATTTATTCCGGAGTAATTTTAGTCCCGCCTCTATTTCGTACCACTTATTTTTTTTAAGTTTATTTTTCTTATTTTATCGAAGTTGTGTATTCAAGAAAAGTTTCCTATAAATAAAGTGGCGCGTAATAAAGACGTGGCTAAAAGTACTCCGGAATAAATTAAAATATTGGCAGCTATGGTTAGAGTAGCGTGCTGTAAACGACATACCTGCCAACATCCTAATTATAAATCTTAAAATTTTTAACACACGCTCCTTTTTCCACACCACTTTATTTTTAGAGTAATTATCTCCAAATGTAGTTACGATTAAATAAGCATACTCGCTACCTACCCCGTAAGATAGTTAATCCCCCCCCCCCTTTCTGCCTATTATTTGACACCAGTCTTTTCTTAGAGTACTTTTCTTCTTATTTAATCGTAAATATACTTGAAGAGAATCATTCTAAAAATTAAGTGGTGTACAAAAAGGGGCGGGAACTAACAATCTTCCGGGTTAGGTTGGCAAGTATGCAACAGTTAGAGTAGCGTGCTGTAAACGACATATCTGGCAACATCCTAATTATAAATCTTAAAATTTTTAACACACGCCCTTTTTTCCACACAACTTAATTTTTAGAGTAATTCTCTTCAAATATATTTACGATTAAATAAGAAAAAAAGTACTCTAAAAAAAGACTTGTGTGAAACAATAGGCGGAAAGGGGTGGAATTAACAGTCTTCCCGGTTAGGTTGGAAAGTATAAAGATGTATAAAATTACTGCAAAAAAGATTTTTTTGTTAAAAATTCTCGCGTACTAGAAATATTCCGATTATTAATGAGATGGCTGGCAGGTATCAGATGAATTCATCAGTGATTATTCATAGCTCTTACAGTCCTTGAATTTTCTTAATTTTCTGCACCAGCATTATTACTTTAGAAAATTTTGATATTAACCCTTTAAGGTTCACTACTTAATTTATTTTAAAAATTACTAATGTAAATTTAAAAATGGCTTTTAGACACATAGCTGATCATAAATATTTAAAAAATAAAAAAAATAGCATTGTTCCTTTTCGAGAAATTTTCGGTTTGAAACATCTGTAAGTAAACCTTATTAAATTCAAATAATATTTAATTTAATAAATAAATCACTTTATAAGTAAACATTATAGACAACAAAAACTCGTAAAAGTTGCATAGATCCCAACGTTTCAATTTATTCCGGAGTATTTTAACCCTTTGCGGCGCAAGGTAATTCGGATCATTTAAATTATACTGCCACCGGAATTTACGAACATAATTGAAATACAAGAAATTTTAAATTTTCAAGCTAAAAAAAGGGCATTTTCTGCTATGTTATAAATGTAAATTTTTTCTAAAAAATTTCCGGGATGAGTTTTTGCACTTGAGAATTAAAATTAGGTGTTCCATCAGCGGGAACACTGCGACTGAAAGGGTTAAAAAAGCCTTACAACTTAAAAGGAAATATATTGCGTAACAATACTGCTGGGAGAGTCCTTTAAAAAGGGCGTGGTCGAACGAACCATGTTATTGTGCAAGAAACCCGTCATGAGTATTTTTTTTTTTTTTCTTTTTTTTAATTAGCCATGGCTACTTCTTTCTTTTATGTTACATAGCAGCCAGCATCTTAATTTGCTCCGGAGTGTTTTTAGCCCCATCTTTATTTCACACCACTTTATTTTTAGAATAAGTTACTCCAATATATAACCACGATAAAATAAGAAAAAATTACTCTTTAAAAAAAGTGGTATGGATTAAAGACATGGCTAAAAACACTCTGGAATAATTTAAAATGTTGGCAGCAATGTTATTATCTTTCATTGTCTTTATTTACTTTCTTGGATTAACGATTTTCCCTTTTGTTAGGCATAATTAATTTAAAGTGTTGTTATTATTATTATTATCATCACATTTGGTAAAATTTATAATTTATTCTGGAGTATTTCTGGAGCCGCCTTTTTTCCACACCAGTATATTTTTAAAGGATTTTTCTTCGTATTTCATCGTAATTGGAGAAAACTCCTCTAAAATCAAAGTGGTGTGAAAAAAGAGCGGGACTAAAAGCACTTTGGAATAACTTATACATGTTACTAGGCATGTTATTATTATTTATGTATTTGTATTTTCAGAGAGAGATTATTATTATTATTATTATTTTGAAGTTATGGTAGCTCCAACTAACTATTTTATAGTTAACTGTTTATCTTTAAATGATGTACTCTTTTAATAATGAAGGGTGATAACGTAAACTTAGCTTTGCAATAATAATTTCCATGCATTTTTAATTAAAAGCATAGAAATGTCATACTATTAAAATTTCTAATTAAAAATTTTAAATAAATATTTATTGTAGAGTATTAATCTTTTAATAATTTCTTATAGTCAGTCTAGTCTCTTTATTCATTTATTTATTTATTTATTTATTTATTTTGCTTCTCTCCAACAATAAATTTATTTTAGCTATAGCCAGATAACTTGCATATTTGCCGCAAGTTTGATTTTATATGTAATTTGTTGTAATCTATGTGACAGGACATGCTTCCTCCTGCAAGAATTGTGTGTTTTGGGGAGATTATTATTATTATTATTATTTTAAATTTAACTAAATAGTTTTTTCCATATTCTTCCTCATATTTAAATTAAATTATTTTAATGTACGATCTGGAGCCCGATAGAAATTTGCTATTATAGCCACTAGCGAACGAAATCGTACATTGGCGCTCAACGGTTAAAAAGGTCTCACTTGAAAAGCTTTTATTCCTAATTGAAAAATATTTTTTCAAAAAAAGTTTTTTGATTGTTTTTCCTCTCATTGCTTGTTTGATTCTTTTGTTTTAGTTTAATGTCGTTTTAACGTAAAGGCAACATTATTTTAATAGCTACTAACTATCTAGGAATAATATTAAAGTTACTTTGATTTTAAATTAAAATAAACAAAAAAACCAATAAATAAAAATTATAGTTTCAAAAGTCAAAAATTAAGATTAATTGTTTCAATAATTACCAAAGAGTCTTTACAGGTAACTTTAATTTGAGGAAATTTCATTCTTATTAATCTATGTGGTTTCAGGGGCCTTAAATCTTCTGTTGCACTGCTTTTGCAATGATTTAAAAAATTATTAATATGTATATATATATATATATATATATCAGGGGTCGTTCTCTCCGTTCTTTCCTCAGGACACTCTAAGGCATTGGAGTTTTCGACTTTTATTACTACCACAATTTTTATACAATTATTTCTATTCTATTCAATCATGACACAATAACCCTTTGCGGCGCAAGACAATTTTAAAAATTTAAATTATACTGCCACTGGAATGCATGAACTAAATTAAAGTAAAAGAAATTTTAAATTTTAAGGTTTTAAAAACCGGCCTTTTCTGATATGTTATAAACATGAATTTTTGCAGCTGCATCTTAAAATTTGCGTCCTCACAGCGAGGACAGCGCGCGTTAAAGGGTTAACACTTTCACAACCGCTGACGTAGATTCAAGTCATTTGAAAATCTGTAACTCTGCCAGTGGGCGTTTCTTTCGGAACTTCTATGTTATTTATTTCTTAAGAATATATCCAATAAATCCTTTTTGTACAATCAATATACTACGGATACAAATATTTTGATTAGAAAGAACAAAATTATAATGTATATACATTTGTAATATAAATGTCAATACAGAACATTTCGTTCTGAAATATAGTAACATGAGAGAATAACGCTCACAGGTGGACTTTATTGTCAAAAAGACAAAAGCATGCTGTCGCGAAAGTGTAAAAAAAAAAAAAAAAAAAAAAACTATAAATATTTCTGCATGAAATTAGTAATATTCAAACTAAAAAATTCTTCTCACACCATAAAAGTAATGTAAACGCTACCGGTTTCGAAAAGGCCGTGTCCTTTCTTCCTCTGGTGCAAACTCATGCTACTGCCTTGACGGCAAAAGCAAGACTGAACGCAGGGCAAAACCCAAGAGTGGAGGAGCAACACAGCCAAGCAATAGAAAACAGGCATCAAAACCAAACAGAGAGAGAACACAACAAAAATCGGGAAACAAGAGAACAAACACAAAAAATGGAGGGAAGGGTTTTTAAAATAAATAAAATGTATATTTTGAATTTATTTTTATGTAAATACCTAACATTAATTTATTAATATTTTTTAATTAAATTTATGTTTATTAATTTAATTATTTATTATTAATTATTTTTATTAATTTAATTTGATTTTTTAAATAAATTAATAATTTTAGTTTATGTATTATTATTTACTTTTAGAAAATGAAGAAAATTATTTAATGAAATTAAACGAATTTTCCCAAACTGTAGACAGCAAAGTGGAATGAGATTTTCATTTACAACTTTATCGCGATTAAGGTAGATAGCTGAATTTTCCAGGAAATCCAATTCGGAAACGCGTTTGGCATAAAGGATAATTCTGACTTGCTGAGAATTAAAACTATGGACATATTCCCAACTACTCTTGGCAATAGAAGGTTTAGAAATTTCTTGTTTAGCAACATATCGAGAATGTTCACGTAAAGAGCATTCAAGATTTCTTTTAGTAGATCATGAATTACCATAATTTCCAGCATATAAGCCACATGTTAGATAACTCAGATTGACATTAATAAATTTAATTAATAATTCTATTTATTACAAACTTAATTAAGTTTGTAAGTTTGTAAGAAGTACAAAAATGTTACATTTTATTAAGTAAATTTTCTTGTATGAAACTGGTGTGTCTGGATTGCGGCTTTTACAGACATGCCAAGACATTTTAATTTATTCCGGAGAACCGAAAGTGCTCGCCCTTTTTTCACACCAACTTATTTTTAGTGAGATTTTCTTCAATATGTAACTATGATTAAATAAGAAGAAAAGTATCCTTCAAGAAAAGTGGTGTGAAAAAAGGGCGTGTACTAACAATTCTCGGAATAAATTAAAATTGTGGCGGGTCTGTTTCTCCGATAATTTTAATTATAAACAAATAATCTTAAAATACATTTATGCAGAAAAAGATAACACGATAGAGAAATACTTGCATCAGAACCATATTTAAACCAATTCCTGAGATCAGATTCAGCAACAAAAATCAATATTAAAATATTCAAACTGGATTTTATAAAACTTGGAGTATTCTATTAGAGCGCTACTTCGATTCGGTGCTCCAGCAAACAATGTCATAAAATATTTAATATTTGAGTATGGCTGAGAAAATTCAACATAAAATTTTTATGTAGTGTAAACCCTAAAATGTAACATAAATTAACTTTAATATATTTTTTAGAGCAAGATCAACTCACCTCTAGGCAAATAAAATATTTAAATAAGAGTTCATATTTTTGCGTAGAATAAGATATGATATTTTATCGGATCATAATCTTAAAATAAAAAATAAAAAAACTGCAAGAAAAACAATTTTATAATATACGCGTCTTCACTCTGATAATATCATGTGTCATAACACAAGACTGAGAATTAATAAACTAAGGATTACTAGGGAAATATGTATAAATGAAGATATTTTTAAAAAGAGAGGCTTAAATATTCTGCTTTGCATTTTTCTCTATATATCTCAAAATGTCTTTATATATTCATATAAGATTTATTTTCTATGAAAAGTATCTGAATATAATTTTGCGTTTTTCTTTCTTTCTTTCTTTCTTTCTGTTTATTTATTTATTTATTTTATTTTATTTTATTTATTATTATTATTATTATTTTCTGTAAGAATAAGTATCATAAAAAGCAAAAATTTATATAATCTAGCTTTAATGGATTAAGGTACTCTTTAATTCCAATAAAGTTTATGAAGTTGAAATATTTCAAAATTTTAGCGAAAAATATATTTTTATGTTTCTGTTTGAATTTTTATTTTTATTTTTATTTTCAACTTTTATTTAAAAATTTGCGAGTTTGTATTAAATATTATTTATTAAACTTCTATATTATACATACTTATTTGATACAAGGCTTACGATGCATCACTACCTGAGAACACATACGAACACTTTTTAAACCCGACATTTAAAGTGTAATCAGTTTAAAGCTTTTGCTTGTCTATTCGTGTATTTATCTTTAACATTTTAACTATCAAACGGATAGACGGATTTCAAATTGTTTGTATTAGAACTCTGTTCTAATAAAAACTATTGAGGTGATTCTTAGCTACTTTTGATGCACACTTGTTAACCTTCAATTGCCTGATTAAAAGCACACTTTAAAAAAAATAATAAATAACGGAAGAAGCCTAAATCCTCTGTCTTCAGAAACGTAGCTTCTAGTTTCAGAAAAATTGAATGATTTAATCAAGACAAAGACCTTCACAAAGTGAAAAAGACAGTAACGCGTTGGTCCACCTCTGTCCCTTATGTAAGCAATTATTCGGCTTGGAATTGATTGATAGATTTGGCAGATGTCCTCCTGCGGGTTATACTGCCAAATTATGTCCAACTGGTGGTTATATTGACAAAATCTCGAGCTGGTGTTAGGACCCTTTTCATATTGCTCGAAACGTCCTCAGTGGGAAACAGATCCGGTGACTTTTTTGCCCAGTATTGGAAAAGCAAGGAAACAAGCAGTAGAAACTATCTCTGTGCGCGGGCGGGCATTATTATGCTAAAATATAAGCTCGATATTGCGTGATAAGAAGGGCAACACAACGGGGCATAGAATTTCGTCAAGGAACTTCTATGCTGTAAAGGTGCCGCGGACGGCGACTAAAGGGGTCTTGCTATAAAAAAATGGCATACCAGACCATCAGTCCTGGTTATCAGGTCGTATGACTGGAGACAGTCAGGTTTGGACCCTCCCTATTTCCGGGGCGTCTTCAGACACACCTTTGCGGGTTATCGGGGCTCATATTGCAGCGGGATTCATCACCGAAAGAAATTCAACTCTAGTCAATTTCATTCTAGGTCAAAAGTGCCCGATACCACAGCAAACGGACTTGTTGGTATACAAATGTAATTGGTAGTCGTTACAAAAAGCTCAGCCTCCTTTCTCTGAGCTGATTATTAATGATTTTTACGGTTACGGAAGTAACAGTTGCAGATAGGATCGATAATAATGATGAATGTGGGGCTCTGAGCTCAGTTCTGATGGCTGATTGGTCCTGATGTTCTGTCGTCTGTCTAGACTAACCTTTTCCTTCTTGACGCTGAGTTTATTCATGGTTCACCCATTTCTGACAACATCGTCTAATAATGGCATCATTCCTATTCATATGTTGAGCGAATCGATGATTAGAACACCCGGCATCTTTGAGTCCAACTACACGTCTTCTCTCAGATGCTGACAGCTGCGCATATTGTTGGCACACCTACATACAAGGCATATTTATCATCTACTGAGTACATGGTATTAAAATCTCAAAGAATTTCTGACTTGGAATTGAAATTTCTCCTCTTTAATATCTTGCCAGTTGCACAGTTGAGATGATCTGCAGCGTCACATTTTCATTCAGTGGCCGCCACACTTTAAAATTTTGCCTTTTCTGTAGAAATCTGTATGCATATCAAGTTGTGTTCAATTTGAATTACTCCTTCTTACTGCGTCTTTTTTTTTTTTTTTTTTTTTTTTGTCCTAGACTGTATATTCAGTGTTATTCACTCCACGCATTGGAATTGTTTATATAACAGATTTAAAATAAATTTTAATCTCTGAAAATCGTCCTGCATTAAAACTACACCGCATTAAGATGGAAAATAATATCGAAGATCCGAAATTTTCGAGATGTGTAACTTCAGATTGAGATTTTTTTTTTCTGAAGCAATTGATATATTTTGCTAAGAGATGAGACACTGAGACTTTTTCAAATAAAACGAAAAGTAATATTTGAGGCAAAAAAAAAAAAAAAAAAAAAAAAAAAAAGTTTGTTATGTACAAATGAATTTATTTTTCTACCGAACATATTTTCTATTGTCAAAAAATAAATATTACTTTGCCTTGAAATTATCGTATTTTATTATTTTATATACGTTATACTTTGGAGTAAAATGGTATAACGAGGGAAAAGATTCATTTCATTAAATCATCCTTATTTTTAAACGGATCAATCTCATACATATATCCTGAGTTTCTCAGAATCAGCCCTCAAGATTTTGATAAACATTTGTTGTAGATATATATATATATATATTTTTTTTTTTTTTTTTTTTTGAGATTTTAAATAAATTTTACTCATCCTCATCTTCATGAAAATTAGCTTCGTATGTTAACCTGTGCTGCGTCTGAGGCAATATATTTATATATATAAATAGGAAACTCCTGGAACTAATTTGTTAAATTTATAAGGTTAGGTATTTTTTGAAACGACAATTTGACCTGAATAACCTTCATTTACCGGTAACTCTTGCTTCTCCCGAAGCAAAAAAATACATTTTTGAAACTGATTTTTAATATGACAATTCGATTTGAATGACCCTAATCTTTAAGTAAATTCTCATTTGCTGGTAAACTGTGCACAAAATATAGTACACTTTTTTTTTTAATTATTAACGGCTTTAATATTTTTTCTGAATGTCTTGTCTTGTATAAGAGCTTTGGTTTAATTTGATACATATCTGACGACCTTTTTTTGCCCATTAAGGCTTAGATTGGAACCTACGACTTAAATTGGATTCCGAACCGCTGCAAACTTCCATGCCTGAAACAAGATTCAAATCAAGCACTCCACAACTGAAAAAGGAGCAGGGGATTTTTGAAACTTTAAATCGACATGACTTGTTGTATTATTGTCCTTGAAAGCAATGCGAGTACCTAATTCAAAAACTGCAATCAGTAAAAAAATATCTCTATCACGATTTCTGAAAGCAAATCACTTTATTTACTCACAAGGAAGGTATAACCTAACTATCTAACCTCACTTAACTACACATAATTTTTAAAAAAATATCGGCCCAATTTATTATTGAGTTTTTTTTTTTTTTTTTTTTTTTAAATATTAAAATTTTCATTAATGGGCGATTTATCACTCTTTTGGCTGTACAATGAATTTTCAAAAGACATTTTTTATGATTCTCAAAAAGGTTGTAGAATCTCACTTAGAAAGATGATCATGAATTCGCACACAGTTTAATGGGTGTAAAAACAATATTCGACCAAACTCGTTTATGTCGGGAATAAGAAACCAGCCCAATTTTCTTATTAAATTCCTATACGCATTAAAACAGAGTCTATCAAAAATTAAAATTTAATAGGTAAAAAAGATTTAAGAAACAGTTTATAATGACTGTCTTTTATTTTTACTTCTTATAGGCAACAGAAATAAATTTCGTTAATTCTCGTTTGATTTTAGATGCAGATAACAATATTGCAGAGAGGCTCTCTAATCTTTAGTTTCATATTCTTTTAAAATCTCTGTTATTATTTATTTATTTTATTTTATTTATTTACTTACTTATTTATTTATTTAGTTGAATTTCCTCCTCTGAAACTTTCGTAAGTTCTACATTTTTTTTTTTCAATATATAGCCTTTATGCATAACATCCGTACGACATTAAAAGTGTTTCCAGGTATGATTGTAGTCAATAAATTAAAAAAATAAATAAAGCTCGTCTTTGACTTTAAAATACAATAAATTGAGTAAACTAAAAATAAATAATCGTCAGCAGCTTGTAAAATATAATTTAAATGGTTAAATATATCTAAACTCAAAAATCGAAATGTAAATTTAAAGAATTTCACATTTAAGAAAGTTCAAGCATTCAAGAAACAGCCGTCAAATATATTAACAAATAATACTTAAACTGATTAAAGACATTAGCTTTTCCTAACTGTTTGTGGTTCAGATCCAGGTTTGCTCATATTTAAATTTGAATTAGTTAATGAAAATTTTAAAGGGCAAACTCTTTTAAAAAACCTTTAAATTAAATAGATTTTTTTTTATTTTGCATTATATTAAAAAAGTAATCAAATCATGCATGCAGATTCTTTTATTAGTTTAATTAATTGGAAAATAATGGACTTTCAAAGCTCAGCGTGAAAACTCGTCAAACTGTCTCCGAAAACACTCTAATTGGCACGTAATATGTGATATTATTTTAATAATTTCTAGTAGTTTTGGGCCGAAAAATTTTTGTCATTCTCATTATTTTTGGGTACGTAGATTTATGGGAATTTTCATGACGAAGCCGTGGGAGTGTACCTTCCTTGTCAGAAAATAATTTTAACAATGATCCAGTATGATTCAGGTACTACATATAATACGTATTAAATTCTTATTTCTTGATTCCATTTCTTCAAAATGTAGTCTCCATCTCATTATCTGGATTAAAAGTACTATAACCTATTGCTAATAAATGTTATTATGTAATCACAAATCAATCAGAAATGAATTATTTATTCAAAATACTACAAATGTATCACTATCTTAAGCTACGTCACATTAAGCTACGTCACATAGTATTAAATACATTTTTTTATTATTCGCACTAATGTATAACAAAAATTTAACGCAATCCATTAAAAAGAAAATCTTTTTTAAAATATAATATTTTCCAAATATTACTTTAACAAATCCTAGTATTTTTTATATAACAATAAGTATTTAATAACCTGTCAGAACTCTTTGATAATGTCAAAATTTTAACTGAATAGAAAATCCAAATCTATACTAAAAGCGCCTTATCTATTTTTTTCATAGTAAAAAGTTTTATCTGTCCTAACTTTAAACTTTTTAAGTTTTAAACTTATCCGTGTTAGATATAACTATTAGATACGCATACAAACGCTTTTAAAAGTCAAGAAAACATTCTGTCTAAAATTTCATTATCTATAAAACTGAACAAACTTTATACTAGAACTCTGAATTTTCAGAGAATTTCAGAAAATTAATTTTTTTTTTCGACTTGTATAAATTTACTAATATACGAAGAATATTTAATTAAACAAAAATAAAATAATCACCAGCAATATGTATTCAATGAGTGTTATTTTTATTTACTTGAGCACTCCTAGTTTTCAACACACCATACATAAAATAAGTAAATACATGTTGAATAAGGTTTATATATATATATAAGAAAAATGTCACTAGAGTTAGAAAAATCAAGAATATATCGCTTGTTTTCTTAAAAAAAAAAAAAAAAAAAAAAAGTTATCTTGAAAATGGAAGTCCTTTTGTCCTTTTTCAAATATTTCTGGTTTCCACATCCAAACAATAAAAACAAATTGATTTTAACTAGGATTTAACACATTTTCTTTTTCTGTAGAAAGATACTTTAATCTTGCAAACTGTAAAAAAAGTACAGAATGATGTGAATTTTCCATTTGTTCAGATTTTTGGAAAAATCTGATAAATCTTTATTTGGTGGTTATCTACAATGTACTTAATTTGTTGAGAAATCTTTCCAACATCAGTTTACAAAATAGACAAAGTAGTTTTTTCTTTTATTCGTGAGTATTACTTTTGTATTTGTTTTAGAGATTAATCATTTGTTTTAGGACGGATATTTATGTTGGTAGTTTATTAATCGTTGTAAATAATATTAAAAGAAAATTCATTAATAAGATTATGGTATATGTGGTAGAGTAATTTTATTTTATATTTGTATTTGTATTTGTATTTGTATTTGTATTTATTTATTTGTATTTGTATTTGTACTTTTTTTAACTTTCAATTTTTTTAAATTAATTTTATTTTACAGTGACATTTTTGACATTTTTTTTTTCTATTTTATAAAAATAAATGGAGAAAATGGCCTTGACGTTCAGCTCACATTTTTTTTTTTTTTTTTTTAATTAATTTAATCACGAGTGCAATTAGAAGACCAAATATAAATTGAAGAGGAGCAAAAAAACTTTGGATCATCATGTGTTATAAAAAGCTAGGTATAACTTGTAACTTAACATATGATTTTACGTGCTAGTACAATATCCGCTTTTTGTTTTTCTTTTTTTTTTTTTTTGTTGGAATAACACGGTTGTTTTGACAGATATAATGTTTATCAAAAATTTCTAAAATTGTTTAGCAAGTATTTTGCTTCTAACAAGAAAGGGTTTCAAAAAAAATTTACAGTATTTGCAGAAAAATTGACTAACATTTGAAAAATATTATTCTAAAATATAAAATTCATGTGTGTATTTTTTTCTGAAATATGAAAATTCGTAGTAAATATTATTTAATACACATGTACGAAATTTAAAAACAATGTATATATATATCACATAGGTTGAAAGCTAGATATTTTGGGCAACTAATGACAAAAATTCACTTGAATAGGGTATAAATTGAGCTAATTATAGTCAAAAGAGTGAGCGAAATTTTAGATATTTTCCAGAGTTGAAAATTCATAAGGGCTTTTTCACATATCGCGTATTTAATTTGGAGATCAAAATATTTTACTCACGTTGCAAAAGTTATTTTTTATTAAAAAAAAAAAAAAACCTTACGAACTTATCAATTTTTGTGAATAAGTGAAATTATATTATAGTTATAGCACATATTAGTTTAAATAATTTAAGAATAATATTAAATTGTTCGAGGTGAAGAATTTATAGGTGAATTAATGAAATACGTACAAGATGCACGCGGAAATGAACAACATGAATTGCTAATGTAATTACAGTGCAACCATATCCTAAAACTAGCGAGGACGCGTCCAAAATGTTGGAGAAATGCAAGGTTGACCGACAGTCTGAAATTTGGAAAACATCCAGTAATTACGCGCTCTGTGTTATTGCTCATTTTCTCTGAGTCATATGACTATCACCCCTATTTTAGCATTGGACTCGTTGAGTTAGCACTTCCGCAGATACTTCCATGGTTTCATAAAATGTGGTCGAAGAATATATTACATATTGAACCTGTATTGCTAAATTTACTAGAGTGCAATGATGATTTCGTATAAATATTAAAATATGCATAATCAACTACAATAAGATGTCGAATTAAGCAAATTTATCTCGTAATCTACGAAAGATATAAAAAACATATCGATTATGATTCCATACCGTCAATTATTATTATGCCCTCTACCATGTGAGGAAGGCATTTCCGACCCGCAATTCTTGTGTAATTCCGAGTCGTCTATGTGTATCCTACCTTCCTAGAAGTTTATAACAACTTAGTTGTGACATTCTGTATATACTATTTCAACATTTTATTGAGAAGTATTACTTTTTTCTTTTATCACATATCAATATCAATATAAAAAGTAATTATTTGTCTTTTTTTCCTAATATTGCACTTATTTTTTACTGTTATTATTACTATATAAAATATATAAAATCTTTTTAATAATATGTCACAGATATATATTATAAAGATTTATTTCCATTCAATTGTTATTCAAATTTTTAAAAAGCTTCTACAATGTTCTGGAGAAAATTCTGCTGAATAATGAAGAGTATTCGGAATTAAAATCAAGTTATGTTTATACGCCAGTATTTATAATTAAATAAAGTCTTACCTGGCTTTGAAAAATTGATTTCAAGTGTACTTTATATTTTACGTGTCAGAATATAGAAATGATGTTACTTGATACACGGTAATATATGCGTTTGTAAAGTGTGATAGAAACGAAACTACATTCAGCAAGGATACCTTAAATTAATTTTCAAAATAGTTTTCGTATAAATTTGTATAAATTAATAAAGAATCATTTTTATTGCTATTCATTTTATTGCTATATAACCAGAAAAAGGTCTGTATTATATAATTCCCATTAACCTTTAGATGACACAAACAATGTTGTGCAGGATTTTTTTGTGTGTTTATCATCTATAAGGTATGCGTATATGCCAATATTTCTAGTCTATTCCGCAGAATTTTTAATGCATTCCCGTCAGCATATTTCCTAATTTCAACTGTAATCCCGGCATTTTGGTGTTTCTCTAAAGGGTTCTACGTATTCGTGTTTAAATCATTTGAATTTTATCCTGAGTAATCGATAATATAAATGTTACTGGCATACATAAATATGCCGACTTTGCTTAAGGTGTTGAACACAAATACGCAACCATTCTGGTACAAATCGCACCCTCGTACATCAGTTACTCGATTTCATATTAAAATTGAAAATGTGATGGGTAAATTTAGCTCACTCTACGTACCTATATACAGGGTAACCATAATTAAACTGACAGTACTTACAACGTATTGTTGTGTGATCTAATTGCAAGAATGGTACAAAGGTTTGTAGGAAGATTTAACAAGAGAGGAGCGATGGATTCCGCAAAAAAAAAATTCCAAAAATTCCTAATATATTAATATATGTGGCGCTATTCTTCTAAGTAAAGCTTTTCTCGCAATTTACACTGAGAAGAAAACATACCACCCTCATCTATAATGAATAAGTGATCATTTTCTAAATCCCTTAACTAAAAATATGGATTTCCGAGCTATGCGCATAAGGCACGCCGATAAACGAAATTATAAACGATAAACGATAAACGCCGATTACGAAATGATCGAGAATTTCGCCTACACATTTCTAGAAGGTGAAGCAATATTTTGAATATTCTGAATCTTTTGTATTGCGAGAAATTCTCACTTGATTTTCGAGAATTGGGTAACAAACTGAGATTATAGTTGTTGAAACCCATCTCTTGTGTTCGCATTTATTTTCAGAGACTTTTAAATAACTTTGCCCTCGAGAATACAGGCAAACGCTCTAGAATTATGATAGAGGTTTCTAAAATTCGCTTTCAAAGGGGACTAGAATTTATAAGGATGACATGGAACTATTTTTTCTAGAGCCACAATTTAGATTCTAGATGTCAGTTACAGAATTTTTTCCCAGAGTACAATTTAAAATTGATGAATGTGCGCTTTATTTAAACACTGCTTTTGTCCCATTTTACTATTTCTAAAAGTGGAGATACCTCTCTAATTTGTCCGCAACAAAATCTTTACTTAGAAAAAGAGCGCTATATTTTCCCTTAGCGATAAATTTGGAATTTAATTTATTATTTTTTTCGGAATACTTCTTCCCCCGTCTTGTTTAATCCTCCTACAAAGTTTCGGGCTATTTTTGCGCGCTACAGATCACGCTACTAAACAATATAAGCACTGTCAGTTTAATTATGACCAATTAAAATCGTTAATTAAATATTTAATCGTTATTTAATTAAAATCGTTTGTGCAGATTGAGTGAGTGAGTGACTGATTCATCATCGCCTAGCCAAAACCCGTGCACCTAGAAGCATGGAATTTGGTGAAAACATTTCGTTTGTGACGTAGACACCAACTAAGAAGCGATTTTACAAAAATTTGTTCCCCCAAGGGCGGAAGGGGGTGGGGCAGAATGTGATTTCACGCAAGTATTCATATCTCAAAGAAAGAAAAAAAAAAAAACAGGTGTCCGTAAAATCTTTCCTAAAAATATAGCTAGCACAAACACCTAAAATTCAATTTCTGGAAATTTTGAAATTTGGCTTCCAAAGAGAAGAATGAGGTAAACCATGATTTTACATAATCATTCATATCTCAAAAAAAAAAAAAGGAGATATCTGTAAAATGTTTGCTTTTAAATATATAAAAAACAAACAATCCGTCAAAGAACCAAAAGTCCATTTCTGGAACTTTAGAAAATCTGTTCGAGGGGTGGGGGCAAAACGTTATTTCCAGTAACCCTTCATCTATACACATAAAAAACTGCATCCATTCACTGATTCGACACTGCCCTGCCGATTCTGTGTGGAACTGGATAAAAAATTTTGGTGTGAAGGTTGGTTCTTAGCCCTGACACCCACTATAAAGGGATTTCGAAAAACTGTTCCTTTGCCTCCAGGAGGGGCAGGCGGCAAAAACACGATTGCAAGCATAACGCATCTCCAAATGTCTTCAAGCTTAAGATATTGCACATGGAAAAACTACATTCAGGCATAAAAAAAAATGTATATTTTTGAATTTTCGATTTTAAAGGGGAAAAGGAGGAAAATAGATTTTTTTTTTTTTTTTTTTGGGGGGGGGGGGATTCATAAAATTCGGATTTAAAAAAAACTGTACCAAAATTGGCACATAAAATCTGAAATTGGCTGCGCATTTTTTGGGGTATATTTTGAAAAACCCATTTTGGGTCTTAATATTTTTCGGTTTTTTTATATTGAGGGGAGGTGGGGATTCACGAATGTGCAAATTCGAGAACTCTTTTTCACATTAAATTTCTTCTGGGAAATCTGTGGGAGCTGCATTCACGAATTTTGGCTTGTTCGTTGGTTATTTGCACAAAAAGTGATTTTGAGAAATGTCCACACTTCACCCCTTTGGGGTCTTGGGAGTGGCAAAAAGAACTTGTGAGAACTATGACTGTCTATACAGAAGAAGATTAGCGTTAGGTACAAAACAATTGTTGATGAATAAATATATATTTTTAAATAGAATTCTTGAATTATTTATTAATAGTAAACTGATGTTAGTTTGATATTAAATATTTTACACTCATTTTATTGGTGTTTAATTTTGTATCATCACAAGCATATACAGCATTAAAAAATGCATCTAATAGAGGACAAAAAGAATTACAGAATAAATATCAACTTTTAAAATAAGATTAATGTATGAATGCTTTGAAAATACAGAGTATTTTTCTAGTTTTTTAACCAGAATCTCAAAACTTTAGGCCATTATTTTTAATTAAATCACAGATTGAATCTTGCTGTCAGGATTGTCCGCAGCTGGTAATAAGTTGTCTCCTAGAACAAAAAGTTCTTTTTCGAATGCCTGGTAATCTATGAATATTTGTGAAGTCTTGTTACCAGATTGGGGACTTTCTTTATTCTATATCCACCACTAAATTTTAATTGTTACGTTTGGCGAATCACTTCGCAGATTATTTGTCTGTTATGTATATCAAATATCACTCCTCAAAATTATTGGTGAAAATTGAATAAAAAAAAGTCCTCAATCTGGCAACATTGAGTCGTCTTATGACAGAGTTGATAATATTTTAATTTATTCCGGAGCATTTTTAGCCCCTTCTTTATTACATATCACATATTTTTTAAGAGTATTTTTTTTAAATTATTTTATTGTAGCTATGTATTTGAAATATATAATATATAGATATAAAGTGGTGTGAGATAAAGACAAAGCTAAAAATACTACGGAAAAAAATTAAAAAGTTGGCAACTCTGCTTATACATATAAAGAATTGTGCATGTTATTGTGAATTTATATCACATAGATCATTCGAGATAAACACAATTGTAACTACAAATCTCAAAGTTTGCAAACAAATAAATAGGAAAACGAAACTGACAAATCATCATTCAACACAAAAAAGGTGTCGTTGAATTTTGATTGTAACGACAATCAAAATGTTTAAATTTTCGTGATGAGGTCGTTGTGTATAAAAAGTAAAAAATTTCATATAAAATTAAGATCTTACCAACGTATATTCTCTTTACACAACCAAACTTAAAGTGTCACTTGAATAACATTTTCTGAATATTCCTGTGGGAAAACGGATATTATCCCATTTGGTAAAGATAACATCATAGTTTCTAGCCAAAAAGTTTATAGATTAGCTCTTTACATTTTTTTTCCTCCACTCGCTGCTTATTTAATGACATATTCCAGCAATGACTTATTGCTGGAAATATGCCAGGAGAAGGAATGCATGAAGCTTTAATTAATGTTGAAATTTATTACAAATTTAGCATAAATTCTTTCAAAGTTGCTGCATAGGAAAACAATAGCTGACTAAAATATATGTCAGTAATTCTTCGTACACATTAAGTAGAAAAAAAAATAGCTAAAGATAAATAACATTGAAACATCGCAATATTATTTTATTCAAAGATAATTTCTTAAGAAGTAACGACGTTTCATTTTCCCACAAAAAAAGAAAGCAAATCTTTTCATAATTATTTAAAAAGTTTTTATATATTAAGCACTTTGTACTAAGAAACGAAATATTTTTTTTTCGATATTATATATGTATATTTTTACATTTTGAATTATCTTTAGAATATTTAGAGAGCATTTTGAATATATACTTATGTATTTGGGAAATTCTCTGCAAATAGGCCAAAATAATGAAACAGCATGGTATTTTAATTTTTTAAACAGTATTTTTATAAATTATATAATCAGAATACAAGATAAATATCGTTTTCTATATTAGTTTATGTATATTTTGTGATTAAATAAGAGTAATGTATACACACACACACATAAATATACATATATATATACACACTTTTAGTTTTAAAGCTATGAAATAGCGTCTGCTGTCTCCTCACATGGTACAATCACCACCTGCAAATACAGAATCTATTGGTTAAAAATAATAACTATGCATTCTTTATTTGACTTTTCTTTTAACATGAACACAAAATGTAATCTTTCTTTTATTTTTGAAATATACAAACATACCCTACCTTTCCATGATTGACCGGACATTTTCCATTTTCAGACGTTTTTTAAATATCTCAATAATTAGCTGAAGAATTATCTTGAAACTTCAGGAGTGTAAATAACATGTTACACTTTATATATTTCAGTGAAAGTTTTGCCCCGAAAATAAAAGAGCGACAGGTAAAAAATTAAATAAAAATGAAAACATCTGGGATCACCCTGTAATAAGTAATGCTTGAAATATAATCTGGATGTAGTATGTTATTATGAAGCTTCTTCTTATTCCCTGTTTATTTTTTTATGAGACTACCACATATATTCATGGAGATATAATTTTTTCTTTGAAAAATTGCAAAACAAATTGTCGCTTTTTAAACTATAACATGCAAGGTATTATATCCAGTGAAAGAAATTTTCAGGAAACTTGACACACAATATTAGACACAGCATATTGCAATCGGAAAGCAAAAAGATTAAATATCTTATAAAATATGAACACTTTTACTAAATAATTTTTAACTACGCATGCGCAAGCTTTAGTGAAATTTCATTTGCATAATATAATAGCCGATAGTATTGAGCTACTTATATAAAAACCACAAACATATTTCATGTAAATTCAAAAAGTTGTGCGCGATGGAATGAACTGAATTTCAGTTCTCAAAAATAAGGAAAGTGATAAGGTGTTTTCTCAACATTTATTTGTAATCAACGAACTCTGTATTATTTTTTAACCACTTTTCTCGCGACCATGGCAGCTTCTGCGTAAGTGCTGACTCATTGAGTGCAGTGTTAAAATGGGAGCGATTGAGAGAAAATAGCGATAAGGGACTGGATGTTTGCCAAATCTCAGCCTGTCGGTCAATTTGGCACCCCTCGAAGCCATTGGACTCGTCCTAGAAGCTAGTTTCGAGAAAAGTGGTTACACTATAGAGCTGACTGATTTAAAATAAAAATGTGAGTAAAACCTCTTATAGTTTATTTACTTTTTGAGAGGAACTGAAAGTCAGTTCATTTCATCGTGTACAACTTTTTGAATTTACAAGATACTTCTTTGGGGTTATTTATATAAGTTGCTCAATACTATCGGCTATTATATTATGCAAACGAAATTTTGCTAAAGCTTGCGTATGCCCAGTTAAAAATTATTTAGTAAAAATGCTCATGTTTTATTGGGTATTTAATATTTTTGTATTCTGATTGCAGTATGCTGTGTCTAATATTCTGTATCAAGATTCCTGTTGATGGATTTGCACTGGATTTAATACCTCGCGTGTTATCGATATGTATAAAAATTCGCGTGTATAAAAATTTATACAGAAAATAAAAAAAAGAGCTTCATAATTACGTACTAAATCCAGATTGCAAAACATTTTCCTTTTTATTGAATTTTTTTTACTGCTCCCGCTTTTTTTTTTTTTTTTTTTTTTTTTTTTGGGGGGGGGGGGTGTCTAAAACTTTTACTTATGAAACATACATTTTCATTATTCTTTAATTTTTTACTGGTCCCCTTTTCACTTTCGGGGCAAAATTTTCATTGAAATGTATGAGGTGTAACATGTTATTTACACTCCTGAAGTTTCAAGATGAGTCGTCAAGTACTCTGTGAATTTGAAAAAATGTCTGAAATAAAAAGGGTCCGGTCATTTATGGAAATGTAGTATATTACGTTTGAGCTAACTCAATATTGTAACTTAAAATATTTTTAAAAAGACAGTTATTTACATGAAAATATTAAAAAACAGGTTAAAAATCACAGTAACCAAACGTCTGTAGACGAAGATATAAAAAAATATTTCTATTGAAACATTTCTTTTTTTAATATCTAACGTTTGTAAATTAGTAATTTAAAATGAAAAACACTTTTATCCGCTGTTTGATTCCAATGAACTACGATGTCATTTCCGAGTTTGAAACTACAAAAATACTTTTTGAATAATGTCATCAGTGGAAGCTCAGAAAAGGTGGGCTAACATTTCGGGATATGTCGATGAAATTTAGGTAGTATTCGTAAACATTCTAAATATAATAATAATAATAATAAATAAATCAATAAAAACTAATCTGAATTATTATTTATTAGATTAAGAGAAAGCTAAAATTTTACATACACAGCTGGTAATATTTGAATTTTGAAAATAATGTTTATCACGTTTATTTTTTTAAAAAAATTTTCTTAAACTGATATTATACGTTTAAACATGTTGAAACTAATCTGGTGTGTCACTCAAACGACTTTCTCTTGCCCTACATTTAATACTGTAAAGACAATTTTTAGATAAAGAAGTAAGATAACAGACACTATATATGAACCTAATTAAAAACAATTGAAAATAAGTGTAGGGACCGTTTTTTCCACACATAATTCTATGTGAGAGGTGTTACTGATTCCCTCAACCCCCGTTTAAAATAGTACCTACATTTATGAAAAATTCAACGCTATTTTTAACTTTTAAAGTTTTATCCAAATTATTTAGATAACTTTCAGTGGCAACACTCCTTGATACTAACTGATCTTGATAATTTTTTTCAAGTGGCAACCCCATATGAATTTTAAAATATGATTTTGAATTTCCTGCAACTATTTGTTTTTATTTGTGCTGATAAAACACATACACATACACTGCAAATGCGTGAAACACTTTTGCAACGCTATTAGAACGTAATAGTAAACACTTCTAACTAAAAGTGTTGTGATTGTATTAGGAATGTGTTGCGCGAGGGAAAAGAAAAGTGGTTTTTATTTGTGCTGATAAAACACATACACATACACTGCAAATGCGTGAAACACTTTTGGAACGCTATTAGAACGTAATAGTAAACACTTCTAACTAAAAGTGTTGTGATTGTATTAGGAATGTGTTGCGATTGTGTTGCGCGAGGGAAAAGAAAAGTGTTGCGGAAGTGTTGTTGACAATTACAAGGACAAGAAATGTGTTCAGATAGTGTTTCGATCAAAATTTAAGATCCCACACAAATTCTAAACGCTTTTTAGAACATTTCTAAAACACATTCATCTTTAACGTTGAAACACTTTAGAAACGCTTATTAAACAGAATAGCCTATCCCGTGAAATAATATGCAGACGTTTTCTTAATAATTTGCTCAGCAGTGTGTATTATGGGGATTAGATTCAGAAGGCTGCTAAAGGTGAGAAAACGAAACTAGTATGTTGTTGCCATCACAAAATTTTCTTCTATATTTTACTATTAAAAATCATGCAGAGCAGATTTTTTAGTCGACTAATTATATTTTTTTAATTATCACTTAATAAAATTATTTTTCTATGATGAGTGCAAGCGATTTTTATTTCAAATAAGCATAACACTAAATTATGTTTCTTATGCAATTATGTCTGTTGCAGTTATGTTTCTTATGAAGTGTTCTATGAAGTGTTCTAGCTTAAAACAGCAAAAAGTGTTGTTAATTTGAGGACAAAATGTGTTCTTAAATGTGTTATTTTTGTGCGCGTATGCGTTTGCAGTGTACAAGGAAAGATTTCACACAAAATTCATAGCGCAAAATTCAAAGCTTTGTACTTATTAGGAATGGAATTAAACGAATGTGGGAAATTTACCGCTATTTTAAATTAATACTTGTTTTGCATTATATTTTGTAATATTTCAGCTTTAAAATGTTCAAGGGTTTTTTTTTTTTTCAGACGATAGTGGTAACGGTATAATAAAACGAATGTAAAACTTTAGGAATGCTGCGAGCAGTGTTGACAGATTTTGCTACTTTTTTTATTCAACAGTCACCAATATTTTTGAGAAGTGATATTTGATATAAATAACAGTCGATTAAACTTCGAAGTTGTTAGGCAACTGCTATATTTGAAATTTAGTAACGGATATTGAATAAAAAATGCCGCAAAATCTGGAAAAAGTGGCTGCGAAGCCTGTCATGTTACACAGAGATCTTATTTTATCCCGTTACTATTTTTGATTAGAAAGTTTTGTCATGAAACAAGTATATGATTTTATTTGGAAGATAGTGGTGAAAGAGCCTTATATCTTTGATATGTACGCACCCTGCAAGATGGAATATAAATAAAAATGGAAATTAATTTCAAAAATTAAATTGCACGTAACAATGATTACATAACGATTTAAACTTAACTTAGACCGTTATGTTGTTTCCATTAATATCTTAAATAATTATATACATATAACATTAAATAAGATAGAAATCAATATATGTCAAAACATTACAATGAAAATATTATAACTAATTCAAAAACACACGTGAAGTATTAGTACAAACAACGAAGCTAATCTGCAAGTATTTTGACCAAAATCAAAGATTATATTGCTGTTGCAAGAGAAAAAAGATTATTCTAAGAAACAGAAATAATCTAGTGATTTAATGCGTAGGATAAAGGATATTACGATCAGTTTATGTAAAAAAGTAGCTTAAATAGAGAAGAGCGTTATTTTTAGATATAATTCACAGTGATTCTAACGTAAATTTTATCCATTTACGAAGCTATAAAAAAGAAGGAATTCTATATAATCCAAAAACTGATTTCTGAATATCCATATAAAATTACGACAGATATTTGCGTTTATTTATAGGTACTACATATTTACATTTTTAGCTCCCGAAATCACAATGATGTGAATAACAATATTTTATCATTTATATGACATATAATAAAGATGAGTATATATAAATAATAAAATTTCATGCAGGAAGTATATACTAATAATTTGAATAGTGCCACACATTATATATTACTAAAACTGTTACGGTATTTTAAAAGCCTAATATTGTGCGTAGTCTGTGTAAATAATAAAAAATTAAACTAAAATAATTTATACAAATATTTTTAAAATTCCGCAGAAAAGTCAATTGTAGCCAACTTGTACGTTTTTCTGCTACTGGAAATTTTTAATAAGTTTTTTAGCAGTTTTCTGTGATTAAACATAATTTGTTTTTTAAATAAAGATGTTAAAAAAACGTACAAATCCGCACCTATGAGAGTGTCTAATCTGCATTTTTTATTTTAAAATAGGCAGTCAAAAATGTTTTAGGATTCAATGACTTTCAGCGCAACTGAAACATATTTCTAAAAGATTTAATGGCTATTAACATATACTAGGATTCAACGGCCCCGGTGGAAAATTACCTCAAACTCATACCGGTATTTGTTTAAAAAAAGATCCCTACTTAAAACATCGCTGGTTTAAGAAGAAGAAAATTTTGTTTCATAATTATCGGTATGAGTTCTGCACCAGATTTCCATTCCTGCCCGATATAACTACCAGGGATGGAACACGGGTGCAGAATTCATGCCGGTATTTATTTAAGAAATTTCTCTAACTATAATATCGTTGATTTATGAAGCAGAAAATTTTCTTACATTGATAGTGGTATGAGTTCTACGCCCGTGTTCTATCCCTGAACTACTGATAAGCTTTAAAAGAACTGGTATCTTTTGGGTATCACAAAACTTCTATATTTTTCTATACAAATTCAAGCACTACAAATAATTTGTTAAACTTAATTTCCGTAATGAATATAAACGATTTTCATCTCAGAGAAGTATGACATTAAATGTCCAAAGAATACTAAATATTGCCTTACAGACGTAGCTGGAAAATATTTAATTTATTTTGCAACATTGTTCGTATCGCATACAACATGGTAACATTTATAATTTATTTCGGAATACTGTTAGTACTGCCCTTAATTCACTCCACATTGACTTTTGAGAAATTTTTCTCGATGTGTAATCACGACAAAAGAAGAAAAAAATGCTTTTAAAATATACTGGTGTTAAAAAAGGGGCTGGTCAAACAGTGCTTTTATAACAATATAAATGTTACCAGGTATGATATCCGCCTTTTCTTTATACCACATTTTAGAAGAATATTCTTATTATCCCGTTAGTAGTCGCTATAGACAGCGCCACCTATTAAAAATTGCACACTATTTATTTAACTGTCACCAATAATTTTAAGAAGTGATGTGACCGACGTTTCTTCGATTTTTTTCGCGTTTTATGTATATCAAATGCTACTTCTAAAAATTTTTGATGGCTATTGAATAAAAAAATCTGGCAACACTAAAAGATGGGCGGCAAATCGACCAACTAGCGACTACTAACGGGTTATTTTTTAACTATATTAGAAAAAAATATTGCACAAAGAAAGCGGGGAGGGAAAAGGCGGGTATTAAAGCTTTAATGGGATTATTTGAAAAATTGGCATATCTACTTGTAGACGGCATCTTAAAATGTGCATTTTATTTTAAATTGTTTATTTATTTAATTAAATTGTTTATTTTGTTAAAAAGAATAAAAAATGATAACCCAGTTTCAAATTTTTACAGATATATGATTTAACCACTCTTTTAAAAAATATTGACTTTTTTTTTTTCTTTTTAAATTCCCATATTGAAAGTTTAGACCCTTCGAAGCTGCTGTTTAAAGAAAAAATAGCTTTAAAAAAAAAAAAAAAAAAAAAAAAACGATTTTTCTGTTTTTATAGGTGTCTATGAGTTTTTATATTACAGACTTAATAAAATATCTGATAATATTACTTTCTGTTATAAGTGTAAAAAGGCATTTACTCATAATACAATTAATGTTTTGAAATGAACAGTTCATTTTGTATAATTAATAGAAAAGAATTATAACTTAACAAATAATTAGGAAGTTCCTACAATAAAGAATTTTATTTACCGGCAATGTTTCAATATTTTGTGATTTTTATTTCTTTTTTTATTCAATTTCCAAATTTAATTATAAATGTAATAGTTGCCTAATCACTTCGAAGATTAATCGTGTATTATTTTATTCAAAATATCAATTCCCTAAATTATTGGTGACTATTGCATAAAAAAGCAGCAAAATCTGGTAACACTGCTTGCCGTATATTCCGGTCTGTAATCTGCAGGTCATATAAATCAGATTCAGACCAGAAAATTTAATTTATAAACAACATTACATATACAAGTGTTAAAAGCTCGTTTAGAAAAAGCTTTGACTGTTGATTTAAATTTCTGGTGTGAAATTCATTTAACAGACCTGCGGGTTATAGACCAGAAAATACGGCAATTTTAATTTCCAACTGTTGATATATTCACATGCTAAATATATATTTTTTAGATTGTTTCATATTATTTTACGCATTTTCTTTTATTTTAATTATGGGATTCACATTTATAGAAAAAGAGATTTAACGAAAAGACTTATGACCCTACCATAGAATAAGAAATGAAAAATGTGCTTGATTAAATAGATGAAATATAAATAAATATAAAATAAAAACAGATGTAACTGTTATAAAATATAGCTTCCAGATTTATTTTTCATTCTTTTTTTTTTTTTTTTTTCTATTCTGCATTCTCTCATCCAAAAGTTTTTCTTATATGCAGCTTTCGAAAGAATTTTTACATTTGGAAAGAGTCCCAATTTTTAGTTAATGATTTCAATGGTATACCACACTTCTTTCGGGAATTTTATTTCTTTCCTTCCTAACTTCAGCTTAAGAAGATTATTTCCTTTTTTGGCACATCCGTTTTCAATTATTTATTTAATTTTCTGCTTTGTACTGGATTGCTTTTCATGTATCAAATCTACAAATCAGTTTTCATGCAATTATTTATCTTTTCTGTGTTTTTCCATTGGGGATAAGAATAAAAGTAAATGTGATTAAATAAATTCTGGAGAAAAAAAATTACAATAGGATAAATCTGTGGCCCACGATTCACTCTGTAGCATGATATTTCCGTTATTTTTGCCACCACTTTTTCCATACAAAAATTTTTAGTAATTTTACAAACTTTTTTTGGTTAAATAGCAAGTTTTCTAATTCCTTCGGGAGCATTGCTAGTCCCGCTTTTTTTCCATACTAGCAGGTGCCGTAGTCTCCCCTTTTTTTCCAAGACACTTTCAAAGATGAGAAAAACTCGTCTCTTTTTCTTAGAGGCGGAAAATTAACAAACAAATTCCATTATTAAACAAAATTTCCGTCCCTCACGGTTGCTCTGGTAAAATATCAATTCCTTCTAACCAGAAGTATTAGTGTTAGAATTGAAATCACCACGTTAATCATAATCAGGGCTCCAAGCGTTCCTATATTTTTACGATTGTTTTATTATACTCTCACCACGATTTTCAAAAAGAAAATTTTCATGAAGGTTTTCGTGTCAAAATAGCATCAAAATATGCAAGAAAATTTTCTTTCTAAAAATTACGGTGTGAGTATAATAAAATGATCCTAAAAATATAGGAACGCTGGGAGACCTGCATAATCACCCTGCATACAAGAGGTTACAATCTGTGCTGCCAGATTGAGGGAAATTTTTATTCGATTTCCACCACTAAATTTTACTTGCAACTGTCAGTTAATTACATCGACGATTTCTTAGCAAAATGTTTCAAAATAATAAGTAAACCGTCTCAATTAAAATTTAGTGGTGTGTGTTAAATAAAAATTTCCCTCAATCTGGCAGCACTGGTTACAATTAATACCTGATTCAATATTATAAATGAATATATACATTTAATCTCTTGGTATTATTCATTTATATATTGTTTATACTTATTTCTTTGTTAGAATGCTTTGAGTTTACATGAACTCTCCCGATGCCTCCTACTACGTTTGTGGGGAAGTAACTGTATCTCGTCAGAGACAAGTTTTCAAGTTGCTGATTGAAACCCTATAAAATCGTTATTTCGGTTGCTAAATTGGAGATGAAGATAAATCATGATAGCCACCTATTGTATACAACACTGTACCAATAGCTTGCGTAATTGTATCAGATGTAAAAGCTATTAATTCATAATTATGAGAAAATCTACAAACCATTCAACAGGTTGCTATTTATATAAGATACCACCTATTTTGCAAGAAATTTCTAAAAGAAATATAATCTATCCGAACATCCCTCAGCAAGCTTTAACCCCTTAACCTACAATGACGGGCATAGCCCGCGTACGATGGTCGGGCCAGAAGTGAATATTACGGGCATAGCCCGCGTACGCAGAGCCTGATTAAGGGGGAAGCACACATTATTTATACTTACACCGTTATTTTTTAACAAATACTTTCCTCCTATAATAAACAAAAAATTCTCATTAAAAATTATTTTAAAAGAATTCTGGTGTCTAATAACGGTGAGTAAATTGGATTGTTTTACACCGTTCATTTTTTATAAAAAATATTTCCTCGTCAAAGCGTGGAATTTCTATGACATGAAGTAAAAAATAATTGTAAAAATATTCCGGTGAGAGCGGAGATAATGTGTGCTTCCCCCTTAATCAGGCTCTGCGCGTACGGTGATCGGGCCAGAAGTGAATATTACGGGCATAGCCCGCGTACGATGGTTGAGCTTGTATACGATTTCGGCCCAACATCTTCGAATCTAAATCGTAGGTTAAGGGGTTAAAAAATGTAGTTATTTAATCGCTGATTATGTAATTTTTTCCAGGTAAAGTTAGTTTGATTTCAAAATTCTCAATAAAACAGTTGAAGGATTTTATACACTTCACTTTATAATCATAAATTTTCTATTTCATTAACTTCATTACTCAAATCTCTTATTTTACATACTGAAGCTAATTATTTAGGTATATATATGGTAATAATCTGTCCTTCTATGATTATAGAAATGTAAAAAAAAAAAAGGTTATCACCCCTATTTTAGAGTTACCATGGTCACGAGAAATGTGGTAAAGCCTTTGGTGCACATGATGTTTTATCTAGATCAAAGTGTTTATAAAATAAGTGTTGACACTTCTATGAATGGTTGGCAGTACCCTAATTTCTGGTAGATACCCCGCAGGTTACATAATCCAGTTTTGCACCAGAAATTTCAATTGATAAATAAATTTATATTTGTACGAACTCTTCCTTAGAAAAAGTATAGATTTCTCTATTACATAAAATTTCTGGTGGAAAAATGACACATATTACCTGCGGGTTATCTACTACAAATTACGTATATTTCAAAAGCGGCCCTCTAGCGGCTTCAAGGCAAAACCACCTCAATCCACACCGGAATTTCTGTGAAATTATTTTAATAACTAAACGTTAATGATTTAGCCAGTATCTCACAATTCTTTGATTCAAAATGTATTTCGCGATATTATTTTCTATAATCGTAGTTGAGTTTGAAAAAAATAATTTTCTGATTTAATATTTTCTGATTTATGTTAAATTATTAGTTTTTGTTGCTATCGTTACAAGTTAATGACGCATTCTTCCTGCAACAGATTTTAACGTTGAGTGACGACACTTTCTTGCAAGCTTTGATATGGGCTTAACAAATATAATATTTTAATAATTATTTCAGAGAAATAAATTCTCGTGCTGCACGTTTAAGTAAAAGTTTCATCGAAAACTCATTAAATTTTAGAATATTTACTTTTTATTTTGTTACTTTTGCATCATCCACATAGTTGAAATCTTTAGCACTTTTTGGCTACCAGAAAATCTTAATAGAAATTTTTATTTTATTCAATAAAAGAAAACTGTTACAGAATTTTATGAAAAATTCTAATAAAACATTTCAGTAACCATAAACCAGAGTTGCCGAGTTTTATAATTTAACCCGGAGCATTGCTAGCCCCGCCTTTTTTTCATAACTATAATTCTGAAGAACGATTTCTTTTTAATCTAATCGTTGTCACATACTGGAGAGAAATTTCTCCAAAAATTCAGGTGCGAAAAGTGGTGGGTTCAAAAATATCCCGGTATAAATTATAAAAGTTGCCAACTCTGCATGCAGAGAGCTCGCAGCGTTGCTAAAACTTTAAGTTTATTTTATTATATCATCACCGTTATTTTAGAACAACATTCTTTTAAATAATGTTATAACATTTAAACATTCAAGAAAAATTCTTTTTGAAGATAGTGGCGGAAATATAAGGAAATGCATGTAAAACTTTAGGAACGCTATGAGTCCTGTAGAAAGAGCTAAAGTTGGCAACTATGATCAGACAGCACATTTTGGGAAGAAAAAAATTATAGTTTGTTGTATAAATATAAGATTAATTAAATCCTTATTTTACATTTGAATAAAGTAAAAAAAGAAATAATAATAATAAAGAAAAAGAAATTTTGTTTTTTGTGTATATAGCACATATTTTATTAAATGTAAATAAATAGGGCTTGTAAAGAAATTTAGAACGAATAGAATAGATATTCTGAAGTTTATTGTCCGGGCAGTACGAAGAAATCTATATTAAAAAATATTTAATATTCGGAAACCTTATTATTATTATTATTATTTTCAATTTCGTTTGATTTAAAGATTAAAAAAAGATGTATTTAAAGAAAACTTCAAAAAGAAAAGGAAAATTTTATACTCCTAAGTTTACTATTGCATTTTATACTCAACATGAAAAAGAAAATAATAATAATAACCAAACCTATGACTTAATTGCATAAGTAATATTTAAGTATTAAAAATTTTACCTTAGTATTATTCTTTAGTATTATAGAAAGTATTATGAAAATACGAATATACATCTAATTTATTATTATTTATACAGAAATTATTATATTAATTTGTAAAAAAAAAAAAAAAAAAAAAAATCGTAAATCTTGAAAAATAAGTAACTTTTAACAAAACCTAATCGTCTAGAATTTCGTATATCATGTAACCACTTATCTCTGGATTTATAAGAGCATAAAGAGAGACATAAAAAGTTTCACTTAGATTTCTAATAATGGAAAGGAGCTTGTAAATTCCATTTTATGATTTTCCTTGTTAAAAGTTTTATCGAAAGATTGATTTATTCTGAAATAACAACTACTGCTCTAATGTACTTACTATGAATTAGGGCAGTAACAACGCATAACAAACTTAGAGAGAGAAAATGAATCTTAAATAAGTCCTTATATATAAAACATTCAACTTTTTTAAAATTTTAAATCAAGATTTTATACCCTTATTATACACATGCATATGCACTAATCAATGGGTATTCCAGAAAATTGCTTTTATAAAATTTTTATTTTATAAAATTCCGGGACTAGCAGTATAACGTTTTATATTATTTTTTATTTTTACCTCTCCGGAAGAAAGCAAGATATATCATTTGAAGTTGATGCTTTATTATTTTTCCAAACAATAAATTTAGTATTTTGTCAGTGTATTTTGTATTAAAAGCAGGCAAGAAAAAAAATTACTTAACATAGGCCAAAGAATAAAAGCGCACATAATTGGCATGACTTTAAAATAAACAATGTAAATGAAGCGTCTTTAACAACATTCAAATTTATTTAATCGCAAGAATAAATTCCTATTCTAAAAGGAATGTAAGAGAAACATTGAAGAAAAATGTTTTTTTTTTCTTTACAAATATTTTGGCATTATTCCCAAAACATTTATTGTCTTAAAAAGATATTGAAAATTCAGCAAAAATATTTTATGATAAATAGCCAGAAAAAAAAAAAAAAAGAACGTTGTTCGTGTCGACATTACACAAATACATCGATTCAGAACATTTTTGAAATAATTTAAATAAAACAACAATTTTTATTTAAATGAAACGAATGTATTTTCGAATATATATAATAAAATGAAACATAAAAGAATAAATGTCTGTTGCATTAAAATAATCTGAAAAATAAAACATTCAATTTTGTGCAAAATTCCTCTATTATATATGTAACAATGATTAATGTTTCTAAATTTCGAGTTGCTTCTATATTTCAAAATTATCATCAAAATTATAATGTGCATAATATGCAAAAAGTATTAACGGAACATTTACGTTAATGGTTTTCTTTTCAGGATTTACTTTTTAGGCATTTTCTTTGAAAAATTTTTTTAAATGCATCTTTGCACTTATGTATATCTTTAAACAATTTACAGTAAACTGTATTCCTTATCCAAACCTTTGTACTTTTGTCAAACTTTTGATTGGATAAAGGTAGCTAGGAAAGTTTGCGCACAATACAACAGAATGTAATAAAAAATACAAATATTAATATTTTTCTAAACTATTGGTGCATAATTTTGAATTGATCTTTCTTGTATGCATTTCCATTACTATTTTGTTGTTCTGTTATATTTAAAACTATAATAAAACCAAGAGAGCTATTTTAAGGTAGGAGAGATTGCGCTTAATTATACTTACAATTATATTGTTAATAATAATAACTGCACTTAAATAAAACTGTTGTAAGGTATTGGTAAACAAATATTTTTGTATTGGGAGTGGATATTTTTATTCAGTAATTAAAATATCAGAAAAATAAAAGAAATTTATATATATATATGTATTTAAAGAAAAAATATTAAAGAAACAAAAAAAAAAGAACAAGACCAGATAAAGATTGTAAAATAACATTAAGTTACTTACTAAATAATACGTTTAACTTAAACTGGTAACTTTCCTTTTCAGCTTGAATGGTTTCCTCTTTGCTTAACGAATCTCTCGCTATCCACAATCGTTGCACTTTTGTACATTATCAGAGATGCAAAGTTATTACGGATTGTCCATAATCTTAATAGCGGAAATTTTTTAAAGCATTCTTTTGTAACAATTAACTGCAATTTAACAGGATAAGGTTGACTTTTTCTTTATTGTGGTATGAAACTGATTTTTCGTTAGTAGTAACTTAGCATCTCTGCATTATGAACTTATCGTGCAACCACCTGCCACAAGTCAACCTGTACGAAACGAAATGTCGTTCACGGTAGACGAGATTACGCAGCCTTTTATTAAATAATTATTCACTTTTAGAGAGTTAGGCTGTACGGGCCTAATTCTAAACGATGTTTAGGCCAGCCAGTATTTCGCTCATTTGTTAACCCCTTCCTTTTCACTCCTGTGATATTCACGGGCAGTGACCACGCCCGTTTTCCATTAATATTTTAGGGTACATGAAAGCACCAGCCAGTACCAAACTATGTATAATGTATTTCAAAATATGTACAGAATAAATATATACATATATTATTAATATATTTATTCTCAATCTATTTTTTGTTTAATTAGACAAAAATGTGGATTTTATGGGCGTGTCTTTGAAAAATATGCGACCGTTAAGGGGTTAAAAGTTTGATAATCTACATCAGTATCCCCACTCCACACAATACGTTGGATTAAGCTTAAAATGGAAGACAAATCTCATGCCTTTACTCTGTGACTGATGTAGCCAGAGATCCGTAACAAAACACCTGCATTCGACAATAAAATGTAAAAATGAGATGACAAAATAGTGGCCGACTAACGCCACATGTCATCACTAGGGTTCGACACATTTTTATGACAGGAACGACAACTGACATGTAAAGTTTTTTTTTTTTTTTTTTTTTCCTGCTTAAGTGTAAAGATTTTTTTTTTCAGACACTGTATTTGTTTGTATATTAGAGGCATTTAAAAAGTAAGTTGCACTCAAACAATGTTGTTTAATATACCGTAATTTTCTGCATATAATCCGCAATAATCTCCTATATTATTAAAATCTGTACGCGTGCGTCTGTCTGTGTGTCTGTGAGAAACGGCTTGAAACAGAAATGGCTCGCACGGACTTCGAACAGGTACCGTCGGACAGAGAATTTATCGCAGATCTAGGTTATCTAATTTGCTAAACGATGCGACTCTAATTAGCGGAGATATTAATTAAAATGTCGACCATTGTCTAACGAAAAAACGATTCGAAATCGGAGGCGACTTTTCGACCGGGACCGCTTACCTGAAAAGAAAAAGTACATTTCGTGGGTTTTTGTAAAGCGATCCTGCTCGAATGGCTCGAGATATCGAAATACACCTCAAGCAGCAGAAAAAGCATTTATTACCGATTCTTACGGTACAATTTTTTTAAAAAATACGGATTTTTTATATTTTTAAATAAAGTTTTAAAAAGGGTCGAAAATTTCTCTTTTTCGCGATCGTCTCTTTTCAAACGCCCTGTACAACCGAGTAACTCTTCCATTTCTTAACAACTGGTATATAATGAAAGGCCATTTAATCCTCTTTCGAACCATATAAACATTTTTACAAAATACGGATTAGCGATCCATATTTTTAGATTTTACGAAACATCGATTTTTTCACAAAACATTATATAACTCAAAAGCGTTTAGAGATAAATCATTTCTTTTTTTTTTTTTTTTTTTTTTTTTTTTGTATATAGATCTCGCTTTCATAATTTAATTCCCAAAAGATTGAGAGAAAATTTCAAAAACTGAATGAGTTATAATTTTTTTAATTTTAGCCATTGAAGCATTCAATTGAATAAGACGAACTTCATTCTATGAGATTATAAAATGTGTTCGTTGCCGTTTCCACGGCAACCACTTCACGGAAGAACGATGTCTGATGGAAAGGAAAAAAAAACTTGAACGGAAAGAGAAACATGTATTTAATGAGGTCACGTATTTTGGTACTGCGATTAAAAATTGCAATTTTGAAAAGGCTTTAGTTTTTCAGTGTCGCACATTAAACTTGGTACAAAGAACTAACATCACAAGAGAGCCTTGCAGTTCAAATTTCATCGACTTTTCAAAATATTTACTTTTAATTGGAAATTAAATTTTATTCTAATACGCGTATTTCAATTTCTAATTACGATTAATTTATTTTTAATACATCATTCGAAAGATATTTTAAAGTTCTTTTATATTATTCAAAGTTTTCCACAGATTTACACGTTTTGAGGTGTCCTGAATGAGTTTTCTTTTATGGCGCTGTAATATTTTCAAATTTCAATATTTCTATTTCTAATTATGATTAAATTATTTTTAATACATCATTCGAAAGACATTTTAAAGCTCTTTTAAATTATCGAAAGTTTTCACCATAATTACACGTTTTGAGGTGTCCTGAATCAGTTTTCTTTTATGGCACTGTAATACTGAGGTCTCCTGATTAGGTTTTCTTTTGCATCTCAGCTAATTGAGTTAGACCGTTCAAAATTGGTATACGTAGGTTAATTAGGAGGGGCTGAAAGGGTGGAGAAGAAATAGGTGTACACCGCGCGCGATGCGCTAGAGATTTCACCCGATTTACACGTTTTGAGGTTTCCTGATTAGGTTTTCTTTTGTATCTCAGCTACTAATTAAAATAATTTCATAAGTAATACATCATTAGAACGCTTTTTTGATTTGGAATCGAACAGTGGAATACAGAAATTTCTACCGCCAGATGGCGCTGTAATACTTTCACATTTCAATATTTCGATTTCCAATTATGATTAAATTATTTTTAATACATCAGTCGAAAGATATTTTAAAGTTCTTTTAAACTATCGAAAGTTTTCACCAGATTTACACGTTTTGAGGTGTCCTGAATCAGATTTCTTTTATGGCGCTGTAATATTTTCTAATTTCAATATTTCAATTTCTAATTATGATTAAATTTTTTTTAATACATCATTCGAAAGATATTTTAAAGTTCTTTTAAATTATCGAAAGTTTTCACCATATTTACACGTTTTGAGGTGTCCTGATTACGTTTTCTTTTGCACCTAAGCCAAATGAGTTAGATCGTTCAAAATTGGTATACGTAGGTTAATTAAGAGGGCCTGAAAGGGTGGAGAAGAAATAGGCGTGCACCGCGCGCGTATCCCTTAACTTGTGCGCGCGCAGAGCGCACGGGACTGCGCTGCCGAAGGCAGTGGGGACCCGTCCCGACTTTTTAACCAATGAGAATTGATTTTTTTTTATTTTCTTCTCTTAAGAATAAATATTTGATTTGACGAGGAATATGCGCGCGCAGCGCGCGTATACCTTCACACGTGCGCGCGCATGGGACTGCGCTTCCGAAGGAAGTGGGGACCCGGTATGAGTGTTTACCCTGTTTTGCATACCTCAACATTAAAGTAAGCTTCCAGCTGACGAGCCTTTTTTTTTTTTTTTTTTTTTTTTTTGTCGTGCTACACTACAACGATTGCAACTATTGGAAAGAATTTTCAACCGTTTGGAAACTGCAAAGCCAAAGAACTCATTTATCATCTACACAAGCTTCGTTCTTGTTTCGTAATGCTCCCATCTGTAGGGAAAAAGATTTAACTTACTTTTGAATGCTTTATGTATATTATTTCAACTTATTAATTATAATTAATTATTCAAATAATTAATTATTATTTGTTATTTAAAAAATAATTAGTAGTACATTTTTTTTACTATAAAAAAAATATTAATACTTTTCTATTTTAATGTTCTTTGTTACGAAATACTATTAAAAGACTATTTTATAATTCCTCTCTCCCTAATATAAAAGGAAGTCCAGCTTTTGGACGTTCCTATATTCCTTCACAATATTTTATAAAATTATTTTGATTTAAAATTATTTTGATTTATTTTGAGTTTGTTTAACCTTCTGAAGGACGTTTCACGTGCAAATACGACATTAGTAATTAGTATATTAATTGCTGAGGATGTAATTTAAGTAAGTTAAACATGAATACAGAAAATCATTGAATATCTTTTTTTTTTTTTTTTTTTGTGTATAAATATAAAACGTGTATCGTTCGGCTATAGTGGGGCTAAAACCTTTGATAAAAGGCGAATTTATCGGAACCATGTCCTTAAACAACCGATCAGTTCTAAAATAGAGGAATGTTACAGAAATATGATATTAGACTGTGAAAAAACAAAAAGAATTGTTTTTAAGTATTTATTTCCTATTTAAACGGGAAAGAGTAAATGCACCTTTTTTATTTCTCAGGTGTTTACTTAGTAAGAAATATGCAGCTTCATTCTGTATAGGATTTCGCTCTAGGGCTCTTGAAAATTATATTACAAAAATTCTCAAAATAAGTTTTATAAAAATTACGATTTCTCCATTCTGCGCAATAGAAAATCACGTTATGTAGGACATTCATTATCAAACCAATTTATGGAAGTTCAGTCCAATATTGAAAAATTTTAATTTAATTAATTTTTGTTTTTTATTCTTTTCTAAGTAAGGTTTCGATGTTTACTATACAAATTAACTTATTTTCGTAAAATTAATGCATTGCAGGCGAGAAATTTTGATGACATTCCAGAAGAATAATAAACCCTATTCCCTAGCTTCTTCTGAAACATTACTTTACTTATAATTTTTTTTCTTAATTTTATTTTGTTTGACACTTTATAGGATGCTAGCATACATAAACGAATGAAATTTACTGTTGATGACCAAATTTCAGTTACTTAAACATAAAGGGTATTGCAGGATAAGCATATAAAAACTGCACCAGCGTCGAATGAAGAGTTCTTGCCTGCTATTTATTGTGCTTTATCTGAAACATCTTTTGCACACAATTTTAGACTTCTACCCTCAACGATTAGGGAGTAATGGGGGTGGCAACCTAAAACGTTAAATTTAATTTAAAAAAAAAATTCAAGATATCTTAACGAGGTTGAAACTATTTATAAATGTTTATGAAGTACATAATATATATTTTTTTTTCAGAATTTTCACTCGATTTTAAACGGTAGAAAATGATAAGTATATTTTTGATGGGCGATTTTTTATACTTTCCACCAAAGTGACACCTACCAAAAAAATACAGTTTATTTGTTTATTAGTTAGCTATTATATATAAAAATTACAGAAGGGTCAAATTGGTATAACGTAGTGAAAAAAAATAATTATCACTTAACAATAATACTTGTGTGCTAGTGTTACATTCTCAAAATAAAAGACTGACACCAGCACTTTTTCTAATTTTTGCTACCTTTATTTTTATACACTAGTCTCTATCCTGTTTAATCACGACATATTACTATGAAAATACTGATATAAAGATTTATGTATAAAAATAGCATAGATGCCAACATTTTAATTTATTTCGGGGTATTTTTAGCGCCGCCTTTTTTCCATACCACTTATTTTTAATGGATAAAATGGAAGATATTTTTTGGAGAAAATTTTTCTAAAAATAAAGTGGTTCGAAATAGAATATCTTATCGAGGTTGAAACTGTTTATGAATGTTTGTAAATTATATTATATATATATATATATATATATTTATTTATTTATTTTTCAAAATTTTTGCTCGATTTAAATCTGAAAAAAATGACAAGTATATTTAGGTGGATGATGATTTATACTATAAATCCGCCGAAGTGACACCTACCAAAAACTAAAGTTTACTTCTTTATTAGGTTGCTATTACATACAAAACTTATAAAAGTGTAGAATAAGTAGACGATAGTTTAAAAAATGAAATCCAATACAGGTATCCGTATAAAGTAATTTATGTTTATAGGATCAATTATAAAAAGCAAAGATAAATTACAAATAAGAATCATTTACAATCAAGATTTAATCATCATCACTATTTTCTTCAATAAAGATAGTTACACAAGTTTTATCAAATATTGAAGTCAATATTTCAGCTGGCTTTACAATTTTTGTTTTGTATCGACCATGGGACAAATAGTAAATTATTGCCGCTACATGGGCACAACAGCCGACGGTTCTATTTCCATTTGCACAACCACACACATATCTTTTAATACCTTTATAACTATCCAAATTTGGTTCGTACTCAATATAGCAATGATATGCAGTGCTGCCAGATTTGAGGGAAATTTTTATTCAACATCCACCGTTAAATATTATTTATAACGGTTACCTAATTACATAGACGATTTTTGTAAAAAATGTTTCGAAACAATTAGCAAAACGTTTCACTTAACATTTTGTGGTGGGTGTTAAATAAAAATTTCCCTCAATCTGGCAGCACTGATGATATGTTTTTCTATTAATGTGTCTTGATTGCACTCTTACTCTTACAATGTTTTCGCATTCTTTCAAATATTCAAGATTTAAATCTTCATCATTTACTACTTCTGCAAGATAACATATTGAGACAATTGATAAGTTCCAGTAAATAATATTTTAAGATCATTTTCTGTGAGTTCTGGAAAATCCATTAAACTTGTTGCAGATAATGTCATAAAAGGTTTTTTGCTTCGACTGAAGTTGCGATTGTCAACTAATCCTTGCATGGTCTTTTGCTGATTTCGACGCTCCTTCATGTAAACAATTATTGCATCAGCTAGTTCATTATCAGAGTTTAATCTTTTTCCGAAAGTATTGTTTAAAAAAACAACTATTTTACACAAGGATTTTACCACGGGCAGAAGTTTCTTATCTAAGATATTATGTAATAGATGATATTTTTGACCAATATTGCCATGTATAACTTCTACAACCCAACGTATTTTAGTTACAAATCGTGATGCATTTGCTTCTTCTGTTGTTAGTTGGGCTCTATTAGCCTTTAAAGCTGGCATAAGAGCATGGTAACCTTGACTCTGTATATAGTTCGCCACGTCACGAAAACCGCGATCAACAATGCAGAAGTCACCTTGTTGTAGAAGTGATCTTAATCCATTGGATTCTTCTAGTAAGTTTTTCATTATAGATGCATCGTTCAAGGTTGCGTTGAAAGGCCCTGCTATATAAACTATATACCCATTTGTTGTGCAAATAGTGAAAGGTTTGCAAAGTAGTTTTTTCTTTTGCCCACTGTAAGATTTCCTTTGGTACATATTATTTCTACTGTTTTGATGGCTTATGTACGTACCGTCAAAGATTAAACCTAAAGTAGAATCTCCAAAATCAAGAAGACTTTTAGCAATATAAGAAATTTCATTAGTAATTAAATATTCTCTAGTTTTTACATGTATACCAAAGAAAAATGGCAAAATGTCCATTTCAAAAGCTTCGATAACTTGATGAAAGTAATTTGATACTTGTCGATGATATGTCAAGCCGAATATTTTCTGTATTACCTCGTTAGAATTATCAGTTTTTAGCTTAAATAGAAATACTACCAATGCTTGTATTACTGATCTCCCTCCGGTATCTCTCATACTAATAAGCATTTCTTGCAATTGAATTATATTTTCCCATTTCAGACCGGTGTAGGTAAATATTTCTTCCTCAGAAAAATTACCAATTCTATTAAATAGTATTGAATCCAAATTAACTGCCAAAAGATTTAAAAACTGAGAGACTTCTTCTTTTTCTATCAAACTGTAATTAGAAAAAACACGTAGAAGTTGTAATTCATCATTAAAAAACCGTTTTTTGATCAAATGGTTAGTGCAACATCTGTTTCCTTTTGGAATAAAAATTCTTCGTTTTGTAAATGCTTGAAAGCGAGCCTCTAGAGGCACGATAGTTAGATCTTTATTAGATTCACACAATGTACAGTAAATATGTGTCACTGTAACTCTTTTAATTTGTAGTTCAACATATTCTTTACGTGAAGCACTGTGGCAAAACATTTTAAAATCCGGATCATCGAAATCATTGCCGTGATATTCATCTTCAATATTATCGTCATTTCTAGTAGATGCTGTAGGTTGCGGATTTCTATATATTATTAATCTACATTTACCACAAAATACAGACCCTATTTGTACAATGATCTTGATACATATTTACGTCTTCATCTGTAACCATTCGTTTCAATTTACCATCTATTTTCACGATAAATAACTTGCAATTAACACATCTTTCCTCTGCGTCATCTTCAATACAAACATCACTGCTAGTATATGCCGCAGGTTTAGGATTTCTGTATATTATCAATCTACATTTATGACAAAATACAGATCCAATATTTACATTATTTTTACAATGAGCTTGGTATCTTTTTACGTCTTCGTTAGTAACCATTCGTTTTAATCTTCCACCTATTTTCCTGAGAATTAATTTACAATTAACACATCTGTCCTCTTCCTTACTCACAATTGTTTTCTCCATTACAATGGACCTCGGCTCATAACACAACTAAAAAAAAAATGGCACTTTACATATAATCGAGCTTCACATAAAAAAATTACTAAAACACTTACTACTCACACATAACAGTGCAGCCGACCATCCGGATTACTTCATAGCATCACATTAGAGAATTTTCGTCAATAGATTAATAGAAAAAACGTATAGAAATAGTGGTATGAAATAATACGGAGAATTACTGTAGTTTTTGCATATAGAAATAAAATCTGTTTCGTAAGGATCAATAAATTCAAAACCCACACTATTAATTATTTTATTCACCCGTATACATACGACGAGTTAGGGTCGTCATTCACTTCATGTGCAGATTTTCATGTATCTGTCAAGAGCTGTTTCTCTATCAGAGCTGCCAACCTAATCCGGCAAATTGTTAGTACCGCCCCTTTTTCTACACCACTTAATTTTTAGAGTATTTTTCTACTTAATTCATCATAGATACATTTGAAGAGAATTGCTCTAAAAATTAAGTGGTGTAGAAAAAGGGGCGTTTTTCAATAGGTGTTAAGAATTTGCTGGATTAGGTTGGCAGCTCTGCTCTATTCATAGTTCATAATGGGCACGCCTTTTTTCAAGAATTCTACCACCAGTACTTTTATGGAATAGATTTCCTTTTAAATTTTAAGACATTTTAAATATAAAAAATTGCTAAATATTAATAGTGGTACAGAAAATTAAGAAGTTTCAAGGACTGTACGAACTATGTCATATTTTTGATGGGCGGAGCTAGGTGAAAGATTTAAAAAGGATGTTATGTCAGTTGTACCTGATTACGTTTAACAATAGTAGATGATTTATAAAAATCACACTCGTAAATAAGTAAATAAATGAATAAAACATTATGCATGTAGAATAAATGAATTGGTAGACCTTTATCAAAGTATTATTATTTAAAAGAGCGGAAAAGCCTATAAATATACTTTAGCCAAATTAAATAGTACTTTTCAGACATATAAAATTCTGTGTTGTATGTCAAGGGGTTCATTCTCTAGCAAAGTTGTTACAACTTATATATTGAAGTAAGCGCAAAAAGATTTAAAAACTGAGAGACTTCTAATTAATTCTTTAACATTATCAGTAACTGCCTAACAATGTTACGAATTAAAATAAAAATGTTGGCAGCTATATTTACAGCTAATTATATGGCTCGTATTCCATGGCCCCTTTTACACGTTCGGAGATGGGGGAAACACCCGCTTTTTTTTTTTTTTTTGCTACTGCTATTGTCATAGATGCCAATATTTTGATTTATTCTGGAGTACTTTTAGCCCCGCCTTTATTTATAGAAAAATTTTATGAAATATATAACTGCCATAAAATCAGGCAATTTTATCTTTAAAAAATAAGTGGTATGGAAAAAAGGCGGGGCTAAAAAGTACTCTGGAATAAATAAAATTTTGACATCTATGCTATTTTCATATAGGAACTTTTATATCAGTATTTTTGAAGTGTTGTGACGTGATTAAACAGGATAGAGACTATTATGTAAAAATAAAGGTAGCAAAAATTACGGAAATTTCTCATCCTTAAAAGTGTCTTGAAAAAAGGGAGAGATGTAAGATCCCTGATAATAAATAAATATAATTTTTTATTATTATTATTATTGCTAATTGTTACGTTTTAATAACAAATGTTAATAGAGCATTTTTATATTTGCTTTCATTGTTTATTTATTGATATTAAGTAGTTTTTAAAAATAAATATAATATCATTGGTATTATTATTAAGTGATTATTATTTTTTTCACTACGTTGTACCAATTTTTGACCCTTCTGTAATTTTTATATGTAATAGCTAACTAATAAACAAATAAACTGTATTTTTTTAATAGGTGTCACTTTGGTGGAAAGTATAAAAAATCGCCCATCAAAAATATACTTATCATTTTCTACCGCTTAAAATCGAGTGAAAATTCTGAAAAATATATATATTATGTACTTCATAAACATTTATAAATAGTTTCAACCTCGTTAAGATATCTTGAATAGTTTTTTTTTTTTTTTTATTAAATTTAACGTTTTAGGTTGCCTACCCCATTACTCCCTAATCGTTGAGGGTAGAAGTCTAAAATTGTGTACAAAAGATGTTTCAGATAAAGAACAATAAATAGCAGGCAAGAACTCTTCATTCGACGCTGGTGCAGTTTTCATATGCTTATCCTGCAATACCCTTTGTTAAATAATTTGACATTTTAGAGAAACCTTTAAAGGCGTAACTTATTACTCAAAACAGAAATACTTTTGGACAGTATCTATTTTTTCTTGAATATTAAATATCCTTTCACAGATATTTACCATTAATTTTTTGTTTAAATCTTGTTATCTCTATTTTTGTATATTGCATATTGTAGGTTTCTACGCCTCAAATTAAATGTAGCATTTCATAGAAACACTTTAATGCTGGGATTACGCTGTTCCAAATAAAAATATACCCAACAGAAATAGATAAATTACTTTTTCTTAAAAATTAAATATTTTTCTTACTTTTTACCGCTATTATTATTATTAATAATATTATCATTATTACTGTTACTATTTTATCTTGCTATCTACATTTTTGTAGTTGAATATTGTACGCATCCATATACCTGGTGCTATTTAAATGTTCATGCATACAGTTACATAAAAACTATTTCATTTTTATTAAAAAGAAACTATTAAAAATTTTTATTTCATAAACTGTATTTAAGAAGGAAAAATATAAGTCATTTACGCCTCTTGGTTGGCACTAGCCGCATATTTACAAGACAATTTGCGACAAAATGTGTTTTTTTTCTTCTTTGACTGTATAATTTTTTGGTTATTTGTAACTCCGTTTGCCTTGTAAAATTGAAAAACTCGTACGATCCATTATTTCACAAAATTATACCCAATTTTAGTATTAATGCAATTTTTTAAATACATCGATTAACAACACTATTATTGCCATATATATCTTTCTATGTAATCATTTGTACACACACACACACACACACACACACACACACACACACAAAGTATAAAATTTGAAAGCCACATCTGTTAAAAAATATCGCAAAACAACCACATTTTAAAGCGTGAACATGACATTTCTGCACATGAGTTCCTGCTCAATTCTGAATCTTTATGAAGTGCCCTATCTCCTCTTAAAATTTGTCGCTGTGATTTTGGGACACCCTGTACACACACACACACACATATATATATAAGAATAAATTAACAAATGAATAAAATAAAACTTCCCAAAACACAGAGTTCTTCATCAGGGAGACCCCTCCGTGATAAAGACCTCTGAGCTTTTTGGGGTTTGTTTCATTCATTTCTTAATTTACTCTTATATTTAAGTTTCGCATTTCCTCTTGCTGCAATTTTGCGCATTTGGTTTGCAATTACCCTTTTAGTTTTTTATAATTCTTAAACTTTTATAATCTTTAAACTTTTATTTTAATTTATATCCTATACATATTCGTTTCAGTTGTTTCCTATACATATATATACGAATAATTTGATTATTTTTCAATATCAAATGCGGATTATAATACAATTTAAAGCAATAAAATTATTTTTTAAACAAAAAATTGGATGTAGAATATTATATCAAAATTCTTTTCTAATAAATACTAATGCATTTCTTGCGAAACACTTTACTCTCGCAATATTTTCTGTGTATTACGCTAAAATTCTTTTTCTGAAAATTGCGAACAAATTCAGGTACGATTTAAACAGCTATTATGTCTGTGTTAATAATAAACTTTCGAGTTAAATTCTACTCTATATAATTTAGAATGCATAAAGAAAATTATTATTATTATTATTATTTTTTTTTTTTTTTTGTTAAACTTCATGATGAATCACTGCATAATACTTTAATGGAAAATTTATTTCTTTATTATAGCTGAATTACCCAGATTTTAATTCAATAAAACATTCATAATCTTACTTCCTCATTTTTATAAATACATTTTTTTTTTTGAAACCCATTTAAGAGTTTATCTCTCCTTCCAGCAGATTTCGAAATAGTTTTATAGCTTTTGATATTCTGAACGTGAAAAAAAAAAAGAAAAAAAAATGTATTCGAAAAAGTTTTAGCTTTATCGGGAGACGTGGAGTTAAGGAAATGTTTTAGCACACAGCATAGATAATTCCTTATAGATACGACCACGTAATGCTGTTTCCTTTAAAACAATTTCAGATATATTCACTAAAGTTATTTAAAAAAAGGTATAAAAGAAATTTACAAGGGGGAATGTTTAAAAATAACCAATAAAGCTAAATGCAAAGCATTTCATAAAATTATTGTAAAACTGACGTCTGAATGACATTCTGAGAGTTTTAGTTACTGAATGTAAAAAATGTTTAATTTGTATAATTATTATTTTTATCTTTAAAATAAATTATTTTAAGTATATAAATACAGTGGTGGACATAATTATAAGACACCTATCTAATTTGACAAATAGTGAAAGAAAATATTCAGAGCTTAAAAATGTTTTATCAAATACGTCAAAAACATAAATTTATTCTGTTATCATACATAATTATTTTATAAAAATGATATTTTCATACAATTTAATAAAAAAACTTAAAAACATAATGGACAAAATTGTAAGACACCAACCGTTTTTTCCAAATACAGTGGTCAACATAATTAGCAGACACTAATGGTCTAAAAGAAAATCCTCTAACATGGTTATTCAATATTTGGTGGAGCCACCATTGTTTTTTATAACATGAACGATACGATTCGGCATCGAATCTATCAATTCTAACGAAATATCGCAACGCTGTTCTTCCCAAGCGCATTTTACAGCATTCTTTAGGTCTTCGACACATATAAACTGCCTTCCATTTCAGTAAACCGCACGAGCTAAGATTCCCCACAAGTTTCCGATGGGATTTAAGTCTGGGGAGCTAGAATGCTACGGGAGAACATTGATACTTTGCTCTGAAAGCCACTTTTTTGTTTCGTGTGATGCATGATTCGGCGCGTTATCGAGCTGGAAAGTGTAGTTTTCGCCACAAAGAAGTTCACCGTATACGTCTAGTTGATCTTTAAGAAGATTCTTATACTTTTTGGGATTCATTCTTGAATGCATAAGAACAATATCCGTTTTCCCTTGAGCCGAAAAATCAGTCCAAACCATTACTGAGCCTGCACCCATTTGGCGGCTCATTAGTACATGAGGAGACTTGCGTAAATCATGCCAATAATATTGAAACCCGTCAGGACCATCCAGGTTAAACTTTTTTCATCAGAAAATAACACAGAGTGCCATTTGGGGGTCCAGGCCATAGTTTGTTTAGCGAAGATTAGACGCTCCATTTTGTGCCGGCTTAGAAGCTGTGGTTTTTTCTTCAATTTTTTATATTTCACATAGGAAGCACTACGCAACACCCTGCGAATGGTTCTCCTTGAACAATTCAGTTTCAAAGAATTGTTAATGTCTGTAGTGGTCATCTTATTCTGTGTAGCGAGCGAAAGCACATGGCGTCTGTCTCTCGAGGACAAGCAAGGAGTACGTCCTGACTTTTTAATCACCGATCCATTAATTCCTCTTTTCAAAACATTTCTAATTGCACATCTAGAGCGTTTAATAACTTTTGAAATATTATTAATTGAAGCACCAGTTCCATTTAATCTCCAAATTTCGCGAATTTCACTTTCTTTTAATTCTGTACCTCGTGGCATGTTTGTAAATGCAAGTCAGTTATTGACTGCTTTAGTTAACTGCTGACGTCATAACAGCATGCAGAAAATTTGCATATTGCAGATTATTTTCAAAAAAAACCAGGTGTTTTAATTAAAATGTTAGGGTGTCTTATAATTCTGTCCATGACATTTTTAATTTTTTTTATTAAACTCTATAAAGATACCATTTCTGTAAAACAATTACGTGTGATAACAGAATCAATTTATGTTTTTGACGTATTTGATAAAACATTTTTAAGCTCTGGATCTTTTCTTTCACTATTTGTCAAATTAGATAGGTGTCTTATAATTATGTCCACCACTGTAGTTAAAAATATTATTTTTGGCATTGTCTAAAAATTAATATATAGTAAATCTAAATTTAATAGTATAATAGAAATTTATTTGAGTTGTAATTAAAATTTTAAAAAAATTAAAAAGCTTAATTAAATGGAAAAATAAGTTATAAGAATATGTAATTCTTTTTTTAAAATTTTACACAAAATATGGTTTTGTGTTTATTTTTATAGCTTCAACTTATTTAATGATTGCAGAGTTTTCAACGTTCACTATTTTAAATACCTCATTTTATATAAAGTAATTTTTGTATTCTTTCTGAGAAATGTAGAACAAACGATTAATAAAAATTACTGTTCAAAAATGTGGTATTCAAAACAGTGACTGCTATGAATCGGATAATTGTTCCAAGCTTGTTTCCGCTATAATCTCCAAGCTATTGAATACTACTAATTCATCACACATTTTTTTTTTATTGATGATTTAATTTCAGTAATTAAATAAGAATAATATTATTGTATAAGAGGTATTAAATAAACCAGAAGATTTAGTAGATATGCGTATTGATAAAACACACTAATATATATATCTATATATATAGAAATAGATTATCAATGAATAAAATGAAATAACCCCCCAAAATACACTGAGATCTTTATCAGGGAGGATCCTCAGTGTAGGGATGAAAGAGAAGTTTCTGAAAGGACAGTAGCAATTAGCTAATAACTATCCTTAGCCCCCCAACTTCTCACCAAACAGAAAACTACCTAACTGAGAAGAAATCTGACATACATATAATTTAAAAATTCTGAGGGGCCTCACTGATTAAGATCTCAATGTATTTTGGGGTTTTATTTCATTTTATTCATTGATAATTTATTTTACTCATTGATAATCTATTTCTATATTTATGTTTTGCATCTCCTTTTGCAGTAATTCTGCGCATTGGTTTGCAATGCTCCTTTTTTTTTTTTTTTTTTTTTTTTTTCTTATCTTTAAACTCATAAATTCGTTGCAATAGTTACCTATATATATATATATATATATAGAGAGAGAGAGAGAGAGAGATCACGAAATAAAACTTTATTCATAATTGAATTAATTTAATTTCCTTTAATTTCCTTTTACTTTTTAAAACCTTTGAAGGGCAAGTTAATTACACTCATTTAATTTAGAAAGTCACAAGAATTTACAAAAAAAAAAAAAAAAAAAATAGTTTAAAAGTAAAGAAATATTTCATGTTTTCCGCTAAGTTTTAAAAGTAAAAATTTGATGAAGAATTCTGACATCATTTTTTGCAGTTAAAAATTTGTAATTCCGTCCTCTGGGCGACGGCGCTGCTCGAGGAAAGGTTAAATAGTCTGTATTTAATCGATATATATATATGCATTCTTTTACATATTCTAGTACTTTTAAAGTTTTTTAATACTTTTTAAATGCTACTTTTAACCTTTTTTTTTTTTTTCTTCATATTACTTAATACATTTATTGCATTAAAAATAAATTCGTTAATTTATTTTCTGTAAGTTTCCCTTTTAACTGCCTTCAAGATTTATTGTAACGAACCCTCATTCCCTTTGGTATTAGGTCATTATAAAATTTCTTGTAAGAAAAAAAAAAAATTAGCTGTAGCGAGTAAAAATCATTTTGCTTACTAAAAATATTATGAGTTTATTTCTTGTAATATTTATCTTTATGTTTCCTGAATACTATTAGACATCCGTACATCATTTTCCTTTATTATTTGATACAATAAAGTATTCTTCAGTGTTGATATCTGTCGCTTTTAAAATGTGTTATGTAATTATTTACAAATTTTTTGTATTTTATGTAATTATATGCGCGAATATTGAGTGAAACGGATGTTTAAAATTGAAACTGCAAATTTCCTTTACACTATGCTTCTTTACAAATAAACGGATTTGTGTTTTGAAAATAAAGTTGCTGTTATATTTTTGTGCTACATAGCCTAGATAAACGCGTGTCATACTGATAAACCGCAGAAAAATTTTCCCTGGCGTCATCTGCGCATGTGTGAAAAGGGTTGGTCCATTTATAAAATAGGAATGTCCGTAGTATCAATGATTCTACACATAGCAAACGAAGCAAGAGTAATAGAAAAAATTCCCCTCTCTCTGCATTGCTATCTGCACTAGTGCGTGAGTAGAATTGTCCTGACACTTTGCCAACAGGGGATCAATCTAACGCGGCTGAAGAGTACTTCGATCACAATCTTTTTTTTTTTTTTTTTTAATAATTTATTATTTACTTGTGACAGATATTCTGTGATTTAATAAGTAAATCGTTATTCTTAGAAAATAATTGTGTTAGAAACATAATTTTCGCAGAGTAAAACAAAATAAAATAAAGGAAGTAAGTAAGTAAGAAAAGAAAGAGAAAAATATTTTAAAAAGATAATTATTGCCTTTTTTTAACAATTATTTATCAAAATTTGTTAAAAGTAGTGGCAAGATCTTGTCCCGGCCTTAATCTGGGTCAGTTACTAAACATGGTGCAAAGTAAGATTTTGGTTATAAGTTCAATAACAATTAATATGTATATTGTCGCATCAATACTGCTAAATTTACTGTGTTCAATAGACATAATTAAAAAGTAGAAGCGAGACTTACAAAATTTGTACCAGAACAATACCAGAAGAACTTTGATTGTTTTGCAAAATGATATTAGCTAATCAGAAAATATGTTTATAAAATTTTTAGGAATTAATTAAATTAGTTAATGTCATTTTAAACAAATTCTAAAATGAGCCTTTTATCCCCTTATGCCTAGCTGCCAACCGTTCCGATTTTCGGATACCGGTAATATTTTATAAAGCTTTACACTTTATTTAATCGCAGAAAACTTCTATAAAAGCATATAAAAAAAAAGAAAAAAAACTACAAATATCTAAAAATCGGAACAATTGGTAGCTAAGTCATATGTCTCTTATTTTTGCTTTCAACCAAAGTTTTTGCTATACAAATGCATTCATTAGAATACCGATTTGTTAAATTTTTTTATATATAATTTTTTCTTGCATTGTCAATTTTATTTTTATGGCCCCCTTCCTAACCATAAAAATCTGTTTTTAAAAGTTTAGAGAAATATTAACATTCCATAGCTGCCAATATTTTAATTTATTCCGGAGTACTTTTAGCCCCGCCTTTAATTCGCATCACTTTATTTATAGAAAAAAATTCGTCAATATATAACTTCGATAAAAGAAGAAGAAATTTCTTTTGAAAAATAAGTGGTACGAAATAAAGGCGGGGCTAAAATTACTCCGGAATAAATTAAAATATTGGCAGCTATATGGCATTCTATTGCTGGTCAGTATTGTAATATTTGGGACTTTTCAATTGAGATATATTGTCCAATTTACGGATAGTACTGTCTGACCAACCTTAGCTGAATATGTAATTCAAATATGTCTATTAAATACCAAATTAGGCAAATCTACTTTATCGCAATTCAGAGCGTCTCCATCTATTAGCATATTTCTTTTACGAAGTTCATCCAAAAAATAAAGATTATCAAATTAAATTAAAATAAAATAAAATAAAATAAAATAAAATAAACAGAAAAAAACACTATTTAGTTCATACCTCAAGCTTCCCTCACTTCTCTACATAATCACCTCCTACATTAAAACATTTGTCGTATCTAACAAAAAAGCACCACAAAACTGGCGTTGTAAAAATTATTACTTACAAACATTGAATAAACACCATAAAATGCAATAAACTCGCAACAATTCTTTCAGGTCGAAAAAACACACGACCCTTCATCAGGCGAATAAAGTAAGCACGAGTGCTGCAATCAAAGCGGCAACGCACAAAATCGTATAAAATGGAAAGAAAAACTTTATAAAGTAGAAAGTAAATATAGCTACTGGTGTGAGTAGAATTGTACAAGAAAACAAGAAAATAAATAAATGAGTGAGATTAAACATATAACAATCTAAGGATATCAAAATTTAAACGAAGATCTAAGTTACGTGAGTAATTTCCAAGCATCAGAGAAGAAAGGAGTGGAAGAAATATCATTAACAAGATTTTTCGAATTTTTAAATATGTAAAATGCTTCATGAATATCCAAATGGGAGGAACAGACAGGAGATGAAATTATGTTAGTTTTGGAAAAATCAAAACGATGACCTTGAGACCAGCAGTGGGAAGCAATAGCAGATTTGGTAATCTCTTCATTACGAACATTCCGACGGTGCTCATTTATTCTGTATTTCAAACGCCTCCTAGTTTGACCAATATAACCTAAGTTGCAGGACGAACACGGAATTAAATAAATTCAAGAACGGTTTTCGGGGAGAATGGGATCCTTAAGAGAAGATAATTTAATTTTATTGACGGGTTTGTATATAACTTTGAAACCAAACGGTGAAAGAATTTTAGAGATTTTAAAAGAGAGTGAAGAATAAAAAGGTAAAACAACTGGGATGAGACTGTTATCGTTTAATTTGGGAGCAGAACGTTTAGGATTCTTAATTTATATAGAGCTTTATCGATGATAGATGGGTTATAGCCACGAGAGAGAGAAAGAGATTTTAAATAATTAATTTATTTCGAAAGATTAGACGGATCAGAACAAATGTGTAAGGCACGATAAACATAAGTGTAAAAAGCAGACATTTTTTGTTGAGGGGCGTGATTAGAGAGAGCATGCGGCGGCAAACAGACTGAGAATGGTTTTCTAAAAACAGTAGTTGAGAAACAATCCTTTTCTTTATTCACAAGAACGTCAAGGAAAGGCAAAGAGCAATCCTGTTCAACCTCAAAAGTGAATTGAATGCATGGGTCAATCGAATTGACCAAAGAAAGTAAATTGGACAAATCGACATCTGGGGAGACAAGAACGAAAGTGTCATCCACCAGTGAGGAAATTTATATACACCGAAAAGTTTTTCTTCAAAATAGTGCATATAAATGTCGCAAAGTAAAGGAGAGAGAGGACTACCCATGGCCATACTATCATTTTGGGAATAATAAGTACCATTGAAAATGAAGGCAGTTTGCCTGATACACAAATGAACTAAATTTACAAATGAACTAAATTGAGGAGCTTGCAGCTATCCAGCTAAATACAGTCAAACCATGGCTAAAATTCTCAAACACTATGATTTTAAAATAATATTTTCGCCTTCCAATAAACTCACCTTTTCTCAGTTAAAAGATCCCATTGATACGCATAATTCTTGGGGTATTTATAGTATTTCCTGTCAGTGTGGTTTATCATATATTGGCCAAATTAAACGTAGTCTTAAATTTCGTCTAAAAGAACATATGAATTACGTCTGCAAACAAGAAACCAATAAATCGGCTATTTCTAAACATTGCTGGGAGGAAAATCATAATTTTAAATTTAATTCAGCTAAAATAATTTGCAGACCTAAATCCATTCATGAACTCGATTTCTTTGAAGCTTTTCATATTTATAAAAATTTTAAAAACCTTGTAAATTGTGATTTCGCTATCCCCTATTTGTCTGACTGTTGGAAATTTTATATTCTGTCCACATTTTCTTAATTTTTCTACTGTTTACACAGCTAACTTTAATAAATTCCTATTGGCCACTCTCCCCACCTTTGCCGTAATTCTATTGGTTGAACTAAATTCGGAACGTGTCCTATATATACGAGCCCTTCTGCAGATTCAGAATCCTTTTTGCACTGAAGACGGCATGCTTAAGTCTGCCGTAACAGCTGTATGCATTTCCAATATTTTTCTTTGGCGTTTCTGGCGTAGTCGTTTATTCGAGTTTTAATATTGCATTTTCTTCAATAAAAGTTAATTATTTTGAATAATATTATAAATTAGCAGCAAAATACGTGTAATTAATATATATAGTTTAAAAAAAAAAAACTTGTTTCAACAAAAACATCTTCAAAACATGAGTTATTTTTGTTATTAAAAAGGAGCGGTCAAAATGACCGTTCTTCGTCTTCATAGGTATAAAAAAAAATGCCGTCTTTCTAGTGTCAAGCTACAATCGGTCAAATTTACCAAAACCTTCTAGATTCCACATGCTTTAGAATGAGCCCACAATAAACCATATCGGTGTTCTAATTCAGGAGAAATTTAGCCTTTTGTTTGAAATACATGATTGAAAACAGCGTTCGTCGAAATTCGGCAAACGAAACGATGGTGAGTAAATGGAACGTATGCAAATTCGTGACTATCTGCATATACACTCTTAGTGATATTAAGATGTATTCCAACCATCCTGCGTGCGCATCCCACTCGCGGGTACAAAAGGCGAGTCAATTTGTAACAGCTCGTTAGCTCGTCAGCTTCTTTTACGTTTTATGCTGCTTATTGCTTTAGCATTTTCTGGACTTTGCCTGAGCTCGGCCGATTCTTTTCACGCTGCTCTCACGTCTACTTCCTCTCTCTTAGTTCATACTTAGTATGTTTTCCTACATTGCTACGAATTAATCAAGTTGGTTCGTATTCCGTAGCACTTTTGTTCTTCTACTTTCGTAAATTAATATTGAAATTTTATCCCTTTCTGTTTAACCTTCTGAATTTTATTTTCAATTGAAGTTATCACAGGGATTGTTATACTTTCCAACCTGTAACATATGCCCAGTTTTACAAACGAAGAGTACGCGGATATGCATTTTGTGTATGGATTTTGCGATGGTATCTCTCAGAGAGCCGAAGAAGAGTACCGTCTACGTTATCCACATCGTCGTGCACCCAACCGTGCTGTATTTGCCGCAATTCATCAAAGGCTTAGGGAGAGTAGGTCGTTCTGTAGGGTGTACGAAAGGGGCGATGGTCGCCCCTCCGCCACCGCTGAGGATTCCGTACTCGACCGAGTGGAGAAAAATCCAAATATGAGTTCACGCATACTTGCGAGAGAAGGTGGAATCTCCCAAAGTAAAGTGATGAATGTTTTGCGCAAAAACCAGTATCATCCATACCACTTCACACCGGTACAAGACTTACGCCGTTCAGATTTCCAAAAGAGGGTAACATTCTGCTGCTGCCTTTTAGAGCAAGATTTTGAGGAACACCATTTCCTTAGAACGATATTGTGGAGAGATGAGTCACTTTTTACTCGGGATGGCATGTTAAATTTACATAACTGGCATCATTACGCTCAACAGAATCCATTTTTAACACGAAACTCATCGTTCCAGACGCAATTCAGCTTAAATGTTTGGCTTGGAGTGGTTGACGATCGCTTGATAGGTTCACATGTATTCCAAGTTCATCTGACAAGCAATACATATTTGGAATTTCTGGAACATCATCTTCCAGGATTACTTGATGACATTCTTGTACCCCAACGAGCGGAAATCATTTTCCAACACGATGGGGTCCCTGCACATTCTTCCTATGACGTTCGGGACTTCTTGACTCAGCAGTATCCGCGATGGATTGGTCATAATGGACCAAATCCTTGACCACGTAGATTGCCAGATCTCACTCCATTGGACTTCTATGTTTGGGGTATCCTGAAGCAAGAGGTTTACCGCACAGAAATTGCCAGTTTGCAAGATTTAAGCAGCCGGCTCGATGTTGCAATAATAAAACTGAAGGATGAGCTTTCGCTAAGAGCTACTGTGGTTTCCGTTCGTAAGCGGGCAAGAGCATGTATTAGGTGTGAGGGTGACCAATTTCAGCAGTGGCACTAAATTTCACACATGCTTTCGAATGCATATGTGCTTTAATCTTAAAGGTGAGATACGCCATTTTTTTTTTTTTTTTTTTTTTTTTTTTTTTGCATATTCCTTTGTGAAAGACGTGAGAAACGTCATACTTCTTTTGTTTCCATTCCATTGTGTTTGTAAACTTAATACAACTGCTACTTTTCTTGTTTGTCTTTAAAATTTTCTTTTTTGCATCTGATAAAACAGCGGGCTGAAGGCCGACATGGAATCAGGAACGACCATGGCATCCCTTGAGTCTCCTTCTCGACGAAAGTCGAGTTCAGTGATGAATGTATTTTAAACAAAAGGCTAAATTTCTCCTGAACTAGAACACCGATATGGTTTATTGTGGGCTCATTCTAAAGCTTGTGGGATGGAGACGTTTTTGGTAAATTTGACTGATTGTACCTTGAACGGTGTTTGCAGAATTGCCGGCTAAAGAATTAGGTGACAACTCGATTTTAAACTTCGCCAATGTTTTAGCGATTGTAGCTCGCCGTCAAATTAAGGTATCCTGGTGTAAATGGTGTCACCCGATAGGATTGTTTTTGCTCTTTCCAAATACTTGCTTATTTTTCGTGTAAGTCTTTCAGAAAGCTCACAAATTTGGGAGTTTTCAGACGGGATGGAAAAAAACAGATTTTTCTCATATCTACCATAACTCGGAAACAGCTAAAGATAGGACAGGGTTTCTATGGTGTTTTCTGCTCCCCTTGGGCTGTTCTATCACCTCATTTCGTTTGGCATATTATGTCAAACTCACGATGTATATTTATAATGGATAATAAATAATAATAATAATTGATTAGAACTTTCGGGACCGCTGGCGTAGATTCACGTCATTTGAAAATATCTAACTTCACCAGTGGGCGTTTCTTTCGCAATTTATAAATTATTTGTTTTTGTTTTTTAAATATACCCAATTTTCATATTTGTACTATCAATATACTATGGATATAAATGATTTGATTAAAAAGAGTATAACTATTATGTATATTCATTTATAATATAATTGTGAATACGGAAAACATTGTTCTGAAATATTGTTATTGGGGTGAATAACGCCCACATGCGGACCTTACTGTGAAAAAGACAAAAACATGCGGTCGCGAATGTGTTAATAAAATATAATAAATGTAATATATAATTTCAATGGAAAATCAACTCTAAAATTTCCCCTTGCTGCAATTGTTCGTGTTTTAGAATTTTCCAACTCTATAGCTCCTCAGAAGATAATGAACAGTTAAAATTATCCTCCCCCTCTACAAATAAAATTTATATCCATAAAATTGCCGAAAAGTGATAAAAATAGGGGGTCATTTCTGAAAAACGGTGGGTGATAGGACAAAATGGTTGTCATATTCGGATTCAGGAGTTCATTTTACATAAGGATTTGCAAAAATGGTGTTGGGGCCGATTTTCCTGCAGAGCTGTGATATTAATTGTGATGGTTGCCTAAATAATAATTGCTAAATTAATAATTGATTATGTATATAAAATATCACTTCTCAAGCTTGGGACTATTGAAAAGAAAATTATAATTTGGCAACACTGCGTGGGTGTCTCATATCAACCCATAACGAGAGCGTCAGTCACTTTGGTCGCATCAGTTCTCATAACCCGAAAAAATCGTAAAACTTCTAACAGACCCTTTTCTGCAAGAAAGGTTATAACAGTCGCCTTTTGGGGTCGTAAAAGTTAACTTTCCCGTTTTTTTTTTTTTTTTTTTTTTTTTGGTTATGAAGGATGATGCAACTGAAGTTATTTGTGCTTGCTCTCAAGTTATTTGTGCTTGGGATGAGTGGAGGTATTGGTCGAAAAAAAAAATAGGACTTCGGTCTTCGACCCATGATTATTGCAGTTATCGGTGCAGTTTTTATTTTAAATACCACTATTTATCAGGGTTCGCAAAGTCCTCAGTTTTCAGCCTCAGTAAAATTTTTTAGTAATTTTTGTCAAAATATATGATTAAAATTTTAAGTAAAGTTTTACTATATAAATATTTCGGTGGAAAAATCCTTACAAAAAAGCAGGTCCGTACGAGCCCAATTTATATAACGAAATCTTTGTAATATTCAATCGAAAAAATAAATAAATAAATGAGTACTCAGTGATACTTTAAAATAGTGTTATTTAAAATAGCAGGGATGGAACACGGGCGCAGAATTCATACCACTATCAATGTAAGAAAATTTTCTACTTCTTAAATCAACGATATTATATGTAGAGAAATTTCGTAAACGGATTCCGGTATGAATTCTGCGCCCGTGTTCCATCCCTGATATTAGAGATGAGTTCGATTCTTGTTATTATTTACATTATGAGTAAAACTGCTTTTATTTTAAGTTCATATTGTCAGTTCAATATTATTTTTTAATCATAAAATGAAGGTGTAAATATTTCCCATTCCTTTAACAAGACAATATATATATATATATAAAACGAAAATAGAAGGTCTTATGAAAAAAATATGACTAATTTAAACAAAATTATTTTCTTTGAACACTACACTTTTTTTTTTTTTTTTTTTTTTTTTTTTTTTACACAAAAATAAATATTAATATTGCATGCAGCTATGCCAGAACTTATAATTTAATACGGAGCAATGTTATTGCCCACCATTTTGAAGGGTAATTTTCTTCTTATTTAATCACAATTAGATTTTGAAGAAAATTACTTTGCAAAATATGTGGTGTGAAAACTTGAAAGGTGTTAAAACTTTCACAGAATAAATTGGAAATGTTGATTTATCTGGATATGATTATATACTGAATAGATTTTAAAATATCGTAAATAATTAATTGTTTATACAAAAACATCACACGTTTTTAATAAAAAATATGTGGATAAAATTAATATATTTAAAAATTAGAATCTTCGTATGAGTAATTATATGTATTAGTTGTTGTTCTTTATTTTAATTTTTTATGTTTCCTTTATCACTTTATCATCTTTTGTTAATTAATAAATGATAACACTACTAAGTATTGTTAATACGTATAAAAGCTTTTTTTTTTTTTTTTTAATTCTGATTATTAGCTATTAAAATAGCTATTAAATAATGCCATGAAAATTGATGCGGGAAATAAAATAATGGCTCAACCACTCGATTAGTCAAATGTAGCAAACTAATTTAATGAATTGAATAATTCGTATAGAAAATCTAATAAAAGGAAATCGTATGGAAAATGTCATTGCAGTCAATTATATAGGACATCTTTTATATAGTATGGAAATTTATCACGTAACTTACAACCTAGACAATAATAGCATTGAAGCATTTATTATACTTCTCGAACTAAATTCCATTTTATCAATTTGAACACAGAACTAAATAGATGCTTTTAGTTAAATAAAAATGCTTTTCTCTTCAATACTATTGTAGTTTGAAAGTATTTGAATGTAATATTTTAATGCAAATACGGTATATACATGGAAATTTACATAAATATAAAGGAGTTATACATTTTTATACTATGTGTAAGTGTTTGGACCGAAATATGCTATTCTGTGAAACTGTGTGTATTCTGTACATGCTAGAAAAATCGGTACGTTTCTTTAAAACTTAATAATATAGAATATTTTTAAGCAGAGCCTGATTAAAGGGGAAGCACACATTATCTCCGCTCTCACCGAAATATTTTTACAATTATTTTTTACTTCATGTCATAGAAATTGCACGCTTTGACGAGGAAATATTTTTTATAAAAAATGAACGGTGTAAAACAATCCAATTTACTCACCGTTATTAGACACCAAAATTCTTTTAAAATAATTTTTAATGAGAATTTTCTGTTTATTATAGGAGGAAAGTATTTGTTTAAAAATAACGGTGTAAGTATAAATAATGTGTGCTTCCCCCTTAATCAGGCTCTGTTTGTAAGTGCCCATTCTCTTTATTAAGAAAATATTACCTGATTTAAAAAACATGGTGTATTCATAATGATTCATAAAATTTAGTATTTCTTAAAATATATATCTTCGCATTCATTTTAATAAAAGAAATTTAGACATCATAAATGCCAGCTTTTCCGAAAAATATATTACTACTTATTTATTTTTTAAAAGATATTTTAACTAACAGTTATCTACTATATAACTATGGTTAATTGTACTGAAAATTAAAGCTAGAAAATATACTTTAATGAAGACCTGAAAGGTTGGCGGTTGTGGAGTCATGTATGTTAGTGCATGATCAAAAATGATTTTAATTTACAAAAATCGAATATTTAATTTTCGGTGTCACTAAGAATCATATTATTTTCAAAGAAATCAACTTATTTATGCTACATTATGTGTTTAATGAAGCACACGTAAAAGAAAAGCAACAATAAAAATAATACATAGATAAAATATAATTCCAGAGACTTATGCACAGCAGCCGACATTTTAATTTATTCTAAAGTATAAAGAGCTGTGCTTGTATGCCTATATTCCTCCTAAAATACTTGGGTGTTGAAAATGTTTGTACCCAGTTTCGTAGGCAACTTTAACCGTGATTATTTCATTATAATCCATATATTACGATTCAAAGATTACTGCGATAATAAATATCGATAAAACGATTGTATATCGCCTTTTAAAGTGCTTGGACACACTTAAAAACTTTATATGTAAATTGAATCGGTTTAACGTCGCAATATTATCTACGCACTGGGGAATAGATCTGTTGTTCACCTCTACGTTTAGTCCGCAGATATTCCACCACAATTTTAATCTTCTGAGGGAAATAGCTTCCCCGTTTCGGTAATGCACAGCGATATTAATTTCGGAATATGGAGAACACTGATACCACGATGCAATTTACTTGCAACAGCTACCATTTATGTACACGGAGATCTTCCACAAGCTTGAATATTAAACCTGAAATATTCCAGTTACGACATTAACCTTCTAACAAGAAATCTACTGAAGATACACCTGATAAATGGGTTCCGCACGTCATGATAAAATAGACAAACATAACCGTAATTCCACGGTTTCTATCCATGACGGTCGCCAAAAGGAATCTTTCTTTAATCAAGTCATAACTGGAGGAGAAATGTCAGTTTGGCATACAAAATGGGGGAGAAAAATCTAGAAAAGTAGAGTCTATGGCAAGGCTGAGTTGTATCTAATAAAACTGTGTCTAGTGAGACTGAAAAAAAAATTCCGGTTATAAATAGACTATCTAAGTTCTTTAAATAATGGGAAAAAAAATTTTTTTCTTCTCAATAAACTTTTCAATGCTGATTCATGGAGTATAATTAATTAAATCTCGAAAAAATTCATCTATGAAATTCAGCACAAAATTTCCCAGTCACTCAACATTAGTATTTGACTTTATTCCACAATTTAAAACTTACGAGAGAAGTGATAATGGATTTTTATAGTATTACTATAAAAATATTTTATTATTTAGGCAAAGAGTTAATTTCATCAGAGACATATAAATATTTCCATTTTTATTTTTCATTCTATTTAATATAAAATTATAAGTATTAATAATATTTTATTATCCAAATAGATTAACTTGCTTAAACTAAACATGCCGCCTAAGAAGAAATACTTTCCACTAACTGTGGATTAAATAGATACATTTTTTTTCTTTTTATCTTTTTCCTTGAAAATAGAATTGCAGACTTACATACATACCTCTCGAAACTCTACAAAATTGATAGTGTTTACTTTCGAAGGTTCGTTTTTGTCGCTTTAAAAACCACTGTCGAAATCAAATAACTTTTCATGAAAAAAAATAACTTTTCATAGATATTGGAAACATAGATTTTGTTTTTGTTTAAGAAATGCCATTATTTTATGAGTTCGTTTGTCTATTTCAGCACAAATTAAATTTTTAAAAGTAAATTTAACTAAACTTTATTTATTCTTTAATTTTGTTCATAAATTAGAATGCTACTCAAATATAAAGGAGTGTAATTACCTCGCGCGTCAAAGGATTAATGCACACGACGGCACAGTTGCCAAGTGAGAGATTTAGAAGATAGAGTTTAGAGATTTCACACTAGAAATTTTCTACAACTTTAATTTTATTTAATCAAAGAAAGTTAATATTACATCTATAAAAAATATTGTTGACAAATTTGATTTAAAAATTCAAAATGTTGGCAAGTATGCGATGGTCTTTTGCTGACACGAGTATCAAACCCGTAATACTTTAATTACATTCTCAACACTCTGCCAAGTGGGCTACACGGCAAACTCTAGAAAGGTGCATTGGAGAAAGTAAAGACTTAACCCTTTGCGGAGCAAGACAATTCGGATCATTTAAATTATACTGCCACCGGAATTCATGAACTAAATTAAACTAAAAGGAATTTTAAATTGTAAGGTTAAAAAAAACCGGCCTTTTCTGCTATGTTACAAACGTAAAAGTTTGCTAAAAAATTTCCGGGATGAATTTTTGAATTCTTAAATGAATTCTTAAATTTTGCGTCCTCGCAGCGAGGACAGCGTGCGTTAAGGGGATATGTCAAGTAACCGAGATTTAAATTTAAGATACGCGTGCCTAATAGGAAATATTTTTTTCCATGAATTCTGCATTAATATCTCAATTTTATTTTATATTTCTTTGAAAACGAAATTACAGATGTCTGTCGAAGACTTACAAAATTTATTCTGTTTAGAAACTCACAGTCATCACATTGAAAAACATTATCGAAGGCAAGAGAGCCTTCTCCTCTATTTCGTCAACGTCAATGTGCTCGCAACCAATGCTTATCTCCGTCGAGAGAGTAAAAAACATGAAGAAACATTTTCTGAAAATAAAAAATAGGCCAAAATGGTTTTAATTTAGAATTTTATCTCTGAAAAAATCTCCAGATATTAATCAGAGTGAAGCCTCCTATATTTGATGCTTTAAATGCGATATACCTGCAAGATTGGGGAAGGCAGACAATTATCTATACATGATTTTAAATGAATGCTTCTAAATTTTTTCATAGAACATTTGACCTTTGTAAAGTATGTGCAATATGCGTAACTCAAAATTTATGTACAAATAACATGTAACATTATAAACAATGTTATAAGTATTCCGCATTTTCTGATACTATTACTTCCATATAGAAATTAATATTGTCTTTTTTACATCAATTCTTTGTGAACAAACATGATATTGATTATTAATTAAAAAAAATAGTCAAGGAAGAGCTACATTTGAGGACGGGCTCTAAATGCTGGTAACCTGGATGTGCTGGATTCGATCTCTGGTTGTGCTCATCGGTCTAGCTGTTCTAGATTTTTTCCGAATTTGCATTAATACTGAATTTGACTCCTCAGAAAGACCCCTAACGGTAGATATTTCTTCCAGACATTCGTACCTAGTCTACCTAGTCTAAACAAGAGGACTACTAACCTCTTAAGACGAAATCTCTTTCACCCATATTCATATGTAACACGTGTTAGTTTTTCGAGATGGTAGCACAGATGGTAACAAATTATTTTCTACTAAAAAATAAATAATTAAATAAATAAAATAAACTGTAAATTTCTGATAGCTTTCCTGAAAGCTTCCGCATATTTATCCAAAATCTTAGAGGCAATGTTCATAAATCAATCGTTTACCACAGGGTATTTAAGATATCTCCTGCAATCAATCTTTCTGAGACAGGTTAACTTCTAGCATTTTTGTAGTTCTTATCTATGGCAGTGTGGTGTTTTTTATCAACCCAAAGCCCGCATTTAGTACTTAAATTAAATCTCCGTCCCATCAAATTAAATAAAAAATTATATTAGTGTTCTATGATAAAAGTACAAGAAAAGGAAGCGTGTAGTTCAATATTTCTATGTATAAAGATTAAATGGCTAAGAATCCAGAACAAATTAAATACGTATTTGTTGTTTGACAGTATACATACGAAGTTAAATGAATTCTCATTAATATATGAGTTATAATACGACACATTCTTGATTCAATTGATTGAATATTTGTTAACCACTTCACCGGCCATCCCGAGATAACTCGTGGGAAACGTAGCCTTCCACATACTAAAGTGGCCGGTGAAGTGGTTAAAGTGCATATAAAGATGCTAGTATAAATTCAGGTTAGAGAGAATTTTTAAATGTACAATCTTAATCAGGAAAAATGAAATTTTTGTGATCAATAATAAATAATAATAAATTAAAAATCTAAAATCAGTAATGAATGTAAGTGAAATTGTTTTGGGAAGCCCATGTGTTTTGAATAAAGAAATATAGAAATTCGTTAAATTTCCCTTAATCAAAGTCCATAATTTGATACCAATTGTGAGAGTAGATCATATTTTCAAAAAACCATACGTTTAAAGCAGTTTTTCTGACCCTTTGTGCATCCGTCACTCCGCCAAAATTTTAATTTATATCGTTGTAATATTAGTGCCTCTCACCCTCTTTTTCACACAACTTTCATTATAAAGGAATTTTCTGCAACATGTAATTAATATTGAATAAGAAGAAAATTACTCTTAAATAAAGGTAGTGTTAAAAAAGAAAAAAAAAAACAGGTACTAACAATTATACGGTATAAATTAAAATATTGACAGGTCTGCTATGTTTTTTAATAGTTAGTTTTTTCTTATTTGATTGCCGATCATATCCTAAAGTAATTAAAGCATTATATTAAAAAGAACGTGATATTAAAATAGCGGAGACTTCACAGCTATAACATTATATGAATGCATTTTTTATTTTTATTTTTTTAAGTCAGAATGTGCGTTTTGACTTGTTTTCCCTTTCACAAAGTGATTTATTTTATTTTATTTTATTTTTTTAAGAATATTTCAATACGATAAGCTCGCGCAACAAAATTAGTGTAATTATCCCCTGGGGAGGGCGGGAGTACGCGAACAGTTTTTGAATTGCTGATTTAAATGGACACATCACATGTCATTTCCGGCAAGAAAATTCCAAAATTCAAAACGCGCATTGTAGTTTAAAAATCAAATTTATTAAAAACGAAAATTCTTGTTTACTACACTAATGTCTAAAAACCATCTTTTTTGTTTCATTTCTTTGCGTTTGACGTTGTTGTTGCCTATAGTTTGACCCGTAAATAAAAATTAAAAATATTTTGTTTAATTTTCTCTGTTATTTTTAAAGATTTTCTTCGTTATCTCATGCAAAACTTTATAAAAGATGGCCCCCTAAGCTACCTCACAAGAAAGATCTATTCATACCTCGAAAACTAATAACTGGAATTTGCTGCAAATTTTCACAACCATATTTTTCAACATTAGGCTTCATTTTATGTAAAAATTAATATAGATCATAATTCATAATTTTTTTAATATGAATTTATCAATATTTTTTATAATGAAAAATATTTTTCAGAATCAAAAGTGATCATGGATTATGTTTTGGTTTATTCACTGTGTCTCGTAAAAAAAAAAAAAAAAAAAAAAAAAGAAATTATATCGATCAAGTTATTTCTTGTGAAGATATTATTAAAAGTTTAAGATATGAATTTACCATTAGCACCTACAAACTTTGAACGTTTATAACTGTATAGAAAAAAAAAAAAAAAAAAAAAATAAGTAAAATAAACAACCGGTGTCATTTGTCGCAACCCTAGGAATTCAAATATAAAATAAAAATAGGTATTACCATTGACAAAAATCAAAGTTGGTGCGCATTTTAATATGCAGACGATCCCCAATTCAAAATTTCACTCCATTTTCTAAAAGAAATCCCAGTTACCCTTCGAGTGATACCTATTACATTTTTGTGCATCGATTACCAAAGAAGTTACATTGAGTGTTGCGTTTTATTTATTTATTTTTTTTTTTTTTTTTTTGCCCTACTATATATGGTACAAATATAAATATGACTGTTATTTAAAATTTCTGGTGTAAAACGAATTATATGACTTGCACTTTATAGGCTAAAAATTATGGTATGATAAACAATATCATAACTAAAATAAGAAATTGGAAAAGAAGTATGTTCTAACCATTGCAAAATTTTATTCTATAATTTCCTTTCCTGTTTTACGCAGTACAAGTTACTTATTAAAATAATTTTCCATGATGAATGCAGGCGATTTTTATCGCACAGAACAATGAAACTAAATAACCATAAAAGGCCATTTTATGCTCTAAGAAGACATCTTAGAAAATATGTTTATTTTTTTTTCTAATGTATATATATATATCGTTAAATAATAATAAGAAAAAGGATAATTTTGTTTTTAATTATTACAGATATATAGTTCAAATCTTCGTTTTAACGGTAGAGATGTGATCTTTTGAAAATACGCATACTAAAATTTTATATATCCTAAGCGTAGATGCCAACATTTTAATGTATTCCGGAGTATTTTTAGCCAGGCCTTTTTTTTTCTTTTTTTTTTCATACCACCTATTTTTTAAGGAATTTTTTTCTTCTTATTTTACCGAAGTTATATATTGGAGAAAATTTTTCGATAAATAAAGTGGTGCGATATAAAGGTGGGGGCTAAAAAAATTCCGGAATAAATTAAAATTCTGGCATCTCTGCCTAAGGAAGGGTAAGCGATACTCTTGCATTTAATTTTTTTTTTATTTTCCTAATTGACTGTTATAGTTAGAAATAACTCTTTTCCATTTCATAATTATTCGTTAAAAATAATTCTCTTTATGCACATTTATATGATTTTTTTCCTATAATGCCCCGACAAACAGCTTTAGAAAATGGGGTGGAAACACCACTTAAAGGACGAATTTCACAAAATGTTGATAGTCACTATTTTATGCCAAGTTGCAACTACATCTTAATTTGTAAGAAGTTATAAGTGTAAGTTCTTAAGTTAAAGTTGCCGAAATATTTTTATCACACACACAGGCTGGCAGACAGAGACGGACAGACATACAGATATACATTTTACAGAAATGGTCTAGACCTGCTAACTATGCTAGTTTATCCGTAATGGTATTAAGCCCCGCCATTTATTCACACCAGAATAGTTGAAGAGCAATAGTCTTGTTATTTAATCATGAGAACATATTGTTGAATATTACTCTACAACTATTCTGGTGTGAAAAAAGGCGGGGCCTAATAACATTACGGGTAAACTAGCATAGTTAGCAGGTCTAATTGTCAAATCGTGTTTCGGACCTCTCATAAAAATTAATCCTCTCATTCAAAATTAATCAAAATCGGACGGAAGTCGAAAAATTTTACGAAACAAATACCTTCTTCTATTGAGTATGGAAGAAAGGAAAAATTAGGACTTTATAACACATGTTATATTTTTAATATCAGTACACTATATTGAACAATTTCTAAAAAGATAACTAATTAAATATATATATATATATATTACCTATAGGTAAAAGTGTAAATTTAAGAAACATACTACAGAGTTGCCAATATGTTTCAGAGTTGCAAACATCCTAATTAATAATCCGGAGGATAGTTAGTACCCGCCTTTTCTTACACACCAGTCCTTTCTTAGAGTACTTTTCTTCTTATTTCATCGTAAATACATTTAAATGGAATTACTATAAAAAATTAAGTAGTGTGGAAAAAGGGATGGGTACTAACAATCCTCCTGATTAGGTTGGCAGCCGCGATATTACTACAGTATTAAAAGGAAGAAAAAGTGCGGACAGTTTAGTAAAATCCGAACAGCTAGAATATAATAGCAGATGGCAGACTCTTTCATATTTAACATCCCCATTTTCAGCTAGTACAATTTTAAAATTATTTTCTATATATCTGTTAAATGACAATTTTCCAGAGTTGCTAACCTAATCCAGAGGATGGTTAGTACCACCCCTTTTTCACACCACTTAATTTGTAGAGTAATTCTCTTCAAATGTATTTAGGATGACTTAAGAAGAAAAAAACTATGAAAAGAGACTAGTGTGGAAAAAAGGGTGGTACTAACAGTTCTCCGGATTAAGTTGGCAGTACAATTCCGATATTTAACAAATTATGTTATAGAAGTCATATACACAAGTCACTTTAAGTTTCTTATTATACGCATTTATTGCTTTGTGGTTGAACTAGTGCCCAGTTTTTTCAACTATTTAAGGGCCGTGCTATTATTTTGACCTGAAACAACTCTTACGTATGTTTTAAAATTATAGAGTTTATTTACAAAATTATAAGTTAATCAAATAATAATAAAAATCATAATAGTTTACAAAGTTAATCAGGTTTACATATAAATGTGTCAAATAAAACATTTTTCGAAAATTAAAAGTGCTATAAATATATATATATATTTTTTTTTCCATTTTGCATATTTAGGATCAACTATGCGTTAGTAGCTATTTTCCAAAATTAGTTTACTAGTTTTCAAAAGAAAATATCTATTGAACATTAAATGGTTCAATTGAATGAGACCTGATATTAATTATATATATACTCATAGTTCGTATGAATAAATGAAGATTTTAATTTATTTTTAATTTATTTAATTAATTAATTAATTTATTTATTTTAATGTAGCGCTTTAATAACTTAACTTATAAAGGACATAAATTAAACTTTTTTTTTTTCCCTTGTAGATAAAATCAGAAATAATCCGTACAAATGTGTTGATTTTGACTTTCTGAACAAAATCCATATATAAACTTTTAATGGAAAATAAATGAATAAATGATTTTTTTTTTTTTTTTTTTTTTTTTTTTTTTAAGTAGGATTATGGTAAAAATATTTACAAAATATTTAAAGGTGTTAAGCATTGTTTATTGAAAATTAAATGAAAAATTGAAGAATTGAAAAATAAAAGCGATATATTTAAAGAGGAAATAAATAAACTGATTTAGATAAAAATTTCCATTTTTATTTTTTTATGAAAAAAAAAAAAAAAATAGACTAAAATAAACTTAGTTAATTCAGGAAATATAATATTTTACAATTTAAAAGAAAATAAATTCTTTTTCAAAACAAACTTTAAAGCGCTGGAAATGAAATCTATTTTAAAGAATAATTCATTTAAATGTAATTTAAAAAGCATATAATAGGATAAAATTTATAATGTAAAATTAATTTCAGCTGGATAAAACTTTAGGTTTTCATTTAAAAAAAATAGGCATTTCCAGGTGTGTATTACACATAACATGTTGAAAAAAGCATTTGAGATTATTAAAATTATTTGTTTTTTTTTTCGTTTTAATGTGCAAGCTATTTCAAATAAAAATTTTCCTTTTAGATATTTTGCATTACCGTATTATATTTTAAGTAAATGGCAAATCTACATTTTATTCTCAAATACTTATGTTTCAAAACATAAACATTATTTGTTATTGCATGTTAATTAGTAAAAATGGACGTAGAAATGTTAATAGTTAGAAAAAAAAAATTATAAAATATTTTTCCTCTATTATTACCTGGATGGTTTGTGTTATTTCATAGCTGCCAACATTTTAATTTATTCTTAGTATATTTAGCTCCTCCTTTATTTCGCATGACTTTATCATTGTTGCCAACATTTCAATTTATTCAGGAGCATTTTTAGCCCCGCCTCTATTTCGCACCACTATATTTTTAGAGTATTATTTTCCAATATATAACTACGATAAAATAAGAAAAATGTAGTCTTAAAAAAAAAAAATGGTATGGAACTGAAAATGCTCCGGAATAAATTAACCCTTAACGTTCGGCATATTTTTCTATTTTGAACAGTCAGACACGCCTTTTGGCGTTCCTTTAAAACGTCACACGTATAGTTTCCAATTTACTACCTTTTGTCTACCGAAAAATTGTAATAATTTGTTTTATTTAACTTCACCATTAAATAAAATAAATCTTTCTGTTAAAACTTTCCGGTAGCCGAAAGGTAGCCTATAGTTACACGTTTTAGAAAAATAACATTTCATTAGCAGAGGAACACTCTAAAGCGTGGCTCGATTTTTAATGTCTCCTCAGAAGGGACATACGAGCGATAAGGGTTAAAATGTTGGCAAATCTGCTTTACAGAATAATTCGGAATAAATTAAAAGGTTGGCAGCTATGTTATTTACGCAGTATATTTTACAGTATATGCTGTTTGAAAAATGTAAATTTTAGAATCGGCAAATTTTTATATAGTTCGAAAAAAAAAAAAGTAATTAAACGATGTTAGTAAATAATATAAACTAAGTATAACTGATAGTAAGTCAATAACTAATATACTATAATTATGAAGGACTTTTTAAAATTATTATTTCGATACAAAAATTCTTAGGGAAATTACGATTACCAACACTAAAATATAGAAATTGATGACTTGATGACAGAAGTTGATTATGATTACTTTCTATAACTTAAACTAAGTATATATTAAATGCAGTTTAAAATCTCAAAATAGTGTACGAAATATGACTACATAAATCCTTCTTTTATAGAATTAATACATACATTAATAATCAAATACACAAAGTTATTTTACTAAAATCCCTTTCAGAGATGCGATCTTTGCATTTTATTTCCTTTCTTTAATTGAGAAGTAAATGAGACTAATAAGCTTATAATACGCGATGTAACTTTTAAAACTTCACTAATTTTGAATGAAAAGTGACTTCTAAAACTTATTTTGTCAGAATTAACTCGAATTAAACCTGGCCAACCTACGCTTACGTATATAATAGGTTATAAACAACTGTGAATTGAGATGTAAAGTTTGAAATCAAGCATGTATAATCTTATTCCTCAGGGATATACTTAAATTATTCCTACATTCAATAAACTGAATTTAAATGAAAGGTGTAGAAAATTGGGAGATTTAAATACTTATTATAGTGTTTTTATGATGTTTGATATCAACATCTATTTCAATTGCGAAAATATTTCTACAAGTGTATGTTAATTGGCATATCTTTAAAATTAAATTTTTATAAATTAACAAACCTGTTTACCATTTAAATTAATATCATAACTTTTAAATTTTACTATATTTTACTACCAATAATTTTTAATTGAGAGCTTAATAAAAAATGTTTAACAGATTCCAACGGTTAACTAATTTTTTTTTTTTTTTTTTTTTCGGGAAAAAAATAAGCGGAAAAAATTACTATAAGATAGCAAATCTGAAATATTCTGTGGTTGAATTCCTTTTTTTTTTTTTTTTTTTTTTTTTTTTTTTTTAAACCCAAGTATTTTGTTCTTAAAGAATAATATATATATATATAGAGAGAGAGAGAGGGAGATTATAAAAAAAACTACCCCGGTATATGAGACCATAGCTACCATACCGTTCCGAGAAACTGAATAAAAATTTGGTGGAAGATATTTTGAACTATGCGCTCAAAAATTATATAAAAAAGCATCAGTTAAACTCTTACAGTTACGGTTACAGTGACGAAATTTCAAAAAATTCAAGTGGCAACACATTTTTTTTTTTTTTTTTTTTTTTTATGGGATCTCTGTGGCAAAAAAACATAAATAGCGTTGGAACTATACGTCTAGCATAAAAATCACCAACGCTAGGCATACTAAGAAAAAAAGAGAAAACAGCTGTGATGTGCCTACCAGAGCACGACTTTCATTTTCTTAATGACGTCACATTTCACACTGAGTCTTCGGCTCTCACTGAAGTCTACTGATTCTGCTTCGAAACGAAAAGAAGAGACCATGGTATTCTTAATTTCGTGTAGGTCTACTGAATAAGGGTTTTAATTCCGTTGTTAGTCGTAAGACACCGTCATGATTGACGTCATAACACTAAGTCAAAAATAAGGCATTGTGAAATGCGTGATGTGTATCTTGCTTTCTTGCTCTGTGAACAATATGCCGCTCACTGGGAAACATCATTATCATCATCAAAATCAATTTTGATTGTCATTTCGCAATGCCTTGTTTTTCACGTATTGCGATGACGTCAGTCATGACGGTGTCTTACGACTAACAACGAAATTAAAGCCTTTATTCAGTAGCCTTACACAAAATTAAGGATACCGTGATCTCTTTTTTTTTCTTTCGAAGCAGAATCAGTAGACTTTAGTCTAAGCCAAAGACTCAGTGTGAAATGTGACGTCATTAAAAAAATGAAAGTCGTGCTCTATTAGGCACGTAACAGTTTTTTTTTTCTGAGTCTTCTAGCGCTGACGATTTTCGTGCTACAGGTACCGTTCCAACGCTGTTTATCGTATTTTGCTATGGAGATTCCATTTCAATTAAAAAAAAGTAGGTGTTGCTATTTGAAAATTTTGAAATTTTGTCACTGTAACCGTAACTGTTAGAGTTTAACTGTTGTTTTTTATATAATTCTTGAACGCATACCTCAAAGTACCTTCCACCAAAATTTTATTCAGTTACTGTGAGCGGTATGGCAGCTATGGTCTCATATATCGGAGTAGTTTTTTTTGTTTTGTTTAAATAATGACCCTGTATATATATAGATAGATAGATAGATATGTAGATATATAAAAATTTAAAAATTTAAAAGCATGCTATTAAATCAGTATTTTGTACAATATATATATATATATATATATATATATATATATATCGAATCAGTTCGTTGAAAAAATTAAAATTTCATAATTAAAAAACTTACCACATTTTCATGCGCTTAATTATCTGGTCAACTAAATGAGTTTTACATCAGAAATTTTAACCCCTTGCTATCGGTAGATTTCCAATTTTGAACTCAAATCTTCGTCTCATGGAGCAAAGCGCTTATAAAATAACTGATGACTCTTCTGTGAATGGCTGATAGTATATTTCAAAAGCCGCTTCCTGGCAGTAGCAAGGAAAACACAGTTCACACAGGAAGTTCACAGAAATTACTTTAATAACTTAAAGTATCCCCAATGATGAAACCAATATCCTCTTATTCCTTGTAACAAAACATAATTCATGCTTTTATTTTCTAACATCGTAATTGAGTTTAACATTGATGAATTTTCTGATTTAATAATTCCTGACTTATACTAATTTATTAGTTTGCCTTACAAGCACTAATATTTAATGGCACATTTATTTTGCCGCCGATTTTAACGTTGAATGACGAGCTTTCTTACATATGCTTTGTCTTGGCATTCCTCTAAAATGTTACTATATGTTAATGTGAAAAAAAGATTTTACGTATGCGTGTTAAAATCCTTGAAATTTTATTCTGAGTAATTGATGCGGTAAATGCCACCATAGCATACAGAGCTGCCAACCTAATCCGGCAAATTGTTAGTACCGCGCATTTTTCTGCACAACTTAATCTTTAGAGTATTTGTTTTCTCAATTCATCGTAAATATATTTGAAGAGAATTACTCTAAAAATTAAGTGGTGTAGAAAAATGGGCGGTACTAACAATTTGCCGGATTAGGTTGGCAGCTCTGAACATAGTTGCTAACAGTAAATATGCCAATTATTCTAATTTATTCCGTAATAATATTAGACCCCTCCTTTTTTTCGTTGCTCTCGAATGCTCCATTAAAAGAAAAAAAAGGAAATATTTCCATAAAGGAATATACATAGAAATAAATCTGTTTCTTATCTATGTATTTATCACACTGATTAGATAATACGAACGTTGTGTATTAGTTTGCGAAATAATGATAATATATTTAAAAATATAACAGTAGGCGGAGATATGAATAATTAAGAACCTAGTGATATATCAGAGATAACGTGGTGTGAAATAATGACTGAGTTAAAAATTCTTCGGAATTAATTAAAATGTTGATAATTATGGATTTATTCATCTATGAGCGCTATCGACTGCTCATGAGTACACTGTTCAACTTAAAATTATATCGAAATTTAACAAAACCCCATGTTACTTGGTAACATGGATATAGTATGTATTACTGCTTGCCTCACCAAAGGCTGCGCGTTTCTTTTTCTTGTTCCAGCGTTTCATTAAGTAATCTTTTGTTAAGTAAACGATTTTTTCTTACGTTAACGTGTTGCATGTTTTGTAAGAATACCTGATAACCAAGGATCGAACTATCAGCCTTTTTTTCATGACACTCTGAGAGATCACATTTTTTTTTTTTTTTCTACTTCTAATTTCATGCAGATATACTTCTGGTATAGTTATAGTAATGTGCCATGATTATATAGGGTAGAGATTATTTTATAAAATAGTGGTTGGAATAAATTTAAAAAAAAAATTATTCATGAGAATGTCCTGAAAAAAGGGCGGAGAGCACGACCCCTGCTGATAACTTACTAATTAATATCTGGAAGATTGTCACTACCCGCCCTTTTTTTCACACAAGTCTCTTTTTAGATTATTTTTCTTCTTGTTTAATCATAAGTATATTTGAAGAAAATTTCTCTAAAAATAAAGTTGGGTGGGAAAAAGGGCAGGTTTTAAATATCTTCTAGAATATCAATTAGTACGTTGGCAGGTGTTTGTCATAAACTCCAAAATACATAAAGAAAAGAGTGATTGAATAGTTATATTTTTTAACGAAATCTTCATTGTTTCGAAGTGAGAGTTGCTAAGGGGTGAAACTTGCATATGTTGTTATGAATAACAAAGCTGCCATTTCCGCAGGAAAGGCACAGAAATGAAATGCCTGAGCAACCCGTTTGTTCATTTCTGGTATACTTTCATCTTCAACAGAGAGTTTCTTGATTATACATAAGTCTGCCCACTGTGTAAAATTTAAAATCTGGTATGTTTCATAATTTCGTAAAATCATAGATAATGTTCGTATTAATGCAATCAATGGGATAAATACATCGATTAGAAACGTAATTATTACTACGTATACACCTTTACGCAAACATTAGAATTTAAAAACTTTTTTTAATGCAACAATCAAGAGCCACGCCCATATCTGGATTTTATTGTTAAAAAAAATAAAAATCCATTTCTTTAAAGGGTTAAAACGACATTTGCGATTATGGTTTCCTAGGTAATTCTCAATCTATGTGATGTCCTCTACCTCCCCTCCAAGTTTGTCCCATGACCGTATAATAACACCGTTTATATGTATATAATATTGCATACCTGCAAAACATCTCATTAACAAGCATAAAATTGTTAACGCCCCTTTTTCCACACCACTTTAATTTTACAGTAATTTTCTCCAAATGTTGTTAAAATTAAATAAGAATAAAATTACTTTAAACAGTGACTAGTGTGAAAAAAAAAAGAGTAAAAAAAATTTTACGCTACATAATGAGATTGTTGGCAGGTCTTGTGTCTCTCAGAAACAGCTCTAACGATTTTGATGAATGTTTAGGTTTCAGAGATTTTTGGGTGAAAAATCAACTGGACTTGCTCATCTTTATGAAATTTCGTGTTCGCCGTTAACATTTTCCCACGTATTGTCACGTATGGCAGAAATTAGGTTTAATTAGAAACAGTTAAAATAATTTTGATGAAAGTTTTTGGTTAAAGGTTATTAGGGAAGAACAATTAGTTGGACGTATTCGCAGATTCAAAAAGATTTGGTTTCGTTGTTATCCCTTTATCTCAAGGTTTTGAAATATGGCAAAAATTAGGTTTACTCGTAAATGGATATAACAATTTTGATGAAAGTTTGGTATTAAGGATTTTTTGGGGTGAAAAATTGATTGGACTTACCCTCAAGCTCAGAAAAAATCATGTACACTTTAACCTTTTATGAATTGATGGCAAAATATTTCAGAAGTGGGGTTTACTTGGAATTGCAGGGATGGAACACGGGCGCAGAATTCACACCGGAATCTGTTTAACAAATTTCTGTACCTATAATATCGTTGATTTAAGTAGTAGAAAATTTTCTTACATTGATAGTGGTATGAATTCTGTGCCCGTGTTCCATCCCTGGAATTGGATATAAACATTTTGATGAAAGCATGGGGGTAAGGGATTTTTGGGGTGAAAATCGAATGGACTTATCCTCATCTCTAAAATAATTCATATTCGCTGTTAAACCTTTATCCACTTATTGTAAAATATGGCAGAAATCGGGTTTACTCGGAAAGGGATAAAACGATTTTCATAAATTTTAATGTTAAAGATTATTCGGGAAAAAGAATCAATTGTTCTTATTTATTATTCGTTAGTAACCCTTTTTCTGCTGATTGCGAAACATTGTAGTAAATGGGTTGACTCGTAAATGGATAAAACAAATTAGGTGAAAGTTTTAAGTTTAGGTTTTTTTGGAGTGAAAAACTGATTGGACTTATCCTCAATTTCAGAAAAATTCGAGTACGCTGTTAAACCTTTATCCACAGATTGCAATATATTTCTGAAATTGGGTTTACTCTGAGAATGGATATAACGACTTTGATTAAAATTTGGGGTTAAGGAAAAAATGTCGATGGGACTTACTCTCGTCTTCAGGAAAATTTGCATTCGCTGTTAACTCTTTATCCAAGGTTTGTAAAATATGACATTAATTTATTTTACTCTTAAATGGATCCAGCAATTTTGAGGAAAATTCAGTGTTAACGTCTTTTTGAAGTGCAAAAACGATTGAAAATATTTTTAGGAAAATTCGCGTTCGCTATTTACCCGCCGAATTCAAAATTTCGCTGATATTGGGTTTACTTGGAAATGGATATAACGATTTTAACGGAAGTTTGGAATTGAAGGATTTTAGTGGGGAAAAATCAATTAAACTTACGATCATGTTTAGGAAAATTCGCGTTCGCTTTTATTCCTTTACTCTCGCCGATGTCAAAATGTGGCGAAAATTGGGCTTACTCGGAAATGATTCTAACGATTTTCATGATAACTTAAGGTTAAAGGTTTTTGAAAAGAATAGAACCAAATTTATCCTTATCTTAAGGAACCTTGGCCTTCGTTATTAACCCGCACTCCGCTAGCTGCAATATATGACAATAACTGGTTTTCATAGAAATAAATATTACAATTTTGGAAATCACTTTGAATTAAGGGTTTCTTAAGCTGTCAAGCACATCTCGTTTATTATCATAGTCAGGAAAACTAGCGTTCGTCGTTAACTTTCATTCTGTCAGGTGAAAAATTGGGCAGAAACTTGATTTTCTCGTGAATGGCTAAAACTGTTTTGATAAAATTCAAGAATAAGAGTTTTTTGTAACAACAAACGTATTTGATTTACTTTCATCATCAAGAAAATTAAATTTCGCTAATAACCTGTCCTTCGCCTGTTGCAAAATATGGCAGAAATTGAATTTACACAAAAATTGATCTAATGGTATGCATGAAAATTTAGAGTTAAGGGTTTTTATGAGAAGAATAACCCATTTGACTTATCCTCATATTTCGGAAACTTAGCATTTACTGCTAACCTTTACTCTCTCCGTTGGAATATATGGCAGAAACGTGATTCTCTATGAATGGCTCTAACGACTTTGGTAATAATTTAGGGTTAAGTGTGTTTTGAGAAGACCAATTCATTTGACTTATCCTCATCTTCATGAAAAGTATTTGTCACTTTTACTTTTTTCCATCCATTGCAAATATAGTAGAAAACTAGAAACTCGGTTTTCTCAGAAATTGTTAGAAAAATTAAAAAAAAAAAAAAAAAGAAAAAGAAAAGAAAAATTGGGTTAAGTTTTTTTAAAAGGGAAACCTATTTCACATAACCTTACCTTCAGGAAAATTAAACGTTCATTTGAGTGTTAATCCTCACTCCACCCTGGCAAAATACGGCAGAAACATTGTTTTCATGAAAACAGTTTGAACAATTTTGAAATACATTTAAGTTTTGGAATTTTTTGAAGTGATAACTGAACTTTGGTAATAACTTAGGGTTAAGAATATGGGTGATTCTTAAAAAATAGTTTTAGCTCATTGGGGTAACGTTATGTCTTGCATATATTAGTTTATAAAAAAAGTTCCATCGAAATCCATTCTTATCTTTCGGTGCCCCAAGTGTCCAAACATTTTTAAAAAATGATATTTTGTGAAAGTTTATATTAAAACAATAATAATATATTCAAAATTACGTATGATGTGGGGTGGAAAAGTTGTGTCATAGGTGTTGTAGTTTCCATACTTTTGCAATTTGAAATCCATTCATAAATTCCGTTGCTTCATGCACCTCCTGAAATATCAAATTTTCCATTGAGAAAATTGGCAGGCGCTTGGAGTTGATCAGAAGCAACAAAGTGTTTTCTTTGCTTGCTATGACATATATATAATTCGAAATGACTGTTATTTAGTATTGTTGCTGTAGATCATAGAGAGTTATAAAGACAGACGAACAAACAAGCCAACATACGTTGTCATATTTTGGTCGGTTGCGCTCGACGGCAATACATATGTGATGACCTTCGAGACGCATTTCATAATTTACCAAATCAAGTTTTAAACACCATATTCGTTGTGGAAGTATTCTACTTATTAAAATTAAATGAATATTTGTTATTAATTATTAATTATTAATATCGGTTGACTACTACATTCTTAATGCTAGATTATCTGACGAAAAACTTTATATGAAAATGTTACAAAGCTGTTTTCTATAATAATTATTTGTTAATATTTAAATAAATAAATAAATAAATAAATATATATATATATATATATATATATATATATATATATATATATATATATATATTATTCTTTATCTGAAGCATTCATTATCTTGCTGGATAAATTTAATATTAACAAATAAGTGAAGTATATTATGGGAGTATCTTAAACTTTATAAAATTAAAAATAATTTATCATGAAAACGGAACTAATTAAAAGACATATTTGGAATCTGCTAACACTGCGTAAAAATTCATTCCAATATTTCTCTAAAGTTAAAATAGGCTTATTTATTTACATATTTTTGTCTAAAATATAAAATGTATGCCTCTATTTATATTTAAAAAATATATTGGTATTAAAAAATCCGAAGTTTGTTAAGAGAAGTGTGAACTCTGTTGATTAACCAACTCGGTCGCAGATTGCATGTCTCAACTCCCGATTAGATACATTTACTTTGCTAACATGCTGGTTATTTTTGATGAAGGCTGGTCTTGCATCTCAATTTTCAAGCAAACCCATTCTATTTTCAAAGCAATAATGCAAGTTTACATATGTGATAATTTACAATTGATCTGACGTCTTCCTTATCCATAGCTGTCAAATTGTACTGTTTTTTTTTTTTTTTTCTCCACCCCATTTCCACTGAGTAAAAATTTTCTTCTTATTTAATCGGCGAAACCTTCTAGAAGATATATATATATATATATATATATATATATATATATATATATAAATTCCCATTAAAAGTTTCTGATGGCAAAAAAACACGTACATGTTGGCAGCTATGACTAACATTAGATCGTGATATACGTTTGCACACACTAACTGACAAACTAACATGCACTAATTAATAAAACGTAAATACCATATCTATTTTGTGATTTTCGGATTCCTAAAAGCTCAAAATTTCATATTTGCCAACCATCTCATTATTAATCGTAACATTGTTACGCCCCTTTTTCCGCACCACTTCATTTTTAGAGTAATTTTCTCCAAATGTAGTTCCGATTAAATAAGAATAAAAATTACTCTAAACAAAGACTGGCGCGAAATAAAAGGCGAGTGGTAAAAATGTTACAATTAATAATGAGATGGTTGGTAAGTAAAATATGAAAAATATAAAAACGTCTGAAAACAGTGATTTAAAATTTTCACGAATATGGGAACATATCTATCAAAAAATAATTAATATTCGTAGTATTTTTAAGATCCGCTACTTTTTTCTCACCAATCTTTTACTGGAATTTTTTTTTCTTATTTAACCCCATACCTGCCAACTGTCTCATTAATAAAACGGAAGAGTTTTAGTACCAACCTTTTTTTTTTTTTTTTTTTTTCCGCACCAGTCTTTGTACTTATTTTATACTTATTTAATCGTAAGTAAACTTGGGTATAAGTATTCTAAAAATAAAATGTCACGGAAAAGTTGTGTGTACTAAAGATCTTTCGGTTAATAATTAGGATGTTGGCAGGTATGTTTAACCCGAATTAAATGTGAAAAAGAAAATGCTATAAAAATAAAGTGGTGTAGAAAAAGGGGTGGTAGAAATAATACTACGGAATATTAATTAGTATGTTGGAAGGTATGATATGGGAAACATATCACGTACTTATTGCATGGTAGGAAATTAAAAAGTAAATTGAATTAAATATTAGTAAAAACGAATTTTAAAGTTTTAGTATTAAATATACTTGATAAAAAATATATTCTAAAAGATATTTATAAACAAAAAACTCAATATTTGGAATGTAAAAAAAAAAAAAAAAAAAAAAAAAAAATGCTACAATATTAAACTGCCATGATTTAGAAATCTGTTAAATCTTTCAGTACATCTAAGAAATGTAAAATAAAAACTAAATTTTAAGTTACCGAATCACAATTTCACATTTTCCATCAGTATAATGCTTAAACGCACTTTTTCAATATCCTGTAAAAATCAGTTTCAGCAAACACACATAGTAACAAAACAAATAAAATTTGTATTGGAAATCTATCTTTTTTAAAAATTTAAATAAAATTCAAACCAATAGTTAAAAAATGTAGAAAAGGGCAGACGGCAAGAAGTTAACAGTCCATTTTCTTTTCCTTTTGTGCAAAAGGATCTATGAATGTAGATAAAATCTGGGGAACAATTCCAATTCCAAAATCAATACTAGAGAAAAGAGGAATGTGGAAACAATTCTCCAATTCGTATTCATAGTTTCTGATGTATTGGAGAATATAAAGTTCGTAATATTTGCACATGTTTCTGAAGTACTCTTCAAAAATTGTTTCTGAGTTATAAATATATAAGCTATATGTGACTTCAGTTCGATAGATAAAATGATTTTTTTTTAAAGGCTATACATCATGATTTTGAGTACTATTGGATAGAAATGGATCTAGATATTGCTTACATTTTATTTACAGTTTTTTAAATATTGTTTTTATAAATAAATAACAATTTTATTTAATTATATATCTAAATTTATTTCACTGTATGGTAATAACAGGGTTCGTAATGAACCACTTTTTTCCCCTGAGTCTCATACCAATATTTTGAAGGAATAAAATTCATCTTAAATATACGAAAATCATTATACAAAATTACTGGTATAACACTCAGAAAAAAAATAAGGCCCGTACGAACGCTAAATAAGAGACTTACATACATCGAACTAATATATATAATTTATTCAAGTTTATATTGACAATGAGAATTACTTAGATTATTAAATTGAGATTCATTTCAAAACCTTTATATGTTAGAAAAAATTTCTAACAAAAAACTTAATTAAATTTTAGACAAAAAACACATACGTAAAAAATAAATAAATAAATAAATAAAAATAAATAGAACTTTATAAATTACATTTTTTCAAATGCTCTTTGTAAAGTATATATATATATATATATATTTAATAATTTAAATTTTGTAAAATAACCCTTAAATTCAAAGCAGGTTTTTACTTTATATGCATATAAAATATCGCATAACGAAGACGTACATTTATAGATTATTAAAAAAGTTAATATTAATGAAATTGAAATAAAATTTAAACTAAAGGATGGCAAGCTAAGATAATTGTTTTTTATCTTCTGCCTTTTATCTATTTTTATAAGAAAGTAAATACCTAAACATTTCCTATTTTTATAATTAAAATAAAGAATAATTGTTAAACCACAGAGTTCTTTGAAAAATAATATATTCCTACCTTACGAAAATCAATTTCTTTTATAACTAACAGTTATAATCTGTGCAGTATATTTTTTAATTATTCCAATGAATAAAAATCTGCAGAAAAATTTTCGGGATTCAAATATTTTTGGGGGGAACACTACTTCATAATGTGACTATTCTAGATAACAAGGCTTAAAAATTGATTTTCATTCTGTTAATAAGTACAGAGCTGCCAACAGGGGAGAAAGTGGTTATCGTCATCGGCACCACTATTTTTAATAGTGTTTAATATCAGGGATGGAACACGGGCGCAGAATTCATACCACTATCAATGTAAGAAAATTTTCTACCTCTTAAATCAACAATATTAGAGGTAGATAAATTTCTTCAACAGAATCCGGTATGAATACTGCGCCCGTGTTCCATCCCTGTAATATCCTTTGATTAATTAGGATATAGATTATTGTAAAAAATTTCCGGTGGAAGAGATCCGTCAAAAGACGGAAAACTTTCACCCCTGGCTGCCAACCTAATCCGCAAACTGTTATTACCGCCCATTTTTCTGCACCACTTAATTTTTAGAATATTTGTTTTCTTAATTCATCGTAAATATATTTGAGAGAATTACTCTAAAAATTAAATGGTGTAGAAAAATGGGCGGTACCAACAATTTACCGGATTAGGTTGGCAGCTCTGTAAGTATTATAGTGAATAAAATCATAAATTAAAATTAGTTATCATACATCAGTGTATTTATAAATGTATTAGAAATTAAAATAAAGATAAATCCGATGACAAAATTGTAAAAGAAACTACTAAAATGAGAAAAAAAATGCAATAAATACAAGCATTAGGTGCATTGGAAAGGTCTGCTGTTTCCAATTAGTAACAATACCAGGGATGGAACACGGGCGCAGAATTCATACCACTATCAATGTAAGAAAATTTTCTACCTCTTAAATCGACGATATTATAGGCAGAGAAATTTCTTAAACACATTCCGGTGTGAATTCTGCGCCCGTGTTCCATCCCTGCAATACATACTTGCCAACATCCTAATTAATATTGTTCCGTAATATCGTTAGCCCCGCCTTTTTTTTTTTTTTTTTTTTTTTTTTTTGTAATATTCTCCAAAATCAATTACGATTAAATAAGAAGAAGAATATTAATGAGGATGTTGGCAATATGAAAATAGCACGTTTTTTTTTTTTTTTTTTTTTAACAATACTCATATGACACTTTACTAAACACATTCTTATAAATTATACTAATGTCGTGAAGGAAAAAAAAAAAAATCCGGTTCAATTTTTAAATTAGAACGATGAAACTTTCCGGTACACCGAATATTCTGTTGTGAAGTTTTGAAAGTACACCGTATTATTTTTTTGGCTATATATTAAAAGAATGCACACATTTAAATAGATAAAGATATAAAAAAGGAACTATATTTTCCAAACAAATTTGGTCTGGTCATGCAAAATCATTATCCAAAATGTTATAAATTAGCATATGATTTAAATTATTCACAGAATGAAAAAAAAAAAAAAAAAAAAAATAGTAAATGCCTTAATGCATAAGTGCCAAGTAATTACCAGTTGAAAATAACTTTCATGCCATTATTAAAGAAATGTAATCTTTGGCTGTTTTATTCGCAAATAATTTTTACTAAAAATTAGTATTAAAATTTTTGTATGAAGGTTATGGAGAATCCGTAACAGAACGGGACCTCTTCTAATTTATAGCGTATAATTCGCAGGTCAGATAAATCAATTTTATGCTTGAAATTTTAACCAATAGACAAACTTATATTAGTTACAGGTATTACAGTCTAACCAGGAAACCATCTCAATAGTGTAGCAATAGAAATCGATTAAATTATGTTCATTTGAGAGGGCATAATATAACAGGATTTTTGACGCATAAACTGTTAGCCCTCGTAAGCCCGTTCTCGGGAAATCTATATTTAAGTTTGGGTAAAAATAGTAATCTTTACGAAGTGGGAGGAGTCCCGTGAAAACCTGCCAGAACTATGACTTTTATCAATTTTATGTCATATTTTAGTGAATTTTTAGATATTATATCTCGATTGAATATATCTCAAAGCTGAAATAGGCAACTGATTATTCCATGAAATAACACATTTGACTGTGCTCTTTTGATTTCTGCTTCTTCTTTTTGATTTTATTCATTATTGCAGTAAGGCGTGGTGTTATCGATTCAGGCGTGTTCGCACCGATTATTCGCAAACTTTCAGAATTTATAACCGAAAACGAGCTGACTATTGCTTTATGCGTCAAAAAACATATTTATATTCTTTCGATTTATGCTTGTTTGAATATATATATATATATATATACATATATATATATATTATGATTACACTATATGGTTTCCTCGTAAGAATTACAATAAATTTCATTGAATAAAATTTCTTGTATAAAATGGATTTGTCTGACCAGCAGATTATGCAGATGAAGTTTAGAATTCGTTTACAAATCACATAAACTGTTATTCAAAATTCTGCGAATTTTCTTAGAAAATTTCACACCACAAAACTGGTGTGGAATGATGAAAAAAAAGTATTTGTAAATAAAAATCATAAAATTCAAGCACATGCAATAATTGTTTCTTGTCGGAAAAAATATTACCAACATTTCATTGGTAGTGCAATGAGCACCGATGTAATGAAATCGTTTTTTGATTATTCTGTATGCTTGTTTTATGGTTATTGTTTCGAGTTTTACTTGACTACTTTCACAATGCTAAAAAAAATTAAAGGTTTTTAATCAATATTGAATATTTTAGTTAGTATGGAGGTATTTCGCTATTGGTTCGATACTGCGGAATTAAATTGTTTCCCATTTTATGTTTTAACTGAAGTCCGTGACTGTTAAGTTTTGTAGTTGTTTATATTTTGGTGTTTAGTGATATTTCCTGTTAATGTTTTTTATACGTTTGATATTTTTTAGTTCGTTTTTTGGTGTTTTTTCATTCTTATTATAAGTTTATAGTTTTATATGAATTATGATGAAATTTTTTCCTTTGCATCTAAAAAATTTTTCATTTTTTATATTCTAAGTAGTTGGGTTATTTTCTCTTCGTAAGATGTGGGTGGGATAAGGTACTTTTTGTCTTTACTAACAGCTATTGAAACATTTTAATGTTTCTCCCCTGAATTGAGGGGCTCCCCTGATGATGGCCTCGATTTTCTTTGGTTTACCGTAATTTTCGGTGAATATCAGACTAGATAAGTTACCTTTGCACCAGAAATTATAATTGACAAATAAAATTTTGTTTTTACGAGCTGTCTCTTTGAAAACATGTACATTTTTCTGTTGAAAAAAGTTTCTGTTTGAAGATTGGTATATATTACTTGCAGATTGTACGCTGAAAATTACGGTAATTATTTTTTTCTGTCTGCTTTCATTTTTATGTGCTTAAGTTTTCCGCCCGCATACATATTTTATTTTTACATTATTATTCTGCTTACATATCTTATATTTTGCGGACGTTTTTTGCACATTAACATTTTCGTGACAGCATGTTTCTGTCTTTTTGACAATAAAGTCCACCTGTGGGCATTATTCTCTGAAGTTACAATATTTCAGAACTATATTTTCTGTATTCACATTTATATTTATAATAGATAAACTTTAAACTTATATTCTTTCTAATCAAAATATTTACATCCATAGTATATTTGATTGTACAGTCGCCCCCCCCCACCTAATTTCGCCATAAGTTGTCGTAGAAACATGTGATTGGTACCAATCGATTTGTAATAACGTCTAGTTTATAATGGTATAGTTAGATTTTGCTTAAGGGGTCATCTACATATTAAAACTGGCATTAACTTCATTTTTTTCAATAGCAACCCCCATTTTTTTATAATTTATTTGAATTCTTTGGATCAAATCATCACGGAAAATGGTATAGTTTATATATTTTGCTCAATTTTTCGTAGAGTTATAGGCTGTCAAAATATGATTGTGCTAATGTTAAATGAATGTGACAAACATTAATTCATATCTTCCAAAATAATTATGATATTCAAATTCTGTTTTTTTATACGATAAAATGAAGTGACCCAAACATATTCCACGCATATTTTTGATAAAAAATCATTTTCTGAATTATGAAAATTATTAATAATTTCATATTTGAAAAAATTATGAATTATGACCTATGTTAATTTTTGCATGAATAGAACGGGTGGGGAGGGGGGTGACTGTACTACAAATATGTATATAGGGTGTATTCTTAAGAAGTAAATAACATACAAATTGCGAAAGAAACGCTTACTGGCAGAGTTTTAGATTTTCAAATGACGTGAATCTACGTCAGCGGTCGCAAAAGTGTTAAGTATATGAAATTCTGGTCTTTATAATGTGCTTTTCAGTAATTATTTGCTTTTATTGTTTTAAATTATAGTCCATTTTAATATATATATTTTATGTAATATCAATGAAAAGGGCACGACGTGATTCCGCCGAAGCATAGGAAAACTCCGCCGAAAATTTTATCAGCTGTTTCCCCCAATGGGACAACTCCGCCGCATTCCTTTCCGCCGTTTTCTCTCGATAGGACAATTCCGCCGAACGAGGGGAAGACATTATCTTTGGCGAAGTAAAAGTTGGCGACATTTTCCAGGCTAAAACTTCAGGCATTCAAATTTTGTTAAAAATAAATACACAAAAGAATGGTAATAATCTATATATTAATATGCAAACATGAAATTTGTCGTACATTTTTAACATATTAATTATAGGGGTAGAGGATTGAAAGTGGCATTGTTAGAAAGTTATGGTTAATGAGAATTTAAGGTAAAAGACAATCTCTTATTAGAATGTCAAAAAGGCATTCAAAAATATCTTTATTTTTATGCACTTTTTCATCTTATACACGTAATCTTTTGTACTAAAAATTTTTTATAGAAGAAAGTTGTTTAATTTGTCAATTTCTTAAAATTCAGTAAAACCCACAGACACAGTAATTTGTATGGATGTAGCTTTCCTATATTTCTCAACTACAGATTTTCATTTTAGAAGGCAACAACCTTTAGTGTTAGAAATGCTTATTGACTGAAGGAATGAAAAGTCGTAATTTAATACTATTAAACATAGAAACAAATTAAAATAATAATAATAATAAATAAAGATTTGATTTATGAAAATTCTAATTATTTTTTCTAATTTGTTTATGATGTAATTATTATTATTATTGTGATTTACGTCAATTATAATTTGAATATATATATATATATATATATATATATATATAACGTAATGCATTCCAATTAACTGAAACTTGATGACTTATTTTTAAAAAGTGTATTTATTACTTATATGCTAATCATTTTGAGTGCATATTCGACGAAAAATAACACTGCTATGCTGTAATTTAACTTCATTTACGGAAAGATCATCTCAGCTTTTAGGTTATATACCGGCAACAAACTTGCTATATAAAATATGTATCATGAAAGATTATGCTGATATAAAATATGTATCCTGAAAGATTATGCTGATTTTATGATGCTTTATTCGGGTGTATATCGACCGATAAGTGGTACTACTGTTACTTTCTACGATTTTCCAAATGGGTATGCCTCAGCATCTCTTGGTAAAAACTGCATCAAATTTCATGTATAAATTGTTTGTAAAAAAAAAAAAAAAAAAAAAAAAAAGAAAAAAGAAAGAAAGGAGTAGCGCCACTTTTTTTGTAGAGTGTGTCTGTAAATCTCGATAAGCATATTTTAGAATTTGCACATCTTAAACCAAGTTTGGAACGCCTTTATAACAACATAGAATCTGGGATATAGTGTTCATATAAATAGAATAAAATTTCAGTATAGCAGCGGCACTTGTCGACTAATATGCAATTAAATTAAATCATCAGAATTTTACATGATTATGCATCTCACATGCACAGTTTTGGTGCACTTTTACACTGTAGAAGCTGAGATATAACTTTCCTTAGAATGGAGAAAACTGCTACATGACAGAGACACATGTTGAGCAATATATCTCTTAGGTTAATTAAAACCAATTTTAGTTACAGGTATTACCAAATATTAAATTTGAGCAACATTTTATAATAATCAGTTTATCATTTATATTACTAAAAGTCGCGCATTTAAAAGAGTTATTTTCGGATATTTCTGTTCCATAATTTTTATTTTCAATCGATTTAGAATACCATTATAAAAATTTTATACATTAATACGTGGGCTCCTTTTTATGGGAAAATATTTTTCATGGTAATATTTTTATTTTATTTTTTTTTTTTTTTTCCCCGAGTGATTTTTTTTTTTTTTTTTTTTTTTTTTAAGTCTCTCAACAAAATAAGCTATGTTACTAAAAACTATCTTCTGAATGTTCCTCCAATATCAACTAGAATGTGTAACCACCATGAAACTTTTTCTATAAAAATTCACGTATTACAAATTATTTAATAAAAGTATTATTTATTAAAACTATTTGCCACGATATATGCAGATGATTTTCATCGCAAAGAATTATTACTGTTGTTATTACTGTTATTTATCACTGCTGAATAAAAAAGTAAAGAAAGTAAATTAAAGAAAATAAGTAAAGAAAATTTAATGTAAGTTAATATAAGTTAAGAAATATATATTTGAATATTATGTTAAGTAAAGAAAACTTAAATTCTTATTTATACTTTAATAATTTTGTAAATGTAATTGGAACAATTTGACTACGATGATTTTTTTTTTTTTTAAGCTAATTGAACTACACGATAATTAAAAATAAATTTATTATTACGATTAAATAATTATTAAATAAAAGAACATATAATAATGATGAAAAATAAAATTAAATGCATTTTTATGAGCACAATTTTTAATTCATATTTTGGTTAAAATCTACTTCACTTTTACTTAACTTTCCAAAGCGAGGGGGAAGGGCTCTTATAATGCTCGATGTGCCGCCAAAGTTTGATGCGTCGCCAAAAATGGAAATACTGCAGCAGACCCCCTCTTGTCGTCTCAGGAAAATGACGCGGCGGAGTTGTCCTATGCGGGAAAACGGGGGTTAAAGTACTCGGCGGAATTGTCCTATGTGGGGAATAGGGGGTTAAAATCTCGGCGGAATTGTCCTGTTCCGAATGAAAAGACCACCGTGACAATGTCAGGGATGATCACTCCAAAATTAGAGTTCTGGACCACCATTTTATTATGATAAAATGAATGTTTTGTTTTTAAATTAAACTAACATAAACCTTCTGTGAAATTAAACATTAGATATCATTAGAAACAGTTTTTTAAACTGAATATATTTTGTGAGAATACTGTATACATCAAATTATTAGTTTAAAAATTATCTGATTACAAAGTTACATTTAACCTACCATTTTACAAAAAATAAATAAATAAATAAATAAAAAATCGGCATTATTTTAGTCTGACAATATTGATGACTTATTTTTAGATTAAACTAACATAAACCTTACATCATTTGAAACAGCTTTTTAAACTGAACAATTTTTGTGAAGACATTTTACACATCAATGTGTTAATTTAAATGATATGCGATTGTTAACGCTAGCTAATTTAGAAAGTTCATTTCAAATATTGAATGAATTAAAAAAGAAATCTTGGAATTATTCTTTGAAAGACTTTGTTTCGATATGAAAGGAATTTTTTCAATTTATATATTTTTTAGATTTTTAAATTTTTTCTCAAGTAAGAAAATGTGTACATGCAGCGCCCAAATTCATACGTGCCAACCATCTCATTGCGAATCGTAACATTTTTAGTATCGGCCTTTTTTTCACACCAGTCTTTTATAAGAGTAATTTTATTCTTATTTAATCGTAACTACATTTAAAGAAATTTACTCAAAAAATAAAGTAGTGTCGAAAAGGGGGCGTATTTCAAAAGGGTGTAACGATGTTAAGATTATTAATGAGATTGTTGGCAAGTATGCGAATTTGAAGAAATGACGCCAAAGGTATGGTTCCAGATGGTGGGATGAGAATGGTGGTCCCCGATCCACCATACCAACATTGTCAAATTTTGCCACTTTTTTATTCAAAATCAACCAGTAATTTTAATTGTGACGGTTAACCAATGACATATAAGATTGATCGCTTACTGTGTATATCGAGTATCACTTCTCACAGTGCCTACAGCAGTCCTGTATTTTCACGTTTGTTTCATTATTTAATATCACTATTTTTTAAATATATTTTTTGTGGAGATTTTAAAGCTAAAACAAAATATAAAAGTATACTGATTGACTAAAGTGGTGGTAAAATAATAAAATGCACGTAAAAATATAGGACTGCTGGGGGCACTGCTTCTCAGAATTATTGGTGACTACTAAAAAAGACGCAAAATCTGGCAACACTGCACCATACAATATATAGATTGAAAGGCTAAAATGATATAGTGACCATGATGCATGTCCGAGAAAAACGCTGCTGAAGGCAATGAATCAATGTGCAATGTTTTTCCTTCTTGGGAACTAATTGTGAAATTTCAACGTATTTTTTTCTAGTTGTTCAATTATAAAGTAATCTATTCAAATATAGTGACCAGCAAAGCGGGTATGTATATATCATACTTGCCAACATCCTAATTATCAATCGGAAGATTTTTAGTACACACACCTTTTTCCACACCACTTTATTTTTAGAGTAATTATCTAGAAATATAGTTACAATTAAATAAGTATAAAATTACTCTAAATAAAATGATACTTTTAAAAAATTAAAGAACACGCTTTTATAGAAATGTGAACTAAAAAGCACAAAATATCTATGTTAGCATTAAAATGCAGGGTAAGAGAAAAACGTGTGAGTGACACACCATAATATTTACATACACTTAAATCTTTAATTAAATAATTTAGAATTAAACAAAAACTATTTTTGCTTTACCTCACAGCCACAGCGTTCACGTAGGGAAAGTCTTTTTTTACAATATAAATTTTTTGTTTGCTCCCAGAGCGGTTACAAACATACATACAAACATACATACAGGTGAAGCTAATAAAAGCGTGTTAAAAAAAACGGGTACTAAAAGTCTTCCGATTATTAAATGAGATGGTTAGTAGATATGATATATATATAGTGTGTGTGTAAAGTTGGTTGTTTCATCTGTAAATGTTATGAATGTTACAAAGCAAAAGTATACATCTTTGTTTTTCGTGATTGTGTGAGTGTGATCAGTTTCTTAAGTAATGAATACGCAAAATTAGTGCTTCTAAATTTTAATATAAATTCTCTGATGCATGAATTAATAAATTAAAGCTATAAGGTCAGTGATAATACTGAGATACAAACGTATCTACTATGGTTATGCTCATAACTAAAAGGTAATTCGATGACACAAGATTTTTTAAAGGAATAAGTAATAAGTTTATCTTATAAATAAGGACCGCATTGCGAATACGGTTTCAGAATGCTTGTGTTGAAACCAAAAGACATTTTTAATAAAAACCAAAGTTTAATCGAATTACACGTAAACAGTCTGTTAGTAAAATAACATGCACTAGAGGACAAAACCTGTAAGGACGGATGATAATAGCTAAGCTATTTAGACTTTTATTTATTTATTTTTCTTTTTTCGTGTACGTAAACAAATACTTCATAGATTCTATTGAAACTTAACTAATGATTTTCAAATATTTTCTAGTTTTTGCTAAAATGCACAATGATTCTTTAATTATACCCATTACTCTTCGTCGATTCAAACTCAAAACATTGGTAAAACCCCTTACACTTTTTAGAAAGTACTCGATATATCAACATTACTATCCATGATATCTTTCCGAGTTTTAACGAAATTTGCTTGGATATTTTTTTAGAATTTGTCAATACATTTGGCTAATAAATTATGCAAAAGAAAGTTCGTTAACAATTGCGCATTTGTAGTTAAAAATTATTTAATAAAAATGCTCATATTTCATTAGATATTTGATATTTTTGTATTCAGATAAGTTAATGATAATAAGTTAATAAGATAATAAGATAATAAGTTGTCTCATAGTAAGTTAATTCAGTAAGTTATGTCTAATGTAGAATTTCAAATTGTCTAAAAATGAAATTGCTTTGGTTTTAAAACCTTGTATATTATGAACAAAAAACGAATGAAAAATTGTCGATGTTATTAAAAAACCTTTATATCTTCGTTAATATAAAAACAATTCTCATATAAGTTTAAATCTATAATTAAAAAATAGCTTATAATCATATACTATAGCTACAACTAATTTCAAGCATTTTTTTTTTTTTTTTTGTACAGGGTGGATCTTAAAGATTATATATTTTTGGTTAATTTGTGAGTGATACCTTTTTAGCCTTCGGGACAAAATTTTCACTGTAATACATGTTGCATGACATATTCTTTTTACCGCTAAAATTACAAGAGAACCCACGAAGTATTTATTTAGATATTCGAAAAAACTTCTAGATCGTTTAGATATTGCCATCCATTCTTATGTTCTGTCTACAGTTTTTTCAAGTTTTAGGGAATTCACTTATATGTTTTTTAGTCATTTCAATGATGTAGAATAATTTTGGCTTTTCTCAAAAAGTTACATTAATTAACAAAATGATTTTTGTGTATTCATGGTTAAATTATTTGAATTTTATCCTCAACGATCCATGACAGATATGCCACTGGATTATGTATAACCGGGAAAGAAAAAAAAAAGTTAAACATGAATATCCAAAATTGTTTTTTATTTAAAGTAACTTTTTAGAGGTTGGTTGGTTGGCTGGGTTTGTCGCAGTAGTGCTTCTGGCAATTTGCGACGGTCTGGGACACGCCCGTGGTTCAGAGACATACCATTGCAGTTTTGATCCGCTTCGGAAGGAATGGCGTCTCCGCTTCGGTGACCCCCCCAGAGGTATAATCTGGATGGGGCCATGGAGGACATTGCGGCCACGACGGATTTTACGTGCATGAGCCACCATTAGTGTGAACGACGATCTTTAACCATCTCGTGTATCGAAACCACAATCGTCCAGTCACGAGCTCGGTGGTCTACCGACCGGGCTAGCGCAGGCCTAACATTTTAGAGGAATGCCTGAGTGCGGATCTCGTTTTCTTTAAAAAAAATTACTTTTACGTGTCCTGGAAGCAACGTATTGTAAGATAGCTGTTACTATAGAAGAGTTAATAACATATTGGATTTTTGAATAACAATATATTTTAAAGAAATATTCAATTTTTTTACTATCGGAAAATCAACATTTTAATAAGACAGAGATAACTTTACAGAAGTGGTGGTATGAATATATCCGAAACGTTAGAAGTTCTGCAAAACATATAAAATACATAATGAGACAACGTATTTGTAAACAAGATATTAAAACCTTGTAAATATTTATTTTTATTATTCGATATATATATATATATATATATATGAATAAATTAACAAATGTTTGAAATGATTATTATCCTATATTTAAGTTTTGCATTTCCTTTTGCAGCAATTTTGCGCATTGGTGCGAAATTACAAATTACAAATTTGTAATTCTCCGGTTGGTTTTTCTAACCTTTAAACTTTTATTTTAATTTTATCCTATACATATCCTTTTCAAAAGTTTCCTATATATATGCATATATATATATATATATATATATATATATATAACAGGGATCGTACTCCTCGACCTCTTTCCAGGGCACTTTTAGAGATGAGAAATTGCCGCCTTTTTTATACAATTATTTTTATACAACAACTTGAACCCTATTTAATCACGACTTATTACTATAAAAATATGATGAATATTACTATTTGAAAATAGTGGTAGCAAAAAAACTTGGAAATTTCTCACCTTTGAAAGCATCCTAAAAAATGGGAGGGCATTAAGACCCCTCATATATAATAATGACTTCAGTTAGTTGATATATATATATATATATATATATATGCTTTTATCCACACTAGTTTCATTATGCATAGTTGCCAACATTTTAATTTATTCCGGAGAAATTTTAGCCCTGCCTTTATTTCGCACCACTTTATATGTAGTATAATTTTATCCAAGATATAACTACGATAAAATTAGAAAAAAATACTCCTAAAGTGGTATTTAATAAAGGCTTGGCTAAAAAGGCTCCTGAATAAATTAAAATTTTGGCAACTCTGAGTAAGGGTCAATCACGCTGTTGCCTAACTTAGGGACTTTTTTACTCAGTAATCACCAATAATTCTGAGGAGTGCTTTTTAATATACATGATAGACGATTAACCTTCTATGTAATTAGGCAAACATTACAATGGAAAATTAGTGTTACGTATTGAATAAAAATGTCCCTAAAATTCGCAACATTGGTTAATCATGAAGGTTTCGCTTATTATCTTAATGGAAGATTCGCCAGAATAATTATTTGGGACATAAACCCAGATTAACAATTCTCATAGCTGCCAATATTTTTAATTTATTCCGGAATGTATTAGTACCCGTCCCTTTTTCACGCCGTATTTGTAGAATAAATATTTCACGATTAATAGTAATTAGTAAACATTGAAGAAAATTACTATACGGTCAGTGCTGCCAAATCATGAATAAATAAATTATTGCTTATTAAACAACCAGTATTTAAACTTTTGAGACAATTTTGATCAGTTAAACAATCAAATTATTAAAAAAAAAAAAAAAAAAAAAGACATAAACATTTCATAAAATTAATTTTTCTTGAAAAATAACCACTAAAAATTTTAAACCATTTTATGATAATCATGATATAGGACTTTATATAAAAACAAAAATCCTGATTTTCATTTAGAATAGAATGGAATAATACTCGAATTAAACTCCCTTATCACGCAAAATATAAGAAAATAATTATCCTTTTTATCATTCTAAAACAGGGAATACTTGATATGATTGATGAAATATAAAAATTTATTTAAGTGTTTCAACAATTTTATTGTCTAGAAGCATGCATTTCTTCATTTTTCTTAAACAAAATAACGCTTATTCATTTTTTATTTATTTATTTTTATTTTTTTCTGGGGGAAAAGGGGGGGGGAGGTGCTCGTGATAAATGTTTTATGTTGGACAACAATTCCCAGGTCACTTTTCGTTTTAATTAGTACTATATATATGTGATAAATTTGAAGTAAACTCTAAAGCGACAGTGTTTCATTAACATTTAATTAATTGTAGCATATTCTTGCTGTGTTTTGTAGACAGGTTAACATCATCGAATACATATGTATGTATATATAATTATATATGACATAAATTTGAGACAAGTTAAATTTCGGTTAAATGCAAGTTTAATTCCATATATATTAACAAAAATTTAAATTATTTAACTTTAGTTCTATTGACAATGACTAATATTATAGACTTTTTTTTATTATTATTTTTTATCACGTTTGTGTCAAACTCTTTTAGAAAAACATATAATAAGTACATCACTTTTTTCTTATTAATAAAATTTTAATAATTTAGTTACTATATCCTTTGATTATTAATTTATTCTGTAAATATTTTTCTTTATTTAATATGCTGTTCATAAAAAAAATAATTATAATAAACATTTACGTTTTATTATAAATAAAAAACTGGTGCATAATAGATATTTAAACATAAAAACTTCTTTTCACACCATAAAACAAATAAAAGCACTATTGGTTTCGAAAGACAAAGCCTTTTTTTCAGGTGTAAAAGAAATGTGGTATTACCTAGGAGGCAAGGGGGACGCGCAGCACAACCAGCCAGTAAGATCGATGCATGCAGCAACAAAACATAACAATAAAAAATGAGAGAAAAGATAAAAAAAAAAGCGATTTTTATTTTATTTTATTTTATTATTTATTTATTTATTTATTTTTAATTTTTAATATTAATAATTTATTTTTATTTAACTTATTTTCAAAACACTAATTAATTATTTTCATTTATATTTTACTTTACTTTGTAATTCATATTTTTATTACATCATTAAAAAAAATAATATTATTATTTAATGGAGCTAAACAAGTTGTTCCAGGCTGAAGACAGCAAAGTGGAATCAGATTTTTCATTACAATTTTGTCACGATTAAGATAGATAGCTAAAGGTTTCCTGGAAATTTTCAAAACCGATTCTCTTTCCCATTATTTTATGGTGTGTTAAGAAGATCTTATGTTTAAATACTTACGTTTTAAACACTTCGAACCAATATTCAAAAAAAAAAAACAAAAAACAAACAAAAAAAAAAAAAAAACATATGAGAGCTTCCAAACCTCCGAAAATTCAGCAACTATTTTCGAAAAGTTATTTTTGGCTTATTTAATGTCAGTATTTTCGTTATTAACACATTGTTGACCGCGTATTTTCCTATTTTTTATTTCTAAGTCCCGACCTTTTCTATTTCTTTAAATGTTATACTGTTTCACGAAAAGAACTTTTTGTATTCGTGTATAAATCGCTTAGTTTTATCTTCGGCAATTGATACGGTAATTACCACCGAAAAATATAAACACAGATAACACTCAATGAATTAAACACGAATACACAAAATTAATTAATTATTATTATTTTTTTTTTTTTAAGAGGCACGCCTAAACATGGAGCTAGACTTTTCAAAGGGACGTGTTAACTCGTGAACGGTCAACAAAGTGTTAAAATTAGTAAAAAATTCTATTATTATTATTACTATTACTATTATTATTATTATTATTATTATTATTATTATTATTTTATTCTTAATTTGTATAAAGCAGTTGTTAAAATTTGCTTAGGGCTTTGTCTACATATTAAGACTTGCATTTTGATTCCATATTCAAATTTCTGAGATCAACAATATTCGGAAAAATGTTTAGTTTATACATAGCCTATTTAATTAGATGCCTGTCGCGAGGTTTATAAACTTGGCAACATTTGAAGCAGTAGACAGCGCCACCTGGTACAGATTGCGTGACCTTTTTATTCAACTTTCACCAATGATTTTAAGAAGTGATATATGCTATATATAATTGACGTTTCTTCGATTCTAATCGCCTTATATGTATATTATAGCCCACTTAAAAAAAAACATTTTGGTGGATGTTGAATAAAAAAAATCACGCAATCTGTACCAGGTGGCGCTGTCTACCGCTTCAACTGTTGCCAAGCTTTCGAGCCACGCGACAGGCAGAGCCTGATTTAGGCCGGGGCACTCTCTCACCGGAATATTTTTACAATTATTTTTTACTTTATGTCATAGAAATTCCACGTTTTGACTAGGAAATTATTTTTATAAAAAATGAACGGTGTAAAACAATCGAATTTACTCATGATTATTAGACACCAGAATTCTTTTAAAATAATTTTTAATGAGAATTTTTTGTTTATTATAAGAGGAAAGCATTGCTTAAAAAATAATGGTGTAAGTGTAAATAATGTGTGCCCCGGTCTAAATCAGTCCCTGGCGACAGGCATCTAGTTTAGGAGGCTATGGTTTATACCTTTAATTAAATATTGATAGAATTAGAAGCGAAAATGAGTTAGGGGTAAATCCATATATTTAGGAAAGTTAAATTGAGATCTCATGCAGAAATACATTGTATTTATTGAGAATATAACCGGAAAAACAAGTATGAAAATTTTATATATAAAATAAACTATACGTGTCGTAACTAAGTCATTGTATTTATAACTTAACACTTTCCCGACCACTGACGTAGATTCACGTCATTTGAAAACCTATAACTTCACCAGTGGGCGTTTCTTTCGCGATTTGTATGTTACATATTTATTAAGAACATACCCAATAATCAAATTTATACAGTTAAATATAATATGGATACAAATATGTTGATGAAGAAGAATATAATTGTAATGTATATCCATTTGTAATATAAATGAGAAGATAGAAAATTTTGTTCTGAAATATTGTAGTTTGGGAGAATAACGCCCACAAGCGGACCTCACTGTCAAAAAGACAAAATCATGCGGTCGCGAAAGTGTTAACCTGTATGGATAACTATTTTAATTCCTAACATGAAAAATATTAAATAATTAACTGTACGTATGAAATTGGAATGTTATATTAATTTTATTTTTTAAGTATTTATTTGTAATGAATTTAAATGTTCTGATTTTGCTGGATATAAATAATATTTCACCTTCCCTTCCGGTAAGAGATTTTGTATGCTAAAGAATTTACAAACATGAAATACCCTATTTTTGTTTCAATGAAAAAAATCATGATTCTTTCCCGAAAAAATACGCTAACATTACTTTAATAAAAATCTAATATTAAAGTGTGCTTAATTCTGGGACTTCTATAATGTGTACAAACCGTAAACATTTTTTTTCTTTTTTTTTTTCTTAAATATGATTTGAAAATTAGTTTTTTTTTTTCTTTTTTTTTTTTTAATGTAAGTGAAATAAATTAATAAATCCCTTTATGTGTTAAACTTTAAATAATGTGAGGCGTACGAAACAATATTCAAATACAAAAATATGGATGACTAGTGTAACACAAAAAATTAGCGGGAAAAGTTATTTTATATTTAAGAAAAAACAGATATTCCTTCTTTGAACGATACTTCCCGCCTATACCCGTTACTCTAAAACGCTGTATTATCTAACAAAATAATTTCACATATCCGTGATTATACAATGGAGATTTTGTTCACAACAATACAAGCTATGCATGCCTTTGGAGTTTTTAAATACTATGGTCACATACAGAGTCAAACACGAATGCGCTAAAGAATTTTTTTAAGTAAAATATTAATTCAATGATATTTAGTAGGTGGGGTCCACTTCATTTGAAATATCATCATATCAAAATCTCCTGCCTGTAATGCTTTAGTTTACAAAAATAATTTAATTTATGTTGTACTAAACATTGGAATGTTACCAAGAAAATTATTAGAATCATAAAGATAAAAAAATATATACCAGCAAAACTTACCACGTACATTTTTCACTTTTTGTAATTAATGATACGAATAATTAGTGACGGCTATAGTTGCCAATTTAGCACCTTTTGGCTATTGGAAAATTTTAGTGAATTATTTATGCTCAACCGTAATATGAAAGGAAATATCGCTATTATTCAAAAATTAATGCTAGGAATGATCTTTGAATGTGAAAACCTGTTTCTGACGATGCTAATTCTACTCGTGAAAAAAAAAAAAAAGTAGCTCAAACTCAATATATACACTTTTTTAAATATGAACTTATTAATAATTTTCATCATTAAAAATATGTTTTTTAATGATGAAAATATGCATGGGATATGCATGAGTAATTTCATATTACAAATTATTTAATTTTATTATTATTTTTTATTGGATATGTTTTGGGGAAGATATGAAATGAAATCTGTCAGTTCATTTGACTTTAGAATCCTGAGATTTAGACAGCTTATATCTCTCTTAAAAACTGAGAGAAATATATAAACTATGCTATTTGAAGGGATGGTTTGATCCAAAAAAGCTCAAAAGAAAATGCCAGAAATGGGGATGCTTTTGAAAAAATGAAGTTGATGCCAGTTTTAATATGTTTACGACCCCTAAGCAAAATCTCAGTTTATCACTGTAAACTTGACGTTATTACTAATCGACTGGTACCATCTTCAAGATTATATGACGATTTGCGACGAAATTAGTCGTGAGTGCTTTTATTTTATTATTAATATTGAAAACTGTGCAACTATTTTTTTAACTAACATTGTTGATGAAAAACTGATTTGTCTCACCCACGAATGGTATAATAACAACAGGGCGCGAAATTTCCGCTCGCCAGCTCACCATTCGCGAGTGGAAAGTTTATTGTGGCGAGTAAAATTTCGGTCTAAATATAGAGAGAATTCTTACAGTATACGGTGCTACAAAAAAAAAAAAAAAAAAATCAACTTAAAAACGCAAAATCATGCAAATCTTAGGTAGTGTGACCAAACAGTCTCTTTTTAAGAGGACAGTCTTCTTTTTCAACGCTCTGCCCTCCTAAACGAAAAAAGACATTACAGGACTAAAAAGTCTTCTTTTTTATGTTTTTGTCACCTGTCTTCTTTTTCAAATGAAAACGATTTAGTCCTTAATTTAAAAAATTTCGCAAAACTGAAAAGCTCAACCGGCTGTTCGCTGTATCGAACGGTGAGCACTAACTTTTTTCTCTGTTATGTTCGCAAAAGAACAACTTTCTAATAAACTTGCCAAAGCATATTATGGTTTATGTCTATTCATATTCTTCGAATTGCGAAGAAATAAACGTATTCCGTATATTTGTACAGTTCTTTGATCCAGAACATGGAATCACTACTGAAATTGTCATGAAATCATTAAAGAAGGTGATGCTCCGGTTGATATGCGGTGAGTTGACGTGTGTTCTCACTTTTGCATGAATAATATTCCTCATAAAAATAGGCCCACCAGTGACAGAGAGGTTCTGTCCTCGAAGCTGGTATACGTGAGGCGCTGGGTTTGATATACGATCGCGCTCGTTGGCTTAGTCGCTAGGAGTTTTCCATGGTTTTCTCCGAAAATAGCGTAAATATGGGTTAGGACCTCTTAGAAAGACTCCACGGAGGAGTCTCTTACTCAGGCCTAGAGCCCTATTGTAGACAATTGGCCTTAATGATAACATACTACCACCACATCACAAAAATATGCAAAAGTTAGTTGAATTCATTTTATGTCCTCCTGGTAAAAACGCTCCCTCAAAGCGAGTGTTTTCTTCAATGAACAAAATGTAGACATGGGGGAAAAAATCCCCTTTACATACCTATTTTAAAAACTTATTAACTACTACGACTAATTTAGGTTATTCTTGTGAGAATTTTTATAAAATGTTGATAAAGAATGACTGTTCGTTAAAACAAATGGTTTCATCTGCCGAATATTAATTTTATTTTTTCATTTGCCAATTTTATTTTTTCTTTTATGATTATGATTTTAATAAAAAAAATGTCTACTAACTTTTTTTGTGTATCTGCATGAAAGTATCACAAAAAAAGTTTTTGTCTATAGCAAAAATTAATAATTAAAAATCATATATATATATACATACATATATATATATATATATATATATATATATGTATATATATTGCCCAGTGACACCTATAAAAATTAAGGAATTTTCCTCTCGTATCCGTATATTATTAATTTAAATTAAGGTGTACTGATCCAAATTCACCATTTGAGATAAAAATGTTTGCACCAATTATGTAAAGTAGCTTGAAATAATCATTCTCATTCAATTTTGTGTCCTCTAAAATTACCTCTTTTTCAAAATTGAATGTCTTCTATTTTCTTGTAAAATAAAAGACCTAATTTCTCCTCTTTTTCCAATAAAAAAATCTGGACACCTTATACGTAAAAAATAGAGTAAGTCAATCATATATTGTGGCGAGTAACTTTTTTTTTAAGCGAGTGTAATCTAAGTTGAAATTTCGGGCTTTGATAACAATAATAATAAAATGCTAAACATTTCAAAATAAAAAGCATAATATCTTAAATCGTTGATATATATCTTTATTCGTTTTTACCTGTTCAATTATACGAACATAATTTTTTTTTAAAGAATATTAAAAAAAAAAAAAAAAAGTCACGCATCCAATGTTGCCAAATTAAGGGCCTTTTTTATTCAATATATACCATTTAGTTTAATTTTTATGGTTTCATAATCACTACGAACAAGAATCGTCTTTTATTAACTTCAAATATCACTCCTCACAATTATTTGTGATTATTGATTAAAAATGCCCCCAAATTTGGCAACAGTTTACGCCATAGCTGCCAATTTAGCACCTTTTGGGTGCCGGAAAAATTTAATAGAAATATTTATTTTTTTCTTTTTTGTATTGAGTGAACTATAACGGTTTTTACTGATAAAGTTAATATATATATATATATATATATATTATTATTATTATTATTATTAAAATTTTCCGGTAGCCAAAAGGTGCTAAATTGGCAACTATATTTTACGAAGGGTTTGTACGGACTAACTTATTATCAATGACACTTCCACCAGTAACTTCGAGCACAATTTCTTTTAAAAATTTATTGGATTTCAACAAATTTTCCTTGTAGATTAATTCGTAGAGACATTGAATGTGAGTATGCAGGCTGTTGTAAAATTTACTATGAACTCTTTAATTACACATAATAAACAGGAAATCTATATATGTAAATGTATATATAAATATAATAAAAAATTTTTTTCTTATATATAAAAGGAAAAAACGGGCATATTATTTGTAGTTCTGAGTATCGGTGTTTTGTATCAAAAGATATATTTCCAATAATATAAAAGTAGAAATATTCAAAGTGATATTTAAAAAGCTTATTTCACGTATGCCTCGAGATAATTTCTTTTTTGAGATTTTAGATTTCGATTCTTTTACTTTGAAATTTTTGCAGCTTTTACTTTTTTACTTTTTAAAAATTGTATATCAAATGACTCTTTAAAACCTTAACAATACTTTTTTTTTTCTCAAGAACATAAATATATATATATATTATTCATTGCCTATTTCTAAATTAGAGCAAATGTACTTCTAAAGTCTAGAGAAAAACTATCAAAACAATTTTCATGTTGACAGAAACGATTATCCAAACTAATTAATTTGAGTTTAAGAAAATGTTCTGGATATTTTTTTTATTATACATATATATATAATCTTTATGCGCTAATAATAAATAATAATGAACAAAAATGCTTCTTATTTTCGAATAAATATATGTTACAAGAACAACTACAAAAAAAAAAAAAAAAAAAAAATCATATTCTGTATATGAATTCAATCTTAAGAGTAAATTAAGGACTAAAAGCAGACGCTATTGTCTGCGACTGAATATTTTATGAACCCCAATCAAACAATATTTTTTTACTTACTCAAATCTTTTTATTCATAAGAAAGACGAATACTAGGTCTTTTGCATTTACATATTTTTTGTTATAGATATTGTTAAGACTTTAATATAATGAACACGTACGTATTATTTATGCTTAACTTTTTCATTTGTTTGCTCCTCGTTATTTATTTATTAGTTTCAAAACAAACGATGCATATTTAAAAATCTTTTTTTTTTTTTTTTTTTTTTTTGTATTATTTCACTTATTTTATCAACATTGTTATTTTCATCGTCAGTCCAATTAATTTCCATCTCTTCAAATGAAAATATTTTTTTTCTATAAATTTGCTTTCATTGTTTTACATTATAAGCATTAATACATATTTTTTTAATATAATTCAGTTTAGTCTTCAAATTTAGAATTTATGTTGTACCTTTACGTCTGTCTTTTAATTGAAAAACGGCATAAGTTTAACGCATTAATAACTTATATGTGTGATTTTCATATAAGCTTAAAATTTCCCAAAATATTGATTAATTTGATTAGATGTGTTACAATTTATATTTGTTAGAACACATATTTTTGAATAATAATTGTATATATCGGGTTCAGACAAACCTGTAAGACCATAGAAACCTAAACTATCATAATAGTGTTTTCTCGGAATTACTTTTTTCTAAAAACTCATCCACTACAATTTTCGGGCAATGAATATAGTTTTAAATTTACAGTTTAATCTTATGACAAAAGTTGCTATTCATAGTTAGACTTGTAAAAAAAATAAGACTTGTAGGAAACTTGTACAAATAAAATTATATATATATATATATATATAAATAATGAAGAAGACGCTAGTTAAAAATAATAATAATAATATTTTATCATTTGTCATATGAAACAATCTCTAAAATATAATGGTTAATATTCACAAAGCCTAATTTATAGAATAATTTTTTATATTACACAACTACGATTAAAATAAAAAAATAAAAAATAAAACTCTTAAAAAAAACTAGTATGGAAAAAAAAGGCGGTCCTAAAAATGCTCCGGAATTAATTAAGGAAGTTGGCAACTCTGGTGTTATACGACTGCAGGGACTAAGTACTGTCGTCACGCCCCAGGCGTCTTATAACCGTTAATATTTAATAGTCTATATAGTAATACGCATTTAGACACATTTATTGTGAAAATAAATGAAATTGGAATAACCTTTTGGTATATAAAAGTAAAATAATTTATGTCTACTATTTTAGTATAAAGGCAAAAATAAGTTATGAAAACACGGAAGTTGAATTTTTTTTTTTGCGTTTTATTTATGCTCCGTGCATCAGAATTCAAAAACTGCTTATTTTTGATAGGTCTAAAAGCCAGAGCCTGATTAAGGGGGAAGGACACATTATCTCCGCTCTCACCGGAATATTTTTACAATTATTTTGTCATAGAAATTCCATGCTTTGACGAGGAATTATTTTTTATAAAAAATGAACGGTGTAAAACAATCCAATTTACTCAACGTTATTAGACACCAGAATTCTTTTAAAATAATTTTTAATGAGCATTTTCTGTTTATTATAGGAGGAAAGTATTTGTTAAAAAATAACGGTGTAAGTATAAATAATGTGTGCTTCCCCCTTAATCAGGTTCTGCTAAAAGCACTTGTATAAACTACGTTTCTTCCAATGAAACCGCATTCAACAAATTTGGTGGTGTATAACTTAAACACTATTCTGATAAGAATTGTAAATAAACATTAAATACTCAAACATCTCCTATTTAGCACGAAGGATAAATGAGTTCGAACTTTAACCGTCATTATATGCAGATAAATTCATATAACATACTTGCCAACATTTTTAATTTCTAAGTTAAATTTATCACCACTACTTTTTAATAAACAATGTTGTATCAGTTTTCGACGATTCAATAAAGTGAAAATTTTTGTTGAAAATTTTCAGTACGAAGTCTCCCACCAAAATTTGTAGACTTCGCAACTATGCATACACAGAGCCTGATTAAGGGGGAAGCACACATTATTTATACTTACACCGTTATATTTTAACAAATACTTTCATCCTATAATAAACAGAAAATGTTCATTAAAAATTATTTTAAAAGAATTCTGGTGTCTAATAACGTTGAGTAAATTGGATTGTTTTACACCGTTCATTTTTTATAAAAAATATTTCCTCGTCAAAGCGTGGAATTTCTATGACATGAAGTAAAAAATAATTGTAAAAATATTCCGGTGAGAGCGGAGATAATGTGTGCTTCCCCCTTAATCAGGCTCTGTGCATACAACAGTCCGTGGGGTGAGAACTGATATCATTCAAATTCGTTTGCCATGTCATGCAACTAAGTGAATATTTGCACATGTGTTTAACATGATATTTCTATTAAAAAAAAAAAAAAAAAAAAAAAAACTGCAGTGTTCCCCAATAGGCACTTGTACATTAATTTTTCTTTCTTAATTATGTCTGTCTGTCCTCTGAGTTTTTGTCCACGCTCTAACTCCAGTAAATATTCATGAAATTCCTCGAAACTGATATATGTTATTCAAGGTCACTACGGGATGTTCTCTATTGAAAATGGAGTAAATACCGCGAATAGTTTGTGCACAAGGACACTCGAAAGAATTCCAAAGCATTGCGTTTTATGAGAGATATTTCTATAAACCGTATTTTAATACATTTATTTTGCAAAAATCATAATGAAGTTTATATTTATCATTCATATGCACAAAAAAGGGTTTTCTACAGCATTTATTGTTTTCTTTGATTAGCATTAAGATTTACCAGGCCACACAAACATGTTAGGCGTTATAATAAGGCATTAGAAAAATAAAAGTTTTTTTTTTTTTTTTTTTTTTTTTTCAACAAGCAATTATACCTAAAAATTCATAGCCATATAGTGACAAAAATTTAAAATTCTCCAAGGAGGTCTTATAATAAAACTGTAATATTAAAAGATATTGTGAATTTCTCTCTATTCTAAAAAAATATTACTGCCGTCTTGTTCATTTTGTATGTCTAGCATATGCTTCCGTCCAAAATATTAGAAAATTTTTATTAAGATGTCGGACGTAAAAATAGATTTTTCACGTGTTATTTCATTTAAAAAAAAAGTTCTAGTATTAAGTATTTTGTATTGCAATATGATATCAAATATGAGGATTTCTACAATATTGCTCGGATTTGTCTTGTGTTATGCACTAATAATATTCCTATTCAGTGAAAGGGAAAACTGCGAATAGATGGGTAGAGCCCACCAGGGGTTATTGAGATATGTGAGTCTAGTGGGCGAAGACTCCCTTGGAGGTTGGTGAGTGGGATGAGCAGGTAGTGGAACCTCTCAGTAACTGAAAACAAAAAAAATGCAATATCCTATAATATACTTACATATTTTGTATTAAATAACAAAATGGATTTGAGTTACATTACTATAAATTTGAATTAATTTTTCAGCAAATATCGTGAATAAATGGATAATTAAATTGCTTGAGTTATTAAAGTAGACATTGACTTAAAAAGCTAAAGAATATTTTTCACATATTTATTCTTTCCAATCTCTGTCAATAATATAAAATTTATATATATATATATATATATATATATATATATATATATCAAGATATAAATATGATTCCAGACATTATAATTTTTAAAATCTGGGATCAGATCGTGAAATTTATTGTACAGAAAATATTTTGATTGATTATCATTTTTAATGTACAGTCAGGAAAAAAAAAACACACAACACTTGCTGTAATTTCGTTATTAATTGACGCAGAAAAATCTAATAGACGCCATTCAACAGTGAATTAAGTGCACTTTTTGAAAATGATGTCAAATTTTGAATTAGGGGTCATCTAGATATTGAAATGAACGCCAACTTTGATTTCTTCAATACCAACACCCAATTTTGACTTTATAATTGAATTCTGAGAGTCTGGCAGTGCGGAAAAGCATACAGTTTGTATACTTTACTTTAACATTCATAGATTTATAACCTAAAATAAGTTGGGGATTTATGTAGAAATCCAGAAAAATAAAATTAAGATCTTACAAAAATTAGAAATAATTTTACTGTTTCACACCGGAAATTTTTTAAGAAAAGAATTATTATAAAAATTAATAAAGAAAAAAACTATCATTTTTGCCGTATCTTAGCTATCCTTGATTTCGGTTTTTTAAAAACGTATATACTTAAATACTTCATTAGAGAATGCATTTTAGATTGGTCAGACAACGTTCTCTGAAAAGTGTTCGATAATTTTCAATTCAAAAGTGTCATTATGGCTATACTGATCACCAATTTAACTTAAATTTTTCTTCACTTTATTTTGTACGTGTGACATAATATAAGAATTTAAGTAATTTATATATACAAATAACGATGCATAAACTAAATCTTTTCTGATAAAATACTGTAAGGTATCATGAAGTAAACATTAAACAATTTTAATCGTACTTACTAGTTTTGGTCAGTTTAACGCTTTGTAACTGTACGATTTGTTTTATAATTTCTATGAAAATATAGTTTCTTAATTAAAATATATTTATAAAAATAATTTTTAATGACGAAAGTATTCTTAAAATAATAATCACCCCCGCCCACACACACACACAAAACAAATAAATATATAGAAAAAAGAAGCAATATATGAGCTAATAAACTATTAACTTTTCGTCTATAACGGTAGTTAAGAAGCGATATAGCAAGTCTTCATAGCATTCCAATATCAATCTTTTTTTTTTTTTGAGAATTTTTACGTTTCACCTATTTCTCTATTTTAAACAGTAAGCCCCGCGAATTATTCTCCCGAGTTACAATATTTTAGAAAAAAATTTTTCGTATTCACATTTATATTACAAACGAATATACATTATAGTTACACTCTTTTTAATCAAAACTATTATATCGACAGTATGTTGATACTACAAATATGAATATTGGATATATTTTTAAGGAATAAATGACATACAAATTCCGAAAGAAACGCTGGTGAGTTAAAGATGTTAAAACGACGTGAATCTACGTTAGCTTAGCAGTCGCGAAAGTTTTAACCTTAACCCCTTAACGTGCGCTATCCTCGCTCCGAGGCCGCAAAATTTAAGTTCCAGCAGCAAAAATTCATCCCGGAAATTTTTTAGCAAAAATTCGCGTTTATAACATATCAGAAAAGGCCGGTATTTTTAAACCTAAAAATTTTAAATCTCTTTTAGTTTAATATAGTTCATGGATTCCGGTGGCAGTATAATTTAAATGTTTCAAATTGTCTTGCGCCGCAAAGGTTTAATGTCTAAAAATCATTTTTTTCTTTCATTTCTTCACGTTTGACGTTAATGTTATACATTTTGATCAATAAATAAAAATTAAAAAATTTTTGTTTAATTCCCTCTGTTATTTTTAAAGGTTTTCTTCGTTATTTCATGCAAAACTATATGAGGGACGGCCCCCTAAGCCTCTCCAAATGGAAGATTTATATATATATCTTGAAAACTGATAACTGCAATGAGCTGCAAATTTGCTGCAACTGCTTTAGCATTAGTATTCATTTTATGTTAGAAATTAATATAGGTCATAATTCATAATTTTTTTGAATATGAATTTATTAATATTTTTCGTAATTAAAAATATTTTTCAGAATCAAAAGTGACAATGGATTATGTATGGGTTTCTTCACTGTATCTCGTAAGAAAAAAAAAATAATTTTGTGCAGATATTAATAAAAGTTTGAAATATGTATTTAACATTAGTACATTCAATCTTTGAAGGCTTATAACTATATATGTAAATATATAAATACCTATATAAATCAATATTTTCACATCTACGCGACCCCAGGAATTCAAATATAAAATAAAAATAGGGCATTAACATTGAAAAAATCAAAGTTGGTGCATGTTTTAATATGTAGACGACTCCCAATTCAAAATTTCACTTTATTTTTTAAAAGTACTCTCAGTTCCCAGTCGAATGATACCTATTATATTTTTGTGCATCGATTAGCAACGAAGTTACATTGAATGTTGCGTTTTTTTTCCCCCGACTGTACATTTAATCTGATTTAATTTACATAAGAAACATTAGAAATATAAGACAGTCCACACAACGACATACTTGCCAACCTAACCCGGAAGATTGTTAGTTCCTGCCCCTTTTTGTACGCCACTTAATTTTTAAAATAATTATCTTCAAATGTATTTACGATTAAATAAGAAGAAAAGTACACTAAAAAAAGACAGGTGTGAAAAAAATAGGCGGAAAGAGGCGGGACTAAAAATCTTTCGGATTAGGTTGGGAAGTAAGCAATCATTACAATCCTCAAAATAAACTACAATAAACTGTCAATATTAACTGTTTACCGAGTTTAAATTGTTAAATTACTATTAATTATTGAATTGTCTCACTAACAAAAACAACAGTTAAGTTTACGCAGTTAAATAGTTAAGTGTTTATGCAACATAAGCAAACATTTATAGGAGTAACACTCGTTCAGATATTTTACTTTGGTTAACATAATACGCAATAGACCTTGAAACGACTAGACAATTTCTAGACATTCATGCTGTAAATTCATGTTTATAAATTCTTAGGTCAGACAAAAGTATAGGGGAGCGTGGGGCTTGTTGTCACAGGGGTAAGAAGTAACACGCAATTTACGAAATAGTCTGTAACATTTGTGGTTAAATATTTTTATAAACATAATTCTTATGACGCGCTTTATAATTTAAGCACAATCGGTGCTCCACAAAAATGGTTAATGAGAGGTTCTGTACACGTGCTTAATTTTAGCTAGTTAGTGGGGAAAAAATATTTCGTAAATTTTGATTAAAGGTATGTTAATTTATACTTTAACGAAATGTTTATAGCTATTTATTTAGTCTGTGTGTTCAGTTATAAAACTCATGTTTAATTTCTTGTATAAATCGTTATCTATTTTTATAAATAAACAAAATGTCCAAAATCATACGATGGGGCAAGTTGAAAAAATTTTTGGGGCAAGTTGTTACATGTTAGAGGAGTGGCTTGTGGAGATGCCTACAGACAGAGGTCGAAGTCTCCTCCCATTTTCAGGAAACTTTCAGAAAGGAAAAATTTTTGGCTTCTTTGCCAATACTATATTTATACAAAAATATTTTCTGTGTTTTTATATTATACTACCGTGATTATTTAACCATGATTTAGAATCACGATTTAATCACGAATTAGAGAATACTGCACAAATTAGTGGTAGAAAAAAAGCAGAAACTTCTCATCAATGAGAGTGTCCTTAAAAAAAAGGGCGGAGAATTCAAACTCTACTAAACGCTCTCTGTGGCATAAAAATGGGTATAATGCTTAATTTGAAAAATGTGTGCCCACATTAAATGCATGAGAGGGAATAAAATATAATTTGCTTGAATTAATTTTAATTTTGACTATGGTTGACATCTATGTTGATTTTATCTTTAATTCTCTCTTTATTTTACTATAATCCATTTGATATAATTCATTGTTACTATACTAAGAAGGTTATAATTTAATATTAGTTATTAATTGTCTTTTTTATTAAATTAATAAAAGATTGTTAACAAAAAACATTTTGAAATATTGTCGTTTTTATTGTTAGGGTTCCCTTTGTATCCGTTACAATTTGTCCCACGTGTGTTACAATTTGCCCCAAATCCGGGGCAAATTGTAAAAGGCAAATAATTTTGAAAAAATATTTTTTTTTTTTTTGTGCTAAAATTAGCAAAATTAACGAAAGTTTTTTTTTTTTTTTTTTTTTTTTTTTTTATGAATATGATAGATGAATATGCATGCTATGAAAATAGCAATTGTAAACAGGAAAACGTAAATACATTTCAAAGTATACTTAATTTTCCAAAAACTGTTACAACCTGCCCCACGCTCCCCTACTACAATTTAAACAAACTAATGTTCATTTCATTTCAACAGTAAGCGTTCTATGTTGCATCTTAGAAATTGTCATATACATATAGAAAACACGCAAAACTCAAAACTAATGAAAGCAGAAAAACATATGCATGAAAAGCTTGAAATGCAACAAATAGCAGTTTTCATTCTATAATTTTTCAGTTGTATAAATGTACTGTGCGCTTCTCGGAATATATAATGAGCTTTTACATATTTATAGCTTTAGAATGTATATAAAAAAAAAAAAAACTGATGCTGAATCAGTTCCTGTTAAAATTAATAATCATGCAATAATGTTTGAAGCCTCTTAAATAATCAAAAGAAATATCTTCGATGGCAATTGCATTGCTGCAAAATCTTCGGCTTTTTTTACTGCAGACTTCAGATCAGTATTTTATAGTAATAAGTTTCAGGATATTAAATCACAGAAGTTTCTTATCAGAGGTTTTTACTGAAAACATGATGGTGATAAGCTGTATTTAGAAAATGTAAATTATAACAGATTTGTATATGATTAATATGAATAGATTTTAAAGCGAAATTGAATTTTTCTTTAGCCCCTTGCGTGTCCTATTTAATTTCACTCCCCTGGTCACTGTTGCCAAATTTCAGGAATTTATTTAATATCCGCCATTAAATTTTAACTATACCTGTTGCCTAAATATTTCAAAGTGTATTCGTTCGTTATATCTATCAAATATCACTCCTCAAAATTATTGGTGAGAGTTGAATGAAAGTGTAAATAAATTTTGAAACACTGTTTAGAGCGTAGGGCCACGAAAGGGTTAACTCATTAACGCCGCTTGGCAAGAAAACTTGCCATTAGATATTTTATTTTTTTTCCTATTTCAAATTTTTTTTTTTTTCCTATTTTTTTTTCCTATTTTTAAGTATTTCAAAGTCGGCGTTAATGGGTTAAAGATGTAAAGACATGATAACTTTCCCAATTTATTCCTGAGTGCTATAGTACCTACTCTTTTTTCACAGCACTCTCTCTCTCTCTATATATATATATATATATATATTACCGTATCTTCCGGCGTATAACGCGTAGGTTTGTTAAATCAGTTAGATACCGGGAATTTTAATTTACAGTAAAAGCTATTTCTTAACAAGCTTCTGTTTCTTACAAATATAGCTTTATTTGTAAATTAAATTTTCTGGTATGTAACTCCTTTATGTAACTTGCTCGTTATAAACCGGAAAATACGGTGGGTGTATCGGAAAGTCTTTTAGTTTTAATTTAAAATCATGACACCGAAATTTTTTCCTGGATAACATTTATATACCTTTTAAGAAGGTATTTGGTAACATATTATATAAGTAACATATTTTGGTAATATATTTTGGTAACATATTTTGGTAATATATTATTGTTAAAAAAAAAAAAAAAAAATCTGTTGACAATTTTCTAATTCAAAACGAATGGACTTTCCGTTGCATCTGATACTTATTTTCTACGACAGAACAAATTTAAAATTGCTACAAAGTTTTCTGATATGATATCTAGTGTAAAAAAAAAAAAAAAAAAAAAAAAAAAAAACAGAAATGGTAGCTAGATATACATGTCAAGCAAATATAAACATGCCTTTAAAAAATTGCATTTTGTTCGAATCAAGGAATGACTAAATAATATTCTTAAACAAGCTCTTCAAAATAATAAATTTTTAAGTTTCATAACTGTTTTTGAGATATTTTATTAAAAGTAGCTTACTTATGATAAAAAAAAAAAAAAAAAAAAAAAAAAAAAAAAAGCTTATACACTTTTTTTTTTCATTTTTACACAATCACTATATTTATGTATATATATACTATATATATATATAAATTCGACAAGACCTTTATCAAAAGTATTTTGCAAATAATAAAAAAAAAAAAAAATTCAACTCACTGAAATTTATTTGAAAACTTTTCAATTCTTAGGTAACTTGATAAACAATATGATAATATTTATCTACATACAGCAAGTACTTCAGTTTTGAAAATACTCATGTTTAAGAAATTCTATTAATGCAAAGTTCAAAGCTACGATTTTGTTTAATCTTAAGAAAGTCAAACGAATATTCTAAGATAAATAAGTTCTTATGCCTCGAACATACTTGACAGTGAGCTTCTTCTACCTTTAAGACAGATAATTCCAAATATATATGGATTCTTTGCGTCTAAGAAACGAGTTTTATTGATTTTTCAGAGAGAAACTTTGAACGGATAAAGAACAACATTATTTTGTCCCTGAACTGACAAGAACACGTAACTAGCCTATTAGTGAACAAAATTTAAGACCTTTGATTGAGTGTTCTCTAGTAATGTTTTCATGTATCAACCCAAATGTGTTTCTTGTGAAGGAGTGTTTCCTTGAGGAAAATGCTTCTTGAAGTAAAGAACAAACTCTAAAGCACCTAGCTCAAAGTTTTATTAATTAATGGCTACATTGTTTTGTTTAAGAAGAACTGAAGAAATTTCTAGAGTAGTGTTATCCCAATTACATAGAAATCTTTTCCTTTCAATCAATCTAAATTTTGCTATTAAAAAACTCTTTCTATAATGCATTTAAGAACAATTTTAAATGCGATTGCCAAGAAAAATAAAATTCCCGTAAAAGATTTTTAATAAAATGTGACGTTATTAATGTGTAATGCGGCATATTAAAGCACAGTTTTATTTTTCGTTTATTTACTTTTTAAGGACCGAAATCGGAACATTTGAGCATGCCTAGAAATATTTTATTCAATCCAAAACGATTATTTTTGAGGAAATTTACTTTTATAATACAATTAAACAAACAAAAGAAAAAAATCCTTTATTTATTTTTATTTTATTTTTGTTCGTAATTTCTAGTGGCAGTGTAATTTAAATTAGCACAATTGCTCCGAAATAAATTATAAAAGTTGGCAGCTCTGCATATGTGCTGTCTAATAAAAGCAAATGCATCCTTAACCCTTTCAGGGGCGGTGATGCCACTACAGCATCAGCTAAAGTTAACTTTCAACTGCAAAAATTCATTCCGGAAATATTTTACAGGATTTTACTTTTATAACTTAAAGGGAAAAATTCGTTAATTTCTTCTCTTATAACATTGATCGTAAATTCTAGTGGCTGTTGATTTTAAATGAACGAAATGATTCTGCCCTTGAAAGGGTTAATTTAAAAGAGGAAGTTTTGTCTAATATTAGCTTGTTAAGAAAATGTGATGTCAGTGTAGGTAGCATAGATGCCAGCATATTAATTTATTCCGGAGTGTTTTTACAGGACTGCCAACCATCTCATTAATAAGCGTAGACTTGTTAACGCCCCTTGAAAATACGCCCCTTTTCCCACACCACTTTATATTTAAAGCAATTCTCTCCAAATAGTGTTATGATTAAATAAGAATGAAATTACTCTAAAAAATTACTGGTGTACAAAAAAGGCGGTGACTAAAAGTACTACGCTTCATAATGAGATGGTTGGCAAGCATGGTTTTTAGCTCCGCTTCTATTTCGCACCACTTTATTTATAGCAAAATTTTCTCCAATATATAACTTCGAGAAAATAAGAAAAATTTACTCTTAAATTATAAGTGGTATGAAATAAAAGCGGGGCTTAAAAGATTTCGGAATAAATTAAAATGTTGCCATCTATGAGTTGGTTATAATAAGACCCTGCTTTAAAAATTGTATTCGAATTTTATGTATACCCTTACTAAAATTTAAGGTTTTTTAAAACTTTTTTTATGGTTTTATCCAGGTTTTTAGGTATTTAAAAGGTTTCTTTGAAGTTTCGCTAAAAAATACTTCCTGAAAAGAAACCTCATCTAAGTTTTCTTTAGGTTTTATTCTTAAAACCTCCTGAAAACCTGCGTGGTTTTATGTTTTCTAGAGGTTTCCCAAGGTTTCGGATAAACACTTCGATGATAATAAGTTTCTTTATGGTATTTAGATAATACCTCCGCTATACCTACAACCAAAAACGTTTTATCAAGGTTTTATTTTTAAAACCTTTTAAAACCTGCACCGTTTTAGGTCTTAAGAGGTTTTCCAAGGTTTCAGATAAATACATCGATGATAATAAGTTTTCCTTTGGTATTTAGATAATACCTCCACTATACCAACAATTAAAAACGTTTTTTAAAGGTTTTACTTTTAAAGCCTTTTAAAACCTGCGCTGTTTTAGGTCTTATAGATGTTTCCCAAGGTTTCAGATAAATACATCCAGAATAATAAGTTTTCTTATGGTATTTAGATAATACTTCTACTATACCTTCAATCAAAATCGTTTTTTAAAGGTTTTACTTTTAAAACCTGCACTGTTTTAGGTCTTATGGAGGTTTCCCAAGGTTTCAGATAAACACATCGATGATAACAAGTTTTCCTATGGTATTTAGATAATACCTCCATTATACTTGCAATCAAAAACGTATTTTTTTAGTTTTATTTTTAAAGCCTTTTAAAACCTGCGCTGTTTTAGATCTTATAGAGTTTCTCAAGGTCTCAGATAAATACATCAAGGATAATAAACTTTTATACGGTATTTAGATAAAACCTTCACTATACCTACAATCAAAAACGTTTCTTAAAAGTTTTATTTATAAAACTTTTTAAAACCTGTTGTTTTAGGTCTTATAGAGGTTTTCTAAAGTATCACATAAATAGATCGATGATAATAAGTTTTCTTATAGTATTTAAATAATACCTCCACTATACCTGCAACCAAAACCATATTTTTTTAGTTTTATTTTTTAAACCTTTGAAAACCTGCACTTTTTCTGATTTTATAAAGGTTTCCCAAGGTTTTCGGATAAATACATCGATGATAAGTTTTCTTATAGTATTTAAATAATACCTCCACTATACCTGCAACCAAAAACATATTTTTTTAGTTTTATTTTTTAAACCTTTGAAAACCTGCACCGCTTTAGGTCTTAAGAGGCTTTCCAAGGTTTCAGATAAATACATCGATGATAATAAGTTTTCCTATGGTATTTAGATAATACCTCCACTATACCAACAATTAAAAACGTTTTTTAAAGGTTTTACTTTTAAAGCCTTTTAAAACCTGCGCTGTTTTAGGTCTTATAGATGTTTCCCAAGGTTTCAGATAAATACATCCAGAATAATAAGTTTTCTTATGGTATTTAGATAATACTTCTACTATACCTTCAATCAAAATCATTTTTTAAAGGTTTTACTTTTAAAACCTTTTAAAACCTGCACTGTTTTAGGTCTTATGGAGGTTTCCCAAGGTTTCAGATAAACACATCGATGATAATAAGTTTTCCTATGGTATTTAGATAATACCTCCATTATACTTACAATCAAAAACGTATTTTTTTAGTTTTATTTTTAAAGCCTTTTAAAACCTGCGCTGTTTTAGATCTTATAGAGTTTCTCAAGGTCTCAGATAAATACATCAAGGATAATAAACTTTTATATGGTATTTAGATAAAACCTTCACTATACCTACAATCAAAAACGTTTCTTAAAAGTTTTACCTGCACTGTTTTAGGTCTTATAGAGGTTTTCTAAAGTATCACATAAATACATCGATGATAATAAGTTTTCTTATAGTATTTAAATAATACCTCCACTATACCTGCAACCAAAAACATATTTTTTTAGTTTTATTTTTTAAACCTTTGAAAACCTGCACTTTTTCTGGACTTATAAAGGTTTCCCAAGGTTTTCGGATAAATACATCGATGGTAATAAGTTTTTTCATGGTATTCAGAAAATACCTCCGTTATACCTCAATCAAGAAGGATTTTATTTTTAAAACATCAGAAACCTGCACTTTTTTAGGTTTCTTAAATGTTTCATGAGGTTTGTGATAAATTACGTCCGTGCTTATAGGGTTTTTCTAAAGCATTATATATATATATATATATATATTTTTTTTTTTTTTTTTTTTTTTTCCCTTCTACAAATAATGCAAAAAATTTTTAATGAAAGTCATATATTTTTAAATGTTACTTAGAAAAATAATAAATGAACATAAGTTAAAGATAATTATATTGATTAATAGTAACTAACATTCTATGACGTGATAATAATTGATAGAGACTATTAATAAATAATAATTATGAGTGAGTATTATCTGAACTACTGACGGGCCGCGGCAGCCTGGTCGGTAGAACATCGAGTTCGTAATCTGAAGATTGCTGGTTTGATACTTGAGCCGGCCGAACACCGTCGCGTCGTGTACATTGATGCAGACTGATGCATGTGAAATCCGCCGTGGCCGCAATGTCCTCCGTGTTCTTATCCCAAATTGTATCTCTGGTGGCCATTGAAACAGGAAGCCATCCCCTACATGAAGTACAGCAGGCAGCAAAATTATTGAAGTGCTAGGAATAATTCCTATTTAAAAAATGGCACGTAATACAGTTCTGTCAAGTAAATATTTTCCGAGTCGTGATCTTAGTTTTATGCTGTTTATAGAAAAGTAAGTTGATGATAAAAATTAACAAACAAACAAAAACATGGAAAATGTGGATGTGCGCTTCAATAATTTTGCTGCCTACTGCATCAATATTGTGATGGTATGTCTCCTACTGAGGGCCGAGTGTTTTTTAGTCACACTAGTGCTAAGCTATGGTCAATTGATGCTGACCAGATGTCCTCATTTTCTGGAGACAGCCTTTATTTTAAAGGCATTTTTCTAAGTTTTTAAAAGAATGTAGGAAGTTAATTATTCATCACTGATATTTTATTTTTAGTCCTCATTTATTAAGAATGAAAAAATACATGCATAATTGGATAATTGTAGCAATTTTTAACGTTTCTCTATTATAAAGGTCCTCTGATCTGGTTACTATAGTCAATTGGAGACAGTCGGAAACTCATCGTAAGCGACAAGTCATCATAATTTTGGTCTTTCACGGAGGAGATGGTTCCCCCGCTACTTTGAATACCTGAGGTACAGTCGCCAGCAAAAGTATCCGAACACTAGCCAGTATTTCCGCTGTCAAAAAAGTGCACTTAATACTGTTTTGTTAAATAAATCCTTGTCGAATCATGTTCTTAGAGTAGGCTGACCAGATCAAAGTACCTTTATAATAGAGAAGCATAAAAAATTGCTACAATTATCAAATTATGGATGCATTTTTTCATTCCTAACAAATAAGGACTAAAAATAAAGTGTTACTGATTAATAATTTAGTTTCTACAATTTTTTTAAAACTTATAAATATGCCTTCAAAAAAAAGGGTTTCCCCAGAAAATGGGGACGTTTGGTCAATATAAATTAGGCTGGCCAGAGGAGATTTGTTTGTTTATTTAGTTAGCAGAATCAATCTCATCAGAATTTGCAACATTATTAGCAAATGCTATTTTATGGGGGAAAAAAAGTGCTCTTTTGAATAAATTGCAAAATACAATATGGTACCGATTATATCTGAAACTCCAAAATCCAGAATAATTTCATTTTTTTTTTTTTTCCTTTCATGATTTTAAAAACATTTAGTATTGAAAAACAAAACTTACTTCACTAAAAAAAAAAAAAAAAAAAAAAAAAATGTCAAAATAAACCAAGTCTTTTATAATGTTTTTTGATAAACAGAAAATAAAGTAGAATTTATTTTTCTCTGGAAATGGTTAAAAATGTTTATGGTCTGGAAAATCTTCTGCAACCACCCACATAAAAAATTCTCCAATTTTATTTGGTCGTCTATTTCAGGATTTTTCAATTTCTCGTTAAGACAGTCTTACTTTCTAAAAGTAAAGAAACATAAAAACTTTTCTTTTAGCGATTTGCTCTTATGATCCAGTCACCATTACATTTAGTGGCACCAATAACGCAGCAACTATGAACCACGGCGCTGACGGGAAAGCGGCAAGCAACCAAGCCATGTCGGCCGAGGCCAGTTTCTGAAACGAAATCTGCGTGAAAGCACATACAGCAACTGAAGATAATGCAAGAGAAGAGAAAATATGCTTCAAACTTCTGAAGATGAGGGAGGGTGGAAACTTCATTTTAATATTAAGAATGAAATTTATTTGAATATTTTGGTTATTATAAGTTCTTGCGAGGGCTGTGTTTATTTTACCAATTTTAATATCATATTTCTGTTCATTAATTCGCATTTTAATTTTCTTTTTAGTGACACCAATATATTAATTTGAGTTTCCATTTTGATTTACGAAGGGGATTTTATAAATTCCAGCTGCTTCAAGTGGTGCAATGGGGTCTTTGTTGCTACGTATTAATTGGAAAATATTTTTATTTGGTTTAATGGGGATGTTAATTCCATACTTATTAGCAAAATTTTTAATTTTATTGGAGGCTTCGCGGTCATAAGGGATTGATGATGTAAATTTAGAGGGGGGGTTTTGGAAATTCAGAATATTAAGGGATTTTAATCTATTTTTAACAAGTTTATTAATAATTCTACTAGGATAACCCACTTTCTTAGTGAATTCTTTAATAATAGTAAAGAATATCAATATTAAAGACTATCAATAGTTATATCAATCCCTTATGACCGCGGAGCCTCCAATAAAATTAAAAATATTGCTAATAAATATGGAATTAACATCCCCCTTAAACCAAATGAAAATATTTTCCAATTAATATGCAGCGACAAAAACCCCATTGCACCACTTGAAACAGCTGAAATTTATAATATCACCTTCGTAAATAAAAATGGAAACTCAAATTAATATACTGGTGTTACTAAAAGGAAAATTAAAACCCGAGTTAATGAACACAAATATGATATTAATATTGATAAAATAAACACAGCCCTCGCAAAAACCTATAATAATCAAAATATTCAAATAAATTTCAACGAAACTAGGAAATTAGCAGATTACAACAATTATAATTACGCAATGTTTCGTGAATCTATTGAAATCAATACTAATTTACACATGTGCAATGACAGCTGCGCAATGGCACCAGATGGTGCGTGGCGCCACCTTATGAAAAGAACCACCAAGTGAACTCTTTCAAGAACTTCAAGACAGAGGATTGCTGCTGAGAACGGTCGGGTACCCGGCTGAAAAATTTACGGCCAGTAATGAGGCAAGTGTTTTAAGGTTTTTTTAATTAATCAATTTAAGTGTAATGTCTTGTTTAGTTTCTATAATTTCTAAAAATAGAAATGTTAGATTTTTTAGCTAACAACATGTGCAAAAAGGTAAGTTATTCTTTATATATACAGTATTGTTAGAGAGTTGTGTTTTATAGTTCAAGAAAATAAATTATGAAAAAAAAAAAAAAAAGAAAATCTGGAAACTTCTAAAATCCTGAATATTTCCCCACGAAGGATGGATCTGAAGGATACTGCGGGTCCTGGATAATGGATCCTAAGCTTTTTTTTTTTTTTTTTTTTTTTTTTTAAGTGTCTTTAATAAGAGACTTTTTTTCTCTTTTTTAAGATTATTAAACTTATTCCAAATCTATTGCTGTTATTAAAATGATCATAATTTTTACTTCTTTAAAACTTCTTTCAATTTCATTAAATAATTAATTGTTTTTGCACTTTTTATTAATTTTACTTGGTAATGCACTATTTTAACTATATGATCAAACACAAGTTTAACAGAGGTAAATGCTGATTTCTCATGACAAAAAATAATTAAACTAGAAAGTTATTTTCTTTTTAATGCAATGTTTCAAAATGTAAAACGGAATTGTGAAAAACTTTTCTGTGTTTGTGGAAAATATGAGCAGTTACACGCCCCCACTCCAAATAAATAAATAAATTTATACACATATGTTTTTTTTTAAAAGAAAAGTAAATATATAAATAAAATATTGTGTATTAAGACATCAGAAATGGAGAATACTAAAATTTCTTATCATAAAAATATATTGTACTAGAATATACAAACATTTTAAAACTATGCATCATATATATATTTATTTGATTTATTTACTTAAATATATGTATATATATATTTTTTTTTAAAGGGTGAAAAGTGATATAAAGAAAGTATTTAGTTTTATTTATTTAAGTATTTTTATTATCTTCTTTCTTCCATTTCTTCATAGACTAAAATTCTCTCATTCATAATTCCGTCATTTTATTTCTCTCTTAATGTCTCACAGTATCTGAAAAACAAAAGCAATTTTTTTATTAGCAGGATTTTGCTGTTGAATACAACCACACTGAAAATCTTAGATTATACACATAAGAGTAAACCTGCACAAAATCTTACTTTGCCTAGTTCTTAACGCTATACACTAAAAAAATAAAAAAGCGTTTTCCCACCAAAAATCAATTTTATAAAAGACTGCCTTTTAAACCAATTTTGGGTCTTACCATATAAAAATAAAGACATTCATTTGAAAAATATCATGAAAATTTTTACTGTACATAAAGGCTTTTTTAACTTTCAATTTTTACTTTAACATAAAAGACAGCTTTCTTAAAAAAGCATTTTTTTTTCTCTCAACAGTGCTAAATATTTACAAATAAAATTGAACTCTTATAATTTCTTAAAGAGCTTTCTATTATTTTATCAAATTTAAGCAAAACAGCATTTTTAAAATAATTATTATTATTATTATTATTTGTCAGCATAAATTATAATGTGTGTGGAAACGACTAACACGCAGAAGCAAAACAAGAGAGCAAGCAGATCAAAAATTTATTAAAACACTTGCTTCTGAACCCATTTTAAGTTTCACTATTTAAAATAACATGTCATTCATTTTACATGCATGCATGCATGATGACAATTTTTACTGTATAATAATGCAAGAGTATCTATAGCATTCAAATTTATCAAAACGTAAAAGGAAAGTTACATGAAAAAACAATTTGGGTTTTCTCATGAAGTGCTTAATACTTACAACTAAAGTCGAACTTTTATAGTTTTTTTTTATAAAGCTTTCAATTATTTTTATTAAATTTAAGCCCAACAATATTAATTTTTTTTTTAAATACCCGCCTCTATACACAATTTTAGTTTCACTATATAAAAATAACAGGCTATTCATTATATATGTAACATGAAATATTTTATTGCTTCATTTTGTAAAAACATCAACGAAACTGAAATTTAAATGAAGCATAAATGGCAGTTTTCATAAAAATGTGTTTTGGATCTTTCTCACGAAGTATTAAATAGTTACAACTATAACTAAACCCTTGTCATTGCTTAATGGTTTTTAGTATTTTTACTAAATTCAATTAAAACAATATTTTAAAGAAAGTTATTTTTCAGTGCAAATTAAATGTATGTGAAAACGACTAACATGCAAAAACAAAACAAGACAGTAGAATAAAAATTAATGAAATACTGGATTCTGAACATATTTTAAGTTTTACTATACAAAAAATAACATATCATTCCTTTAACATATGTGCATGATGCCAATTTTTTCTGTACATAATTATATAAAAGTACCTATAACACTCAAATTTTATCAAAACGTAAAAAGCAGTTTTCATGAAAAAGCGATGAGTTTTTTCTGATAAAGTGCTAAATATTTGCACCAAAAATTGAACTCTCATAATTTATTATAAAGTTTTCAATAATTTTTATCTAACTCTGAAATGGAGTCGCTGGCGTACAGAGTATGCCAATGCAATCTTTTGGGCTGTGATTTTTTCGGATATTCTTTTTATTATATCCTTTTTATCCATCTTTCCTGCTTTTTTTCTGATATTCTTTTTACTATATCATTTTTACTATGACAAAATACTTTATTAATGTAATTATAAGGTTAAATAGTTTCAAACACCATGCAGAGGCTTGAAAATTGACCTGGCGTACTTTATACGCCGCTCCTCTAAAATTGTACAATACACCCACCCCTTCAACTGCGGGTCAAGCAAAATCATTTTTTAATATAAATTAAAATGGGCGAGGAATAAAAAACAAAATTGCATGAACAAAACAAGGGTGCAGGAATTTTTTTTAAATACAAGCCTCTATAAACACATTTTCGGTTTCTCATATAAAAATAACAGGCCATCAGCGAGACTGAACAAACATCATGAAAAAAAAAAAACATCAACAAAACTGAAATTTAACTGTAGCAAAAACGACAGTTTTCATGAAAATGTGTTTGGGATCTTTCTCACGAAGTATTAAATATTCATAACTAAAGTTGTACCCTTGTCATTGCTTATAAAGATTTTTAGTATTTTTTTTATCAAATTTAATGAAAACAGCATTTTAAAGAAAATTATATTTCAGCGTAATCTAAAATGTGTGTGAAAATGACTAACATTCAAAAATAAAATAAGAGAGTAGAAAAAAAATCTTATACATTTTAAAAGAATGGCCTGTTGTTTTTATATGTGAAACTAAAATAGTGTATATATATAGATAGAGGCGGGTGTTTAAAAAATTTATACCAAAAAAGGATTTTGCTTAAATTTGATAAAAATAATTGAAAGCTTTATAAAAAATTATAAGAGTTCAATATTGGTTGTAAAAAAACCCAAACTGCTTTTTCATGAGAACTACCTTTTACGTTTTGGTGAAATTTGAGTGTTATAGGTGCTTTTATATAATTATACAAGAAAAATTGACATAATTCCTGTATGTTAAATGAATGACTAGGCTACTTTTTATATAGTGAAACTTAAAATGGGTTCAGAAGCAAGTCTTTATAAGTTTTTTCTACTCTCATTTTGTTTTCACATGTTAGTCATTTTTACACACATTTTAATTTATACACTAAAAAATAACTTTCTTTAAAATGCCTGTTTTAAATAAATTTGATAAAAATACTAAAAATCTTTTTAAGCAATGACAAGGGTTCAATTTTAGTTGTGAATATTTAATACTACGTGAAAAAGATCCAAAACGCATTTTCATGAAAATTTATGTTTATGCTTCAGTTAAATTTCAGTTTTATTGATGTTTCCACATAATTTTAATTATATTGTTTCGCAATTTTTTCCAAACTCGCCAATTTGGTGCAGTTTCTCGATTTTTTCAAAATGGCCAAATTTATGTGTTTTAAAGCAACAACCTAAAAATACAGAGCAAAAAGTAGCTTTCCAAAATTTCAACAAAGGATAAAACAAATTTGCCCAATTTTCATAAACAAAAACTAACAAATATTAAACATTACAAAACCACAATAACATAAATACTCAATAAACATAAAAAATAAATATATTAATAGAATAGAAGGGTTTTTTACTTACCCATTTCCGAAATTTTGTACAAAAGCATACTTTCCTTGGAAAAACAAAGAATTAACTTTGAGCGGAAACCAGTAGCATCAGCAGAAAAAAATTTAAAAAGGGGGGGGGGGAGGCACAACCTGAAAAAAAAAAAATAATAATAAAATTCTGATAGCACAGTTTTAAAGTTAAAGAAAAAAATTCCTATTAGAATTTGGGGAGGGGGGGGGGGCAACTGCTCCCCCTTGCTGCATTGTGCAAACTTTGAAATAAGTATGTACAGTAACCAAATTAACACCATTTTTAACACTACTGCAAAGCTTCTTTTCATATATTCAACAGAAATACTGAATTCTATTAAACCAATAAATCACCATTTTACATTAAAAAAAAAAAAAAGCAACCATATCAATTACAAACATCTCCCACAGAAATTCAAATAGCCTACTGTTGCCAAAATTTAAAAACAAAACAAAACATATCAAATACACTGCTACTATACCAATGTACATAGGTAGGTTGGATTTAACATTGCACTAGTACTGTGCTACAGGTAATTGGCGACGATCTGGAATTTCATTTCGCAGCAATCAGTGATACGTACAGTCGGCAGCAAAAGCATCCAAGCACTGGCAATAATCCGTGTCTCAAAAAAGTACACTTAATACTGTTTTGTTAAATAAATCCTTGTGGACTCATGTTCTTAGTCAGCTTAAGAACAGGATTTGACAAGAATTTATGTAACAAAATAGAATTAACTATACTTTTTTGACATAAGAAGTATTGGCTAGCGCTCAGATCAGGGTTCCCACTTAATTTCAAAAATAAAATTCCCCGACTTTTCCAGGTCTACTTTTAGAAAATTCCTGTCACAAAATTTGGTTTGCGACATAAAAAATAGCTCACGGTATAAAACAGAACATAGCTCGCCACATAAAAGACAACACAGTAACATGACTTGCGACATAAATTGAATGCTCAAAAAGCGTTTTCCAGGTTTTTGAGCAATATTTACAATTTTCCCTGACTTTTTTCAGTAATTTCAAATTCCCTCACTTTTCCAGGTTTTTCCTGTTCTCCCTGACCCGTGGAAACCCTGACGGATATTTTTACTGCTGACTGTACATCAGTACACTTCGTGTACATGAAAACCGAAAAAACATCACTGGATGGATACCTCACTCGCATACCGCACGAATATTTAAAATGCACAAAATTTCGTTTTGCAGCAATCAGCAATATCCACGTCTGTATGCTCCGCATACATGAAAACCAAAGAAAAACATAACTGGATACTTCGCTCGCATACTGCATGAATCTTTAAAATGCACGAAATTTCGTGTTACAGCAACCAGTAATATGCACGTCTGTACACTCTGTGCACACGAAAAAAAAAAAAAAAATCACTGGATACCTCACCCACATGAAATTTCATTTCACAGCAATCAGTAATATGCACATCTGTAACGCTCTGCGTACATGAAAAAAAAAAAAAAAAAAAAACACATCACTGGATACCTTACCCGCATGAATTTTTAAAACACATGAAAATTCATTTTACAGCAACCAGTAATATGCATGTCTGTAACGCTCTGCAAACATGAAAACAAAAAAAAAAAAAAAAAAATCACTGGATACCTCACCAGTATGAGTTTTTAAAATGCATGAAATTTCGTTTTACAGCAATCAATAATATGCACGTCCATATAATATAACTTGAACTCATAACTTAAACTTATAGCTTGAATTTATACACACCCATCTACTGTATACCTGTATATTACACATTTTATTTTTGAACATATTGAGAAGTAAATTTTAGTATAATTTCACAAAAGATCAATTTTTTTTTTTCAACATCATTTAATTTTTTACTTCTAATGCTAAATTCTCTCTTTTAAAAATGGTCAAGGAGTACTCTCACTTTTAGAAAAAAAAAAAAAATAATCCTTTTAATATATCTGCATTCAATAAATAATAATACAATCTGGTTATATGAAAGTTAAAAAATAAATTACATTACATGATATTTAGTAAATAATTATATGAACAGCTTTAATTGTTTTAAAATGAAGCTACTACAATATTGCATAAGGCCTTTTTTAAACATTTCTAGCTTTCTAAACTTTGAACCTAATGAAAACAACAGTCATTATTTTAATTATCTTCTAAGGTAAATATGCTAGTAATGAGCATCCTTAAGGAATTTCTTTAAAATTTTATTTATTTTATTATTATTAAACAAAATTTAACCAATTTTATATCGTCATATTACTCTTATAAGCTCACCCTAATTCAAAAATTTTACATTAAGAATTCGTAGATATTTACTATAATAATAAATGAAGTTGTAGTATAAATAACTAATTTCTAATTAGATTATTCTGTGCTTTAATATTTGATCATACGAGTTATGTTATTATAAACATAACTTTTAATTTTTCCGAAAGAAATCGAATTCCAACATTGATGAAACACACTGAAGGTTACACATTACACTGATGAAACATACTTTATATTACATATTTGCAATTAAAAAAAAAAATAGAAATGCCTGTTTTTCAGGTACTATTGATTAATAATAAATAATAAATGTTGACTTAACTTGATAAACGAAAGCTAAAAGTAAATCCGTATAGACCATCCATGGTATAGACACGCTTCTTCCATCACGCCGGGCGTCAATGTGGATCTTGTAAATAAATAGCGTGTTGTGTTGCCATACCTGTTTTTAAACTATGCAACAGAAATTCATTAGAAAAACTATAGCTTTAAAGAACAATCAGTATTTGTAGAACATTTAACATTTAACCAATATTAATAATAATAATAATCCAAAAAAATGAACTATATTTTAAAATAAAGATGAATAATATACATATAATATTTTATATTAGAGTATTTGAATTATTTGAATGCTCGAAACTTTTGAAAAATGACATCAGTGAAATTGCTTTCCTTTTAAGATAATTCTGGGTTAATTGTGGTTGAGTTTTACGTCGTACTAATGCTGCGCAGATGGGCAATTGGCGACGGTGTGGGACACACCCCTAGAGGTGTTCCGGAGACATGCCATCACAATTTTGATCCTCCACGTAAGGGATGGCTCTCCCGCTTCGGTGACCCCCCAGAGATATAATTTTTGATGGGAACATGGAGGACTTTGCGGCTACGACAGATTTTACGTGCACCAGCCGCCATTAGTGTTCACGACGGTCTTTGGCCGGCTCGAGTACCGAACCCGCAATCTTCCAATTAAGATAATTCTGGGTTTCAAGACTTTAGCTGGGCATAAGAAATGGGTTTCGGGATCCTCCTAGCTTGAAATAAATAAATAAATATAATACACGATTTTTTTTTTCAGGTAGATTTTTTTGGTGAAGAAAAAGAAATTCATTTGGGAGAAAAAAAAAAAAATGTGTTATATGGGGTCCCGAGGGCCACTGGGGGTGTATTCAAAATTTTAAAACACACTGATAATATAGTAAAAAGTAAAAATATATTTTTTCTTTTTTGCAAAATTGGAATGTACAAGCAATTCGTGAATAAAAATGCAAAAATTTTGCCAATAGAAAATAAGCATCAATTTAATACAAAACTAGCAGGCTACGCCCGTTTCGCTGGTCACTATTTTTAAATGAATCGCTATAGTTAATGAATTCTCAAAATTACATCAATTTTTATCATGCGGGAAAAAAAAAAAAAATGTGATTGGAAAAAAATGTCGCAACGGGTCTCCACTGCCCTTGGCATTGCAGGCAATTGTGCGCTGCGCGCGTGCATTTATGTTCAACACTCTTAATGAACCACTATATTATCGTAAGCGAAAAACATAAATTAAAAAAAAAAAAATTCCCATCAGTGGAATAATCGGTTCGGGCCACCACTGCCTGCGGCAGCTCATACAGGTGCGCAAGGCTCTCATGCTCCTTCACCTACCGTTTCCGCCCCTCCTAATTATTTCAGATTTTAAAAAATACTCGAAGTCTTTATCTCGGGCTTTTAAACCTAATAATACTAATTTCCAACATTTTATCTGACTTTTTTTATTTTTACCCCTGCGCCTGATCTCTTCCCGCCCTTCGTAATAAGTCTGTACTTTCGAAAATATCCGCAATCGATTTATCGGGCCTCAAAACCTAACAACACTAATTTTCAGCGCTCGAACTCTTATTTATATATTTTTACCCTTTCACTTCCCCTTCCCGTCTATCCTAATAATTTTACAAATTCGAAAATATACGCAGTAGATTTGTAGGTATCAAAAAACCTCCATGTACCAATTTAAGAACTTTCCAAATTCGAAAATATCCGCAATCGATTTGTAAGTATCATAAACCTCTATGTACCAATTTTGAACGATCTAACTCTATTTTTATTTTTTGCCCCTCCGTCCCCTCCTTCCGCCCCTCCTAATAACTTTACAAATTCGAAAATATCCGCAATAGATTTGTAGGTATCAAAAACCTTTATCTACCAATTTTGAACGGTCTAACTCTATTTTTATTTTTTTGCCCCTCCACCCCCTCACACCTTTCTGACCCTCCTAATAACTTTACACTTTCAAAAACTTCCTCATTAGAATTGCAGATCTCTAAAACCTATCTGTACCAATTTTGAACGGTCTAACTATATTTCTATTTATTAAAATTTTATTTTTCCGACTGAGTGAAAATAATGCCTGGACCGGGAATCGAACCCCGGATCTTTGACTTACAAGGTCAATGCTCTACCACTGAGCTATCCAGGCCGACATCCCGGTCAGCATTACTCACTCAGACAACCTTTTAGGCACAAACATCTCTGGTCTATCATTTAGATATCTGAACAGAAAATAAGCCGCCGGTAAAGGAAAGCACCATTAAACAATGGGAGAGAAAATACAATTTTTTATTAAAATCACACAATTAACTGTGGAAGAAAATCATATTTATTGAAATTTTATTTTTCCGACTGAGTGAAAATAATGCCTGGACCGGGAATCGAACCCCTGATTTTCACTCAGTCGGAAAAATAAAATTTCAATAAATATGATTTTCTTCCACAGTTAATTGTGTGATTTTAATAAAAAATTGTATTTTCTCTCCCATTGTTTAATGGTCTTTTCCTTTACCTGCGGCTTATTTTCTGTTCAGATATCTAAATGATAGACCAGAGATGTTTGTGCCTAAAAGGTTGTCTGAGTGAGTAATGCTGACCGGGATGTCGGCCTGGATAGCTCAGTGGTAGAGCATTGACCTTGTAAGTCAAAGATCCGGGGTTCGATTCCCGGTCCAGGCATTATTTTCACTCAGTCGGAAAAATAAAATTTTAATAAATAGAAATATAGTTAGACCGTTCAAAATTGGTACAGATAGGTTTTAGAGATCTGCAATTCTAATGAGGAAATTTTTGAAAGTGTAAAGTTATTAGGAGGGTCAGAAAGGTGTGAGGGGTGGAGGGGCAAAAAAATAAAAATAGAGTTAGACCGTTCAAAATTGGTAGATAAAGGTTTTTGATACCTACAAATCTATTGCGGATATTTTCGAATTTGTAAAGTTATTAGGAGGGGCGGAAGGAGGGGACGGAGGGGCAAAAAATAAAAATAGAGTTAGATCGTTCAAAATTGGTACATAGAGGTTTATGATACTTACAAATCTATTGCGGATATTTTCGAATTTGGAAAGTTCTTAAATTGGTACATGGAGGTTTTTTGATACCTACAAATCTACTGCGTATATTTTCGAATTTGTAAAATTATTAGGATAGACGGGAAGGGGAAGTGAAAGGGTAAAAATATATAAATAAGAGTTCGATCGCTGAAAATTAGTGTTGTTAGGTTTTGAGGCCCGATAAATCGATTGCGGATATTTTCGAAAGTACAGACTTATTACGAAGGGCGGGAAGAGATCAGGCGCAGGGGTAAAAATAAAAAAAAGTCAGATAAAATGTTGGAAATTAGTATTATTAGGTTTAAAAGCCCGAGATAAAGACTTCGAGTATTATTTAAAATCTGAAATAATTAGGAGGGGCGGAAACGGTAGGTGAAGGAGCATGAGAGCCTTGCGCACCTGTATGAGCTACCGCAGGCAGTGGTGGCCCGAACCGATTATTCCACTGATGGGAATTTTTTTTTTTTAATTTATGTTTTTCGCTTACGATAATATAGTGGTTCATTAAGAGTGTTGAACATAAATGCACGCGCGCAGCGCACAATTGCCTGCAATGCCAAGGGCAGTGGAGACCCGTTGCGACATTTTTTTCCAATCACATTTTTTTTTTTTCCCGCATGATAAAAATTGATGTAATTTTGAGAATTCATTAACTATATAGTGACCAGCGAAACGGGCGTAGCCTGCTAGTTTTGTATTAAATTGATGCTTATTTTCTATTGGCAAAATTTTTGCATTTTTATTCACGAATTGCTTGTACATTCCAATTTTGCAAAAAAGAAAAAATATATTTTTACTTTTTACTATATTATCAGTGTGTTTTAAAATTTTGAATACACCCCCAGTGGCCCTCGGGACCCCATATAACACATTTTTTTTTTTTTCTCCCAAATGAATTTCTTTTTCTTCACCAAAAAAATCTACCTGAAAAAAAAAATCGTGTATTATATTTATTTATTTATTTCAAGCTAGGAAGATCCCGAAACCCATTTCTTATGCCCAGCTAAAGTCTTGAAACCCAGAATTATCTTAATTGGAAGATTGCGGGTTCGGTACTCGAGCCGGCTAAAGACCGTCGTGTACACTAATGGCGGCTGGTGCACGTAAAATCTGTCGTAGCCGCAAAGTCCTCCATGTTCTCATCAAAAATTATATCTCTGGGGGGTCACCGAAGCGGGAGAGCCATCCCTTACGTGGAGGATCAAAATTGTGATGGCATGTCTCCGGAACACATCTAGGGGTGTGTCCCACACCGTCGCCAATTGCCCATCTGCGCAGCATTAGTACGACGTAAAACTCAACCACAATTAACCCAGAATTATCTTAAAAGGAAAGCAATTTCACTGATGTCATTTTTCAAAAGTTTCGAGCATTCAAATAATTCAAATACTCTAATATAAAATATTATATGTATATTATTCATCTTTATTTTAAAATATAGTTCATTTTTTTGGATTATTATTATTATTAATATTGGTTAAATGTTAAATGTTCTACAAATACTGATTGTTCTTTAAAGCTATAGTTTTTCTAATGAATTTCTGTTGCATAGTTTAAAAACAGGTATGGCAACACAACACGCTATTTATTTACAAGATCCACATGGACGCCCGGCGTGATGGAAGAAGCGTGTCTATACCATGGATGGTCTATACGGATTTACTTTTAGCTTTCGTTTATCAAGTTAAGTCAACATTTATTATTTATTATTAATCAATAGTACCTGAAAAACAGGCATTTCTATTTTTTTTTTTAATTGCAAATATGTAATATAAAGTATGTTTCATCAGTGTAATGTGTAATCTTCAGTGTGTTTCATCAATGTTGGAATTCGATTTCTTTCGGAAAAATTAAAAGTTATGTTTATAACAACATAACTCGTATGATCAAATATTAAAGCACAGAATAATCTAATTAGAAATTAGTTATTTATATTACAACTTCATTTATTATTATAGTAAATATCTACGAATTCTTAATGTAAAAATTTTGAATTAGGGTGAGCTTATAAGAGTAATATGACGATATAAAATTGGTTAAATTTTGTTTAATAATAATAAAATAAATAAAATTTTAAAGAAATTCCTTAAGGATGCTCATTACTAGCATATTTACCTTAGAAGATAATTAAAATAATGACTGTTGTTTTCATTAGGTTCAAAGTTTAGGAAGCTAGAAATGTTTAAAAAAGGCCTTATGCAATATTGTAGTAACTTCATTTTAAAACAATTAAAGCTGTTCATATAATTATTTACTAAATATCATGTAATGTAATTTATTTTTTAACTTTCATATAACCAGAATGTATTATTATTTATTGAATGCAGATATATTAAAAGGATTATTTTTTTTTTTTCTAAAAGTGAGAGTACTCCTTGACCATTTTTAAAAGAGAGAATTTAGCATTAGAAGTAAAAAATTAAATGAAGTAGAAAAAAAAAAATTTAACTTTTGTGAAATTATAGTAAAATTTACTTCTCAATATGTTCAAAAATAAAATGTGTAATATACAGGTATACAGTAGATGGGTGTGTATAAATTCAAGCTATAAGTTTAAGTTATGAGTTCAAGTTATATTATATGGACGTGCATATTATTGATTGCTGTAAAACGAAATTTCATGCATTTTAAAAACTCATACTGGTGAGGTATCCAGTGATTTTTTTTTTTTTTTTTTTGGTTTTCATGTTTGCAGAGTGTTACAGACATGCATATTACTGGTTGCTGTAAAATGAATTTTCATGTGTTTTAAAAATTCATGCGGGTAAGGTATCCAGTGATGTGTTTTTTTTTTTTTTTTTTTTCATGTACGCAGAGCGTTACAGATGTGCATATTACTGATTGCTGTGAAATGAAATTTCATGTGGGTGAGGTATCCAGTGATTTTTTTTTTTTTTTCGTGTGCACAGAGTGTACAGACGTGCATATTACTGGTTGCTGTAACACGAAATTTCGTGCATTTTAAAGATTCATGCAGTATGCGAGCGAAGTATCCAGTTATGTTTTTCTTTGGTTTTCATGTATGCGGAGCATACAGACGTGGATATTGCTGATTGCTGCAAAACGAAATTTTGTGCATTTTAAATATTCGTGCGGTATGCGAGTGAGGTATCCATCCAGTGATGTTTTTTCGGTTTTCATGTACACGAAGTGTACTGATGTACAGTCAGCAGTAAAAATATCCGTCAGGGTTTCCACGGGTCAGGGAGAACAGGAAAAACCTGGAAAAGTCAGGGAATTTGAAATTACTGAAAAAAGTCAGGGAAAATTGTAAATATTGCTCAAAAACCTGGAAAACGCTTTTTGAGCATTCAATTTATGTCGCAAGTCATGTTACTGTGTTGTCTTTTATGTGGCGAGCTATGTTCTGTTTTATACCGTGAGCTATTTTTTATGTCGCAAACCAAATTTTGTGACAGGAATTTTCTAAAAGTAGACCTGGAAAAGTCGGGGAATTTTATTTTTGAAATTGAGTGGGAACCCTGATCTGAGCGCTAGCCAATACTTCTTATGTCAAAAAAGTATAGTTAATTCTATTTTGTTACATAAATTCTTGTCAAATCCTGTTCTTAGGCTGACTAAGAACATGAGTCCACAAGGATTTATTTAACAAAACAGTATTAAGTGTACTTTTTTGAGACACGGATTATTGCCAGTGCTTGGATGCTTTTGCTGCCGACTGTACGTATCACTGATTGCTGCGAAATGAAATTCCAGATCGTCGCCAATTACCTGTAGCACAGTACTAGTGCAACGTTAAATCCAACCTACCTATGTACATTGGTATAGTAGCAGTGTATTTGATATGTTTTGTTTTGTTTTTTAAATTTTGGCAACAGTAGGCTATTTGAATTTCTGTGGGAGATGTTTGTAATTTATATGGTTGCTTTTTTTTTTTTTAATGTAAAATGGTGATTTATTGGTTTAATAGAATTCAGTATTTCTGTTGAATATATGAAAAGAAGCTTTGCAGTAGTGTTAAAAATGGTGTTAATTTGGTTACTGTACATACTTATTTCAAAGTTTGCACAATGCAGCAAGGGGGAGCAGTTGCCCCCCCCCCCCTCCCCAAATTCTAATAGGAATTTTTTTCTTTAACTTTAAAACTGTGCTATCAGAATTTTATTATTATTATTATTTTTTTCAGGTTGTGCCTCCCCCCCCCTCCCCCTTTTTAAATTTTTTTCTGCTGATGCTACTGGTTTCCGCTCAAAGTTAATTCTTTGTTTTTCCAAGGAAAGTGTGCTTTTGTACAAAATTTTGGAAACGGGTAAGTAAAAAACCCTTCTATTTTATTAATATATTTATTTTTTATGTTTATTGAGAATTTATGTTATTGTGGTTTTGTAATGTTTAATATTTGACATGTGAAAACAAAATGAGAGAGTAGAAAAATCTTATAAAGACTTGCTTCTGAACCCATTTTAAGTTTCACTATATAAAAAGTAGCCTAGTCATTCATTTAACATACAGGAATTATGTCAGTTTTTCTTGTATAATTATATAAAAGCACCTATAACACTCAAATTTCACCAAAACGTAAAAGGTAGTTCTCATGAAAAAGCAGTTTGGGTTTTTTTACGACTAATATTGAACTCTTATAATTTTTTATAAAGCTTTCAATTATTTTTATCAAATTTAAGCAAAATCCTTTTTTGGTATAAATTTTTTAAACACCCGCCTCTATCTATATATATACACTATTTTAGTTTCACATATAAAAACAACAGGCCATTCTTTTAAAATGTATAAGATTTTTTTTCTACTCTCTTATTTTATTTTTGAATGTTAGTCATTTTCACACACATTTTAGATTACGCTGAAATATAATTTTCTTTAAAATGCTGTTTTCATTAAATTTGATAAAAAAAATACTAAAAATCTTTATAAGCTATGACAAGGGTACAACTTTAGTTATGAATATTTAATACTTTGTGAGAAAGATCCCAAACACATTTTCATGAAAACTGTCGTTTTTGCTACAGTTAAATTTCAGTTTTGTTGATGTTTTTTTTTTTTTCATGATGTTTGTTCAGTCTCGCTGATGGCCTGTTATTTTTATATGAGAAACCGAAAATGTGTTTATAGAGGCTTGTATTTAAAAAAAATTCCTGCACCCTTGTTTTGTTCATGCAATTTTTTTTTTTTATTCCTCGCCCATTTTAATTTATATTAAAAAATGATTTTGCTTGACCCTCAGTTGAAGGGGTGGGTGTATTGTACAATTTTAGAGGAGTGGCGTATAAAGTACGCCAGGTCAATTTTCAAGCCTCTACGTGGTGTTTGAAACTATTTAACCTTATAATTACATTAATAAAGTATTTTGTCATAGTAAAAATGATATAGTAAAAAGAATATCAGAAAAAAAGCAGGAAAGATGGATAAAAAGGATATAATAAATTCTAAAATACTCAAAATCCAGTAAAAAAATCAATTTCAATTTTTACAGTATAAAGTTTTATAATTTAGACAATTTTATTTCTTTAACTGGTTATAAATAATAATTTGGATCACTCACTTATACTTTCTGATAAAACAGCTCTTAACGTAATCCAGTTAATTAAAAGAACCAGTATGCAATAATTACTATTTACTGCATTACAAAATGACATAAAATAAAAACTTTATTTTCCTTATAGTCACATACAGTACAGTCAACTCCCTCTAATCTGCAAACCCTTCTAATCCGTAATTGATTTTTTAATCTAAAAGAAATTTACATCTCATATTTCAAAAAAATTCACATTTTTACTTTTTATTAACTTCGATTCTTGTTTGTTTGTGCGGTACAGATCTTGCAATATATTTTTAACTAATTTCCCTACAAGCTAGACATTTGAAACTTTCACAGTAACCCAGAACCCAGTTACAACACAATACTTCGAAGTCAGATTTTCGAATAGCTTTCTTTAAATTAATTAAAATATGAAAATAATAAGATCTTAATAGCAATAAAATAGCCATTAAAAAATTAGCTATAATTTAATTGTTGCCGAAAAAAAATTACGAGTTCATTTTCTTTCGACATAAAAATAAATACATTTAATTCAATGTGAATGTGAAAAAATTATAAAAGGTTAAATTATGCATTTCACAAAAATTGACGTCATTATCAATTTTAAAATTTTAAACACATTGATAAGTGCTAATGTACGATGCTAATATACATTGTTCTAAAAGGAGTAATATATTGTTTTTAAAACCAACTTTATTTTCACTATTATTATTATTTCACTGAACTGATTCCTCGTGCTTAAATATTACTTTTTAGCCTCACTTATTTTATTAATGACTCATCAGAAAATTTAAAAACATGGTATATAATTTTTTTTTTTTAAATCTTATTATTTTACCAAACTTTTAGCATAATCCTTACTTTAAACACAAATGGAGAAGGGGGGGGGGGGAGGAGAGTAACATTCTTATATTTATTATCCTGCAATTCATAAAGACTAGCTCTGAAAATAAACCACTATTACATGAATGTTTAACAAAATTAATCAGCGATGAATATTATTTCCAAACTTTCAAAAATATTTTGTTTCGTATTTTTTAAATATGTTTGTTTACATTTTATAGGTACCTATTATTTGAATATGCTTAAATTATTTACCATCATATATGAATGTGATAGATTAGTTTTATTAATATTGAAGAAATATTTATTCTAAAATTTATTAAAAATCCTCTTTCCATTTTGATGTCTATTTAATCAATAATAACTGACTTTGTATCTGCAAAAGAAAACTGTAAACAAAGGCAATGACCTCTAATTGGCAAATTCCTATTATCTGCACAACCTCTGGACAAAACTTTGAGAGTTAGAGGGAGTTGACTGTAAAACAAATGAAAAGTTCTTTCGTAGTTCAATACTGCACTTTATTTTTCAACTTAAAATAGATAAATACAAACTATGCTTTATTTTTAATGTTATTAATTAAAATACTAAATTTTTTAAATCTATGATTTTTATTATTCAATCGCTGATTTTAAATTACCTAAATATTTTATTTTGCACATAGTCGTGACATAAGCAGCAATTACAACAGTGTTATATAATTTGAAATCATTACAGCTACAGGTTTTAAATTAATAATTCAAAATAAACGGTTAATTATTATTAATATCAGGATATCTCCACAAAGGTGTGATGGTGGACAGACTTAAAGTGACATATTGCCTATTGTCAAATGTCTAAGCACCAAGCTGCTATTCTGTTAAAAAATTTGTTATAAAATCATTCATTGCTTTTTAAATTCAGTTTTCACAATCATAAAATTACCAACTGTTAAATTAGAACTTGTTTACCAAAAGTAAATTTTTCAAATTGAATTTTAAATCTGTAAAGTGTGTCGCATGAATTAAAAGTTTTTTTTTTTTGCATTTTATAGCTTCAAAATTAAATTTACAAAAAAAAAAAAAAAAAAAGGTAATGAGTAATACAGGGTTCTCAGTGGCGACTAAAAAGTAACTTTTTACTACTAAAATTAGTCCCAGTGTGTGAAAGTAGCTTAAAAGCTATTTTAAGGGTAATAAACTATTTTAAGAAAAATGGGAGATATTTTTTAAACAAAAAAAAGTTCTTCTCTATTTTTGTTTATCTAATTTTTAAAATTTAGTGCAATATTTCTATTATCTAGGGTAAAACAGTGGAAGTGTAAGGGAAGGAAATTCATTTTCATGCCTTGAAATAGTTGAAAGGTTAATTTTCTTGAAATAATTAAAATTTTAATTGTTTATCTTTTGTAATTTATTATTACTTTTAATCAAAGACTACTATTCATACCTTAAGTGCAACTATTTTATACATTAAAGGCGACTAAACTGGGTTGGGTTTCTTCCAGGACAGTGGAAGAAACTAGAAAGAAATGGAAGAAACCAACCAGAAGATAAAACATATGTTCAAAATTAGAATTTATGAATTTTATAAACTTAAAGCATAATGTCAAATCTATACTATAATCCAATTAATATTAAAAATATTTTTAGAAAAATAAGTTATTTGATAACAAACACTAAATATATACAGGTGATGGGTTTTTACTTTTCAATACTAATATTTTTAGAACTTTTTGCATAGATACCATCTCATAATATTACTATACGTTCAAACAGCACAAGTGATAATTACAGTATTAGCCATAATATTTGCACTTAAAAAAAAAAAAAAAAAAAAGAATACAACATTTTGTATAAACTTGAAGCAGGTACCCAATGAACTGTTTTTAAACTCTCCTGGACTCCTAACTTTTAAACTCTAGGATTAAAAAAAAAAACAAAAAAAAAAAACATAGTTTGTATTTATCTATTTTAAGTTGAAAAATAAAGTGCAGTATTAAACTACTAAAAAACTTTTCATTTGTTGTTTTACAGTCAACTCCCTCTAACTCTCAAAAGTTTTGTCCAGAGGTTGTGCAGATTATAGGAATTTGCAGATTAGAGATCACTGCTTTTGTTTAGTTTTCTTTTGCAGATACAGAGTCTGTTGTTATTAATTCATAGACATGAAAATGGAAAGACGATCTCTAATAATTTTAGAATAAAATATTTCTTGAATGCTAAATAAAACTAATCTATCACAATTCATGTATGAAGTATGATGGTAAGTAATTTAAGCATATTCAAATAATAGGCACACGTAAAATGTAAACAAGCAAATTAAAAAAAACATGAAACAAAATATTTTTGAAATTTCGGAAATATTATTCATCCCTGATTAATTTAGTTAAACATTGATGCAATAGTGATTTGTTTCAAACACTAGTCTGTATGAATTGCAAGGATACTAAATACAAGAATGTGAACCAAACATACTAAATACAAGAATGTGAACGTAAGCCTTATTAAAATAGTATAACTTTTTATTTTGTTACAACTTTTAGAAGAAATAACTTGTAGATTATAGAAAAATGTTAATTTACCAACATAAATAACTACATATAAAAATAATTAAAATAATAAATACCTGTTTCCAATCATTTTATTTTCTTGTTTAATGACGTGAAGGAAGCGTGTTAGCGTTGAACGTAATTCCCGAGCCCCATCTGCTGTGCCGCGCATGCGTCGGTTGGTTTCTCTCACCGGACAGATTTTCTGCTTGCGTCATTGAGATGAATCATGAATCTCATGGCCGGCGTGAATCTTGCGTGTTTGAATCAGTTTCACGCCAAACTTGACATGCAAGGAGTTATTGTATTTGTGTTTCATCTAACTTGCGGTAGTCTTGCTGCAAATTTGTCATGACAAGATAATATCCAGAAAAAATCAAACTTGCTGCAAATGTGCATGCTATCTGGGTACTGATTATATAAAACTGTCATACGATATTTGTTCTACATTTATTAAAAAAAAAAAAAAAAAAAAAATGAGATTTGAGGGTAATATTTAAGTGACTGCTAAATTTAAACTAACATTATTCAATAATTAATATTCATTTTTAAGGGTATAGAAATTGCAGATTTGTTTTCTCGACCACCGAAAATTTGATAACTTTTCCTACATTTTGGTAATAGTTTTTTAATCAATGCGTCAAAATTAAGAGCCAAAATTGCTTTCATTGATTAACAAAATTTAAATGTAACATCAGTTCTCTGTGTGAAGTCTTTGTACGATTCCTGCATTATTTTTAGAGCAAATTCACTGAAAAAAATTCTAAAGTTTTCGTACAGATTATCTTTGCCATTTCAAATTTATTCTTCCTTGCAGGACTGGCAATAATTTCGTGATCGAATTAATTATCTTTTTTATTAATATAAAATTCTGTTTGATTTTTCCAATAACATATTGTCAGAAATTATTAGTGGAGTAATTATGATAGTAAACCTTTTCAGAAATTTCCCTAGAGTCAACAAGATATCATTACCACTTCCATCCAAATCCATAATTTCTGGTTTACTTATTTATTTATTTTGCCAATTCAGATACATCTGTTTCTGCAGCTGTTCTTTTTGTAGCTTAAAATGCTAAGAATTTTAAAGATTTTGCAGAAGAAATTAGTTACTTTTGTGCTCTTTAAAGGAATTATTTATTTTACTTTTTAATTTATTTTTGAATGATTTCTCAATGTAATGCTTTCCCTCTCTTAAAAAGAATTGTTTTTTTTATTTTTTAAATAATAAAGTAATACGGAATCACAAATGTGATAGACAGGTGTAAAATATAATTAGTATAAAGTAATGATAAAAATAAAAAATAAATAAATTTAGAAATAAATATATAAGTGAATAGTTAAATTTTGACTTAAAAAATGACCGCCTAGCATTAGTGGAGGTTTGAAACAAACTGCGCACTGTGTTTTTTCCCATATTTCGCGCCAAATGATAGCCTACCTAAAATGAAGTGGACACATCCGTTTCTATAGTGACCATCCCTTCCCTCAGAGTCCTTCTCCTGACGGTAGGTCAGTAATCTCATCACTGAATAATATATATAGCTATAAATATTTTAAATGTAGACCATTTTCTTTTTAATGTTATTTTAGAATTATTTTAACAGGATTGTACACAACCCTGTAATAATTTTAAAGATTTTTTAAAAATAGTATCACAATTCCCCTGTAGTCGTATTTAGCTAACTTCCTTTCTTTTTCTTTTCCCCCACTATTAGTGTTCTTAAAAAAAAAAAAAAAAAGTCTTTCAGTTTAAATTAAAGTGCTCTTAAAAATCAGCAACTATATTATAACTTAAAAATGGCTGATATTTAAATCTACTCTTAATTTTCACCAATTTCGTAATTGGTAGTATGTTTATATTTTTATTAATTTACATGGGACAATTGCTGTATTATCTACCCTGTATATATAAATAGAAAATAATACCTTATATAATCATAGAAAACTGCTATAAAAGCTTGTAAAAAATTTCCATTGAAATATATGAATATCAAAATTACGGAACGGTTGGCAGCTAAGCAATGACAGCGATCTTTTACTAATATAAATATTTTTGAAAAAAGTTTGGAATATCTGATAAAATAATACATGTTTGTCGACCCGTATTTTCTCAGTGGCTTTTTCCAGTGTATTATCAGATCAGAATTTCTCTTTCTTACATACCTTTTTCTTAACTTTTTGATGGGATTTTATTAAATTATCAAAGTAAATTTGCTAAAGTGATACAGGGAAACTTGAATAATTCGAACTTGTTTAATTCGAAATTTTGGATTATTCGAATATTTTACACGGTCCCTCGAATTTTGTATTAAAATAATGTTAAAAAATCGTGGATAATTCGAATTTTTCATACGATTACCTTTAAAATATTGCAGTAAAATTTGCTCCCGAGATTTGACTCATCTGAAGTGCATTATCAATGTTTATAGTCTTTCAAAAAAAGGATAAGGAAATACAATAGAAGCCCCTAGCTAGTGCACTAGAAGATATAGTGCATATGTATGAACTGAGGTTTTATGAAGTTTTTGTGAATTGAAAGTCATCTGTAATGTAGAAGATTCTATTTTTGTATCAGGTCTTATACTATGACACAAAGATTCTACTTAAAAAAGAAATAAAAAATGTTTGACTATTTTTTAAAAAGAGTTGAATAATTAAGCTCGTAAAAAATATTGATTTAATGGGGGGGGGGTGAAAGGGGTAATGTAGCGGTATTCTTAGATATAAAGTTTACGTGTTAAATCTCTGATTGTAGAGTTTTAATTTTTTAATTTATCCCTTTTTTTGACAAAATAGTAAGTATATGTAATTCGAATTTTTGGATATTTCGAATTTTTTTCTGGTCCCTTCAACTTCGAATTATCCAAGTTCTACTGTATTATGATTGATGTAGATTACTTTACACAGTAGCTCTAATATTTGTCCAAGGTGCTATTCAAAAGCAACTACTTTCTGTTATTTTTTATTTTCTTTACCCTACTGCGTAATTTTTTAAAAATTTCTTTATTATTGGTATATTTTGTATAACATATATTTTACAAAAAATTTTTGCTGTATAAAACAATACGTCTAATTTTTATGGTATCACATGTTATATTAGTTTTATTAATTTTTTCCAATGTGTTATCTGATCACAATTTCTCTTTCTTGCTTACTTTTTTGTAGTTTTTCAATTTGATTTTATAATTTTTTTAAAAAATAAATTTGGTAAAGTAATATTATGATTGATGTAGATTACCCTATAATGTAGCTTAAATATCTGTCTAATGTGCTATTCAATAAATACTTTCTTTTATTTTTTATTTTCTTTATCCTCCTACGTACATATTATATTAGGGTGGTTCGAAAAAATCGATTTTTTTATTTCGGAATCGCGTTACCTCTCAAAAGTTGTAGTTTGGTATCGTCAATTGGGGAAAAATAAAAAAAAAATTCCAAGTTGACATCTTCAGTTCGCGCATGAGGCTGAAAGTTTGAAAAAATATGTTAAAAATTGAAATTTTCAAAAAATAACAAAATTAGTTTTTTTGTAATTTTTTATAATGCAACAGCCATAAATTGTCAGTATATAGCGTAGTTCGAACCTAAAAAAATATTTTATAGCTTTTACATAATATCTTTAGTTCGCGCATAAGCCTTAAATTGGGCTAAAATCGCCTAAAATTTAAAATTTACGTGTTTAATATACAATAATACATACATGACATATTTACGTTTAAAAAAAATATTTTTAAAATTCTAAATTGTTTTAATATAACCTTTTATCACAGTATTATACGTACAAGTATAGTTACACACGCATTTATATGTACATAATAACATTGCATGTCATAGCTAATCACAGAATGATTTATAGATTTTACCTATTTTTTGTGTCTTTAAGATTCCTCAGATGTGTTGGGCATTGTTTTAAATTAAGATTTATAGTGAAATGAGGGCATAGTTTACCTTGAGAGCAAAGTTGTCCTTATGAAACCCTCCCTGTTCTCTTCTCCACATACTTTAGTACAATATTCTGTTACGAGCTTTACAATTCTTTCGACACTTTGCGTGTGGCAAGGAAATTTAATTAGCTCGAACTCTGGGAGAACATTAGTATTAATAAGTTCTTCTAGGCTGTGCGTCTTCTAGACTGGCAAACGTTCAGTCATGAACGTATCGTTATTGATAAAGGATTACCATAATAAGTACTACACTTTAAGGAAGTTATTTAGAGCTTAGAGGAAAGTATTTGGGACATTTGACACCTCCAAGGGCCACTGGAAGTGAAATAGCTAATAGCATCTTTTGCTATTTGGAAAACAATAACTTTGATTATGTTAAGCTTGTTGCAATTGTATGTGACGGAACAGCGACTAACACAGGATGGAAAAACGGTGTTATTCTTAACCTTGAGCTTAAACTTGGTCTTCCTTTACAATGGTTTATAAGTTTATTACATTTCAACGAACTTCCGTTCAGACATTTGTTTGAAGGTGTAGATGATGATAGTACAGGACCCACAAGTTTCTGAGGACAAATTGGCAAGAAGTTGACTGACTGTGAAAAACTCCCTGTTGCTAATTTTGAAACGAATAACAGTGAGGAGATAAATGTGACCAAAACTGACTTAAGCAAGGACCAACAGTATTTACTTAATATTTATGGAGCAGTCAAGACAGGAGAGTGTGCGCCAGATCTCGCTGTGAAAGATCCTGGTTCTCTTAGTAACTATAAGTAGTTAACTTGTACAAATAGAATTTTAAAACTATATATTTCTGAAGTAAAACCTTCTAACGAAATTAAACTGCTGGTCAGCTATATTATGAAGATATATGCTCCAGTGTGGTTTGGTATTCAAATGCATCCCTCTGTAAAGTTTGGTGCAGTTCACGTGTTTAAATTAGTACAGAAGACAAGACAGCAGTCCGACAGGGTACGTAAAATAATTGATCCTGTCATTCAGAGGAATGGGTATTTTTGTCATCCCGAAAATCTTTTAATTTCAATGGTACTAGATGAGAGAATGCACGTAAGACAACTAGCTTTTCGAAGATTGCTAAAAGCAAGAAAACAAGAACCAAAAGGGAAATCGGTGCGAACTTTTCAACCACCGACCATCAATTCTGCAGCTTCAAATTACATTGAACTTATTGATTGGTCCATGTGCAAACTTACACCTCCTCCAATAATGAGCAATGTGTCAACGCACAGCTTAGAAGAACTTATTAATACTAATGTTCTCCCAGAGTTCGAGCTAATTAAATTATTTCCTTGCCACACGCAAAGAGTCGAAAGAATTGTAAAGCTCGTAACAGAATATTGTACTAAAGTATGTGGAGAAGAGAACAGGGATGTTTCATAAGGACAACTTTACTCTCAAGGTCAACTATGCCATCATTTCACTATAAATCTTAATTTAAAACAATGCCCAACACATCTGAGGAATCTTAAAGACACAAAAAATAGGTAAAATCTATAAATCATTCTGTGATTAGCTATGACATGCAATGTTATTATATACATAAAAATGTGCGTGTAACTATACTTGTACGTATAATACTGTAATAAAAGGTTATATTAAAAAAATTTAGAATTAAAAAAATATTTTTTAAACGTAAATATGTCATGTATGTATTATTGTATATTAAACACGTAAACTTTAAGTTGTAGGCGAATTTAGCCCAATTTAAGGCTTATGCGCGAACTAAAGATATTATGTAAAAGCTATAAAATATTTTTTTAGGTTCAAACTACGCTACATACAGACAATTTATGGCTTTTGCATTATAAAAAATTACAAAAAAATTAATTTTGTTATTTTTTGAAAATTTCAATTTTTAACATATTTTTTCAAACTTTCAGTCTCATGCGCGAACTGAAGATGTCAACTTAGAATTTTTTTTAAATTTTTCCCTATTTGAGGATACCAAACTACAACTTTTGAGAGGTAACGCGATTCCGAAATAAAAAAATCGATTTTTTCGAACCACCCTAATATATATATATATATATATATATATATATATATATATATATATATATTTTATTATATAACATTCTTCTTCTTTAATAATTCTTTGAAAAAAAAAAACTGTCTTTTTCTTAAATCAGCTTTATGTACGTCTGTACGTGTAATTGAGTGATAGAAAAAAATTTTAGTCATTTAACTTTTATTTCATTTATCTGAGATTTATTGTGAAATTTTAATATATATGAAAAATGTAATTAAACAGTGTACACCAAGGACATAATTTTCTTAAACTTTTGAAATTAAGTGCACTTCTGGCCTGTATACGAACACATTGTATAAATATAGGAAACTGCTAGAGCATACGTTAATTAGATACAGTGAAATGCGCAACAGTTTCAATTACATCTCTTGTTTCAAATTAGCTGTTTAATATTATTATGTTTTCAGTGTACATAAATAGTTAATTAAAATTCAATGAAACCAATTTACTCCTTCATTCTGTCATGTATGACACATTCAATGCTAGTGATTGTACTTTACCTGGTATTAAATTAAATAAAGTGAACTGTTGCATGTCAATCAAATTTAACCGAACTTGGTATTTAGTTGATCCCTGACATAAACTGGTGCTGATTACATTTGGGGATCAATCGCTCAACAGGTGGCACTGTGATCGCATTTTTTCTAAATTTTTAACATGGCAGTATAGGACAAAATTTCGTATAAATGTACATAATGAGTTATTTTTAACTTGTGATTGTAAAATTAATATGAATTATTGATAATACTATTAGTTAACTAGGAAAAAATTCTGCTCATGTGGGGACATCGCTTTCCCCCCTCCCCTGGGGGGGGGAGTAAATTTTCAAGGTGGGTATCTTTCGAAAGGTCTCATCAATACCTTTAAAACGAATGGTTGAACTATAAATCTGTGATAATTTAAAACAAAGTTATCGATTTTTTATACTTTTAACGAAAAAAAAAATAATGTTACTGAGTGAATTTGTATAGGAAAATATAGAAGAAAGTCTTGTGGTGACCACAACATACTAGTATATATTGAACTTGAGTTTATTTTAAAATTTAACATGTCAGGAAATTTGAATGAAAAAGCCAGTATTTTCTTTTCTGGAATAGTGTAGGAACCCTGTACTAGTTTTACATTTGCTTCAATTTTTATAATCTTAAAGATTAAAAACTTCAATAATTAAAAAAAGAAAAAACTGTTTATGAAGTAGCATAGAATAGTAGTATTTGTTATATTAGTTTAGTAGAATAGTATAGTAGAATAGTATTTGTTTAGAATTAGTTTAGTAGAATAGTATTTGTTATATTAAAAAAGAAAATTATAGAAGTTGCAACAGGAAATATTAATTTGATGTCTAAGTTACTGATGCCTTTCATTTGTTTCCCAATTTCTATTGCTGCTGAAGAGGAAGATAAGTCAGAGGAAATTGTCGCCTTTAAGAAAGTCTTAAGCTCAAATTTTTGTAAATTGCTGGAGCCGTTATCAAGAAATCTGACCCGGGACATCCTATAATACAAAATTAACTCATTAAATAATAAGGATTAATTAAAATCTATATAAATATTTTTCTAATGTGGACCAGTTATGATTAAATTTTGCTGAAATAAAACAATAGTGACATCATGACCCAGTGGCAGAAAGTTTTGTAGCTGTCTGCAACAGGCTTTTAAAATTTCATAATCTGTCTGCAAAATTTGTGTGTAATCAGGGGTGAAAATGGCTTACACTCAAAAAGCCTGAAAGCTGATTGGGGGGGAGGGGGGCGCTTAACATCAGTGAGGATCTCGTGCAACAATACACAAATACAATTTTACTGCAGAACAATATAGTAAAACAATTGTGTGTATTCATTACATTCATCTCATTCAATTATATATTTTATAGCAATGTTTTACACAACACAATATAAATAATAAAAGTATTAGTTTTAGTTTTGATACAGGAATTTTTTTAAAAGTGAATTGTTATTTGAAAGTTGCAGACAAATTTTTTTACCAATGCAGACAACAACCACACGCTGTTTTTCTATGTCTGCGACTATGTCGCGGTGTTTCTGCCACTGTGCGTCATGAAGAGTGGATAAAATTTTAGATTCATAATCTTTGTAAACTTAAAAGAAAATAAAAACATCATGATTGATGTAAATAAATAAAAAGTATATTTTATAAATAGAAGCAAGTATTCATACATACAAAACTGGATGGATAAGGATCAGTTGTAGTGTATTGAATGAATGTACCAAATGTAAGCCATTGCCAAAAGAAAATATATGTATATGAAATTTAAATATTTTTCGTATTTAGTATTTTATGTTAGATTTTGGTCAAAATATAGGGTTCATACACCTCAGGGAAATTCTGAAACCTTGGAATACTTAGTGAATTAGGATTTGGGTTCCAAATTTTAGAGAAATCTCATGAAATTTTTCATTAAAATTCTGGAAAAATGTAATTTTTTATACTACAATTTTCTTGTTTTTCTCGTTTCAGTTTATAAAGTACTGCAAAAACTCACACTACCATGATGCATAGTAACATAACATCGTGCAATCTTAAATAATTAATTTTTGTAAGCATTATCGACTACTATTGCATTTGATGAGTATCTAGTCCTACTACATCCATTTTCTTTAGTTAGACGTTAGCATGTAAATCAATCGGAAAATAGCATACAGAACGTTGTGCTGTAACTACACAGCAACAATTGCTCATGTTGCCAAAGACAAAAGATAAAGGTTACTGTAAAATCTGGTAGCCACTCCTTCCACTTTCTGACATTATACATCAACCAATCACCAGTGGCCACTAGCCAATCGATGCCAGCTCCAAGCTCAGCTGAGTGATGCACTATAGAAAAGGTTGTTTACATTTTGCTTCTAAATATGAAAACTAATCGCAGCTATGCCCAACAGAAAACTATGCAGGAGTAGTAGTTGTCCTGAAATTCCTTTAAAAAAAATATTTTGACCTGAAGCGTCTTGAATTTTCACTTAATATCCTGAATTTCCTGAAATTTCAGCACAATTCCAAAACTCTTATTCATTTTTCCTTCACTTTTCAATGAGAAAGGTAATCTGAAATGATAATTTGAATGTTTATCTCTTGGTCAATTTTTTAAAGATTTCTTTGATTTCATCTCGGTGTGTAGGGCCTGAGAGGGGATGAGTAATATTGTCATAAAAAAGACTGCCTATTGGGAATCTGAAACTATTTTTTATGTTTTTGCAGGGGTCATTTGAGGAAGCAGTCCTCAATTCCTTCTCTTATTTATATCAGAAGAGATAATTGATATATAAACCAGCTACGTGCTGAATAATACAGCTCACTTAGAGCAAATAAAGTGACCAGCTCAAAATAGAAAGCTTTATGAAGATGCTGCTGCTATCCAAAGTCTTCCAAAAAAAGTGGGTGGGGGGGGGAGATCTTATCAATAAGCCATATTAATTTCACAGTCATTCAGGGCTTGAAAATTATATTTCCCGACATGCCCGGGGCATGTCTCTTACATGCCCAGCTCGGCATGCAAATACTGAAACAAAAATAACTTTCAAAAAATAATTTTAAAATATAGCATCTTGTTTAAGACTTTTACTTAAATTGAAATGTCAATATAGATATAATGTCGTTAAATTATTTTCACTAAGTATGTGAATGTTTTTATTAATATGCATTTTAATAAGATATTTAGGCATGTAAAAATTTCATTTGGGCATGTATTGTCCAGACTAACATTTTGCTGAGATATAACAGACATATTGCTGAGATGTAACAATATTAAATTTCTGTAAAACTTTAAATTTCATTAAATAAAATTTGAAAAAAAAAAAAAATATATATATATATCAAGGTCTACGCAAATTTATAATTTTCCCCCTCTAAATTTTAGAAAATTATAATTTAACAATATTTTTTGAAAATATTAATTTACCAATGAAACTGCTAAGTAATATCCAAAAATGTTTAGAATGTATTTTTAAACTATGTTAATGTAAAATCGAAGTAAAAAATTAAAATTAAAAACATTTTTAAAAATGTTTAAATTTGAATTATTTTTTTTACTAGTTCTTTGTCTTACTACCATTTTCTGGGTCTGTCGCAGTTTTGCTTGCGCCCCTTGGAATGTAGTTGAAGACAGCTCTCAGTAGTCTTCCATGTGTCGTACGCTGGACATGATTTTACCATGTTTTTATTAACTTCCCAACTAGCTAGACATTCTTTCAGGACTGCTCAGAACACGGTGACAATATATTTTTATTAATACTTTTAGTCAACTGTTTCAGGTCCCTACTGCCTTTGGCAGCATTTATATGATTCAACAGAAAATTTATTTAACTAACTTCCCGACTAGCTAGACATTTGAAAATTTCTGAATAGCTCAGAACATGGTGAGAAAGCATTTTTAAAATATTTTTAACCAATTGCTCTGAGACCCTGCTGCCTTCAGCAGCATTACAAGTACAAAGTTTGCAATCGATTTTTAACTAACTTCCTGGCTAGCTAGCCATTTGAAACTTTTATAATAGCTCAAAACACGATAGCAATGAATTTTTTTAATACTTTTAGCCAATTGTTCCGGGTTCCCACTCGGGAGCTTTTATATGATTCAACAGAAAATTTAAGAACATGGTATATAAAAAGTTCTTTTTATATGTAATTATTTCCAATTAGCATGGTATTCATTGATCTTGTTTAATAGTTATTAATAAAGTAATAAATAGAATTATTTTATTTATCACTTTCCAGAAATTTTAATATTGTTATCTTTCAGTGCATATTTACACAAATTTTTGCTAGAGTCTAAGACAGTAATATATATATATGATCAAACTCCCCCGTAAGGTTAATTTAGAGACAAGGTTGTTATGCCTCTAATAATGATAATAATAGCTTCTGTTTTTGAGGTTATAATGAATTAAAATTTAATAGATTTGTTTCTTTTTGGGGATTTTCCTGGTAATTATCTATTAGGAGAGATATGTGCATCACATAAAAAATGATTATTTAATGGGTTAAAAATAATAATTGCTGTTTAAATGTTATGATTATGCAATTTATTAATTAGCTGCCTTGCTCTTTGTTTAGCATATCATTCTATTTAAAAGATAATTATATTGTAAATATAAAAGTAATTATAAATTAAATAAAAAATAACTTATAATAACTGCTATTTTTCAGTTAAAAAAATAAAAATAAAAAATAGAATTTTAATAAAAAATAAACAGAACCAGAAGCTTGTTGCCATAAGGCTAGAAAAAATATATAATGAAAACAGAATCCACTCCTCAACACAGATATGGCATATGTGGACCAAACACTAATGAATATGTGATTGTCTGAATAGATGAGTTCATACATTATCTGAAGGTAGTTATTTAATCACTTTTCCTAGCATTGATATGTCAAACCTAAACTAATCATTAGCATCTCCATTTTTTTTTGCCTGAGTAGATACATGATCTGAAAGTATTGTTACCTCTAGCTGATGTAAATTTCTGATGTCTGCAGTGAGACAGCTGCTTGGGAAAAAAAAATGTTATCGGCTATGGGAAATAATCCACACTAAAATTTTTTTAAGTTTTTTAACAGATAATCTGCAAGAAAGTACAGTGTACTTAATTTTTGTGTTTCTACACTGATGAAACTTACCATGAAATCTTGAAAATAACCTCTCCCTTGAATGTAACCCCCCCCCCTTTCTTGCTGAAAGGGAAATTATTCCATTCTCTTAAATACAACGCAACCCTTGCCACTGGGCGCACATACATAGCACCAGTAAATCTATCTTTCATTGTTTCATCCAAACATAATTTAGCCTTCAAGTCTTCTAGATTAGCGCCTCTGCGCTTTTGGAAAACGGGGTTACTTTCAAGATTTTACGGTACATAATATTTATGCAATATATAAATATTTCATTTATTTTTAACAGGATGCTTTGATATATTTCCTGAAAGAATCCAAATCCAATGAAAAAGCACAGAAGTGCAAAGATGAATTGTGGAAAAGTTGTCATTTATAAAAATTCTGTATATTTATTTTGTTTTAATATCTGTTTTGTATTTTTAATAAAACTATGATATAATAAATGTATATTAAAATTCACATTTTCCTTTTTTCTCTGTTGAAAGAAAACAGCAGGTGGCCTACCCTAGTGCCTTTTTCTAATGAAATCTCGCCTTCCTTTACCCAATCGTTAGATTCCCACATGTTTTTTTTTTTTTTTTCCCAGTAATATTTTTTTTATATTTTATGTTCAAAAATTCTTCACTTATTCTTCTCATTTTAGAATACTAGAAACAGAAAAACAATGTATAAGCAGGGCTGCCAACAACTACACATTTGGTGTAGTAACTACACTTTAGCCTGCTTCTACTACACTCTACACATCGTATACTTAAAGCTACACTTTTCCTTTCCCCACCATCATCTTGTTTACAACGAGCGAACTACGATTTCACACTGTATTTCCAAATCGCTGTTATGAATGAAGTAGCTTGAAAACTCCGGAGGTTGATAGGTTGTTTCATTTCCTCCTCATAAACTGTGACGATAGCGTGACTGTGTATGCATGGTGATTGGAGAAGTCCTTTTCTATCGCTAGAGCTTGTCTAATCTATTTACTTTCGATTTTCGGTGTTGTTCGTTTGTTGTTGGCTAGACTTGCTTTTCTGTATTTATTTATTCTTATTTTTTGCTTAAGAGTGTACAAATTTATTTAGTTTTTTATTTAATAGTATTTTTAGTTAAAATGTGCGATGATGATGATAATACAAAAGAAGAAAAAAAAATTCCTGATCAAAAATCTCTATCGGAGCATTCTGCTACAATCTGTAGATTGCAAATTCTGTGGCCGTGTTTGCATTCTGTAGATTCATCCCATGAGGCATATTGTGCAATATGTAATAGCAATTTTCGCATAAATCATCGTGGACTTTATGATTGTTTGTGTCATATTGCAACAAGCTGACACAAGCGTTTAAGTAAAATAAAAGCAACGATAAAGCCTTTGCCATCCAGTTTTTATGTGAAAAGTGGTGCAGCATCAAAGACTACCAAAACAGAAATGCTCTTTACATCATTTCTAAGTGACATAATGTTCCAATTTCTACAGCAAATCATGCTGGAAATTTATTTAGAGCTATGTACCCGGATTCAAAAATCGCCAGACAGTGTCCTAGCGGTAGAACAAAGACGGCGGCCCTATTGAAATGCATTGCAAAAATATCCTGTTCTGATATCGTTGGCGATTTGAAACATTTGCCGTTTTCGATGGCAACTGATTAAAGCACTGATCAAAATGCTGTTAAACTAATTGTTGTTAGGTATTTCGATAATTTCCAGAAAAAATTTTATGTGCAATGTTATTTTTAAAAGAATGCAGTGATATTTTGTATGTTTGATTGTTAAAGTCAATAAATTTCAGAAAGTAAGTCTTAATGTAAACAAAAGATTTTATGCTTATTTATTTTAAGCATTTTCTTATTTTTTAGCGGCTACACTTTGTACCTTAAAACTACACTTTTTCTTGTTTGTTAACTACACTTTAGCGCTCCCAGAGGTTGGCAGCCCTGTATAAGCCAAGGCTTCATTGTAATATAAAATAGACCATTTTTTTTTTTTTTTTTTTAATACCCATTCTACATACATTTCCTTTTGCTATTCTATTTTGTTCAGAAAATGTAAGATTTATTAAAGTGTGAATAATGTGAATAATACTCTTTCAATGATGTCACAATCATGTGCATTCACTTAAACAATATGTGCAGGCAAGTTGATTATGGATAATTTCTGGTGCTGATTCTAAAAAAATAAAAAACAAGGCACCGAGGGTGATTCAATAAGAAAGGCATTTTGCTTTCAAAAAGGTATTATTTGCTTAATTTGTTGTCCTTTGGGTTGCGATTTCTGTACATGATAAAATTTAAAAAAAAAAAAAAAATTCTGTATCGACTATGAATTTTTTCTTACAAAAATGCTCTAAAACTATTACTAGAAAACTGCATTAACATTTCCTTATTTTCTGCCTCCACTTTCTATTACAGTTGAAACTCGTTAATGTGAATCTCAAGGTTAATAAAAAATCTGTTCAGGTTGTCTGTAGTTCATACTATCAGTTACCCAGAAACTAATCTTTATTTTGACAGGTATTGTGGAAGCAGTTCATGTTAAAAATAATTTACATCAACAGTGTTCACATTAACAAGGTTAAACTGTATTCAGAATTTAAAGAGCAATTACCTTGAATAAAAATCAGTGTTGGGGATAAGAGTGAAATTGATTCTATTAATTCTAGATATATTGTTATAACTGTACTGTGTACTCATTTTGAGATGTTCTTTCACTTTATATTTTAAATCTGAAATATTACTGTATTTTATTGATTTATCTATTTGATATATAACATTTTAAATATAAAAATGTAAAACAAATGAATACGAATCAAAGATCAACTCTTCCTCAACCCTACAATTGATATGAAATATCAATTTTACCAATTAAGATGAACATTGAATATGCTTGGCCTTGTCATAGCTATATTATATATAACAATAGTTTACCTTTTCAATACTTTATTATTATTATTGTCCACAAAACTTCATTAAAAATTGTGAACTTAATGCATTTCAATACAAACTAAGACTACATTTAGAAAAACATTTTTAACCATTTCAGCATTATCCATTTTTTGGTATATCTGTTTAATGATTCATAAAATTAATACTATGAACAGTATAAATATGAGAATTTAATATTGTATACTACACATGTTTATTCTCATTTTCTTTAAAGCAGCAACATATATTTCAAAATTTAGCTACACTAGCCTTTTATTATGACTATACATGCCAGAAAAAGACTGGCTTATCGCTTATAGGATTAATTGCACATTTAATTGAACTTTTTATTAATTTGTTTTTCTACATTTCTTTGAAAAAGATTTGCAAATGTATATTACATGAATTTTTTACTAGTTCTCTTTTTCTTTTCTGAGCAAAACTTTTACTGAATATAAAGCATAACATGATCCTTATAGTCCTACAAATTCTAGATAATTTACAAAGAATTTTTTTATCTAGATATTTGACAAAACTTGTAATTAAAAGAATGCCTAAATGTTTATTCTTCTTAAGTTAATTACCTTGTAATTAAAAGAATGCCTAAATGTTTATTGGTAGATAGAGCATACAAAAAGCATGGCTCTACTGGGGGAAAGAAAAATTACAGGATATTTAAAAAAGAAAAAAAAAAATCCCTCTTAGATATCAATTAAAAACATGGGATATTTTTAATAAATACCATTATGTATTTGTAAAAAGCATGCAAAGTGTTAAAAGAAAAAAAAAACCTAGCTTATTTGATAATACCTACATGCTACATCAGTGTTTTATAAATACTTTTTGATATCTATAAAAAACCTGCAATGTTTCTTTAAAGTACTTCAAGGTATTTGTGAGAAACTTATACCTGTGAAATGAAACAAAAGAAAAACCTTCAAAAAACATTGGAGAGGTGTTAAAAGAAAGCTTTGAAGGCTTTTTGAAATACCTAAATGATTCATGGTATTTTATAAAAGCCTTTATAAAAACCTGTAATAAGTTTCTTACAAATGCCTGAAGGTATTTCTGAGAAACGCATATAGGTATTAATGGGGGTTTTATTATGGCTTTATTTTGCACCATTAAAGCCTTGATAATACCTTATTCTAAATACCTCTAAAACCTCTAAAATACCTGTGTAAAGAAACCTTTATAAAACCTTCAGAAAACATCCAAGAGGTATTTTAAAAAAGGCTTTGTAGGTATATTAAAAATACCTACATGAGTCATGGTATTTTATAAAAACCCTTTGGTATTTATAAAAAACCTGCAATAACTTTCTAAAAATACCTTAAGGTATTCACAAGAAACATATGGAGGTATTAATAAGGCTTTTATTGTGGCTTTATTTTGCACCATTAAAGCCTTGATAATACCTTATTTTAAATACCTCTAAAACATCTAAAATACCTGTGTAAAGAAACCTTTATAAAACCTTCAAAAAACATCGAAGAGGTATTTAAAAAAAGCTTTGTAGGTATATTAAAAATACCTACATGGGTCATGGTATTTAAAAAAACCTTTTGGTATTTATAAAAAAGCTGCAATAACTTTCTAAAAATACCTTAAGGTATTCACGAGAAACGTATGGAGGTATTAATAAGGCTTTTATTGTGGCTTTATTTTGCACCATTAAAGCCTTGATAATACCTTATTTTAAATACCTCTAAAACCTCTAAAATATCTGTGTAAAAAAAACCTTTATAAAACCTTCAAAAAACATCGAAGAGGTATTTAAAAAAAGCTTTGTAGGTATATTAAAAATACCTACATGGATCATGGTATTTAAAAAAAAACCTTTTGGTATTTATAAAAAACCTGCAATAACTTTCTAAAAATACCTTAAGGTATTCACGAGAAACGTATGGAGGTATTAATAAGGCTTTTATTGTGGCTTTATTTTGCACCATTAAAGCCTTGATAATACCTTATTTTAAATACCTCTAAAACCTGTAAAATACCTGTTTTAAGAAACCTTAAAAAAACTAAAAAAAAACCTTAAAATTTTAGTAAGGGTAAATTCACATTGGTGTTTCCCTGGTGTGTTTATTTTAAAATAATCGTCGTACAATCCACTATTTCGTAATTAAATTCGATTTATAGTGTTAGTAACTGAAGAAAACATATTTGCGCTGTTATAATTTTAATCCAGTAATTTTATGATAAGGATTTCGCCACTTTTAAATGTCGTGTTTACAAAAATAACAAAACTGGATCCAGAGCCTGATTAAGGGGGAAGCACACATTATCTCCGCTCTCACCGGAATATTTTTACAATTATTTTTTACTTCATGTCATAGAAATTCCACGCTTTGACGAGGAAATATTTTTTATAAAAAATGAACGATGTAAAACAATCCAATTTACTCACCGTTATTAGACACCAGAATTCTTTTAAAATAATTTTTAATGAGAATTTTCTGTTTATTATAGGAAGAAAGTATTTGTTAAAAAATAACTATGTAAGTATAAATAATGTGTGCTTCCCCCTTATTCAGGCTCTGACTGGATCACAGTCTTATTTCTAAGCGAACTAAACTAATGTGCACCTGTATGTTAGCAGCGGCCAACATTTTGATTAATATTCCGTAGTATAGTTAGTAACCGCCCATTTTTCCACTCCACTTTATTTTTAGAGTAATTTTCTCCAAATGTAATTATGATTAAATAAAAAGAAATATACTCTAAAAAAAGATCGTTGTGAAAAAAAAGGCGAGTACTAACAATGCTACGGAATATTAACACTTTTGCGACCGCATGTTTTTTTCTTTTTGACTCTAAGCTCCACCTGTGGAAGTTACTCTTGTATATTACATTATTTTAAATCAACCTTTACTGTATTCACATTTGTAATATAAATGGATATACATAACAATTATACTCTTTTTAATCAAATTATTTGTATCCATAGTGCATTGATTGTACAAATGTGAATATTCGGTATATTGTTAAGAAAACATGTAACCTGTATAACCTAAAGAAACACCCACTGGCGGAGTTACAAATTTTCAAATGACGTCAAGTCCCGTCAGCGGTCGCAAAAGTGTTAATTGGAATGTCGGTATATATATATATATATATATATTTATATATATATATATATATATATATATATATATAGATAGATAGATAGATAAATTAATAAATGATTGAAATCCCAAAATACAGGGGAACCCCCTCCCCCCATGCAAGGAAGGAAAATTTTGAAATTTTTCTGAAAGGACGTAGTCCTTAAGTTTGAAAAAAACATCCTTCTCACGAAACCATCCCTTACTGTAATCATTAAAAAATAAAAAAAAAATAAAAACAAGCATCAATTGAAAGAACATATATAAACATGTTTTTGTTGCATAAAACAACTGCCCTCGTCAGCTCGTTTTCGAGTTACAAATTCTGAAAAATCGCCAATAATCCGTGCAACCACACCTGAATCGATAAAACCACTCCTCATTGAAATAATGAATGTAATCTAGAACAAGGAATAATCGAAAGAGCATACACAAACGTATTGTTTGATGAATTAATGAATTGCCCATTTTAGCTTTGGGATACTTTCTATCCAGATACAATGTCTGAAAAATCGCTAATGTAGATTCTAAAAATTTATAATACCCATTGCTCTGACAGGTTTATAAAAAATACTCCCAATATTTTTCCTTTACTACATTTTAACCGAAACTTAAATATAGATTTCTCGAGAACAGGCTCACGAGGGCAAGCAGTTTATGCATCGAAAATTACGTTAGATGAACATCTCTCGAAGAACATCATTAGATAGATTTCTATTATTGCACAATTGGGATGGTTTCTTGGTTAGCCCTCAACTTCACAAAGATAAAACCCCGAAAATTAAACAGCATTCGAATCCAAAATAGTAATATAATATGTATATATATATATATATATATATATTATATTGCTATTTTATATTGTTGCATTATATTAATGTATTTTATTTTGAATTCGATTGCTGTTTATTTATTTTTTCTTTTTTCTTTGAGAAGTTGAAGGTTAAGGATGTTTTTTTTTTTTTTTTTTTTTTTTTTTCAGGATTAACGCCAGCATCCTTTTAGAAACTCAAAATGTTTATTCGATGTTTGGGAGGAAGAATACCGTACTGAAGACCTCTTTATGTTTCTCATTGCTGCACTGTGTGCAACGTAAAATGGTTTAGAGGTACGAAAAAAGGCGACGCTCGTTCCAAAAAAAGAAAAGTCTTCGGGTTGCTAAGGATTAAGCAAGGTTGTCACGGGCTGTATTTTTTCCTGAGTTTTCCACCATATATATATATACATATATATACATTTTTTTAAATAATAATCTTCAATAATATGTTTCCTCGATGAATTAAGATGAAAATTGTTGTATGTGTCTTCCGGTGAAAGAGACAGGGAGAAATGGTGGGTTCGTGGAATCACCGGATAAATAATAAATTTTACATATCTACAACAAATTAGAAAATTAAAATATAGTAAATTAAAATAAATGCCAAAGAACGCTATATAATTTTATTTATTTAACACGCTGCTATGGAAACCTAGGAAATTGTTCTTTAGGGAGATATATCATCATGCATTTTTTAAATTACAGATGTGATGCAGAAATAGTGCATTTTATAGAGGTAATATTTTGATACTTATAGTGGTCACAGGGGAAACATACAACAATATATATATATACATATATATATATACATACAAGAGAGTCGCATTCTAAAAAATATACATATCATAATGAAAATATATTTTTTTTTACCGGTTTACAAGTTAGGGAAGAATTTGGTACTGTATTTTTATCTTCTCTTTTTGACAAATTTCATTGTTATTGCCATAAATCTTGATTAAAGATAGGGAAAATATACGTCGAATTTTAAATGCAAATAAAATACAGGAACCATTGAAGCAATTGTTCATAACTATTCCGAAAATTTTTACAATATTCTATATTGAAGATTTTATTATCTTTTGTATTCAATCTAGATGAAACATATTCCGAAAAACGGGAACTATTACATTTATCAAAAAAGTATTTACTTTTGAAAACGGAAATAGAAAATATTTTTTTAAATGTACAGAAACGTTTCGTAAAAGAAAAAAACTGTTTATTTTAACTCTTTTTATTTTCAAACCAAACCATCGATAAAAATTTCAAGATATTTCGAAAAATAAAACTGATGCTCGGTTACTATTACATTGATTTTATCTATTTTAGGTAAAATCAGTTTTCCGTGTTATTACTTGTTTCGGGAATTAATATAACTTTTGAACTTTTTGTTATCTTCTACTGAAAACTTTAAAAAGGTGTAAAAATTACCTTCAGACATACCTGCCAACATTCTAATTAATATTCCGTAGCATTATTAGTACCACTTCTTCACCACTTTATCTTTAGAGCAATTTCCCCCAAATATAATTCCGATTAAAACAGAACACAATTACTCTCCAAAAATTCTGGTGTGAAATAAGGACGGGTTCTAACAATATTACGGAATATGAATTATTATGCTTTCAAGTATAAAAAATGCTACAGATAAGATATGAGATATTCAAATATCATACACCGCATTATGCATAATATTTTACATATAATTTATAAAATTTTCAGTTAAACAAAGCAGGGTGTTCTGGCGCTAAGATTTCAAATTCTGATTTTTTACCCAGACACACAGTCATAATTAAATTTTTATTCACCCTTTCAGAGGCAAGCAAATTTTTCATTTAAAATCAACAGCCACCAGAAATCACCAACAATATTAAAAGACAAGAAATAAATGAAGTTATTTCTCTAATTTATAAAAAAAAAAAAAATTATATAAAAAAAATTCCGAGGCCAGTTTTTGCAATTTTGAATTAAAATTTGCTTTTGAACCACCGCCTCTGAAAGGGTTTAGTATTTTTTTATTGCAATAGAACAAAGAAAATTTTCGTTAAAATAATAATAATAATGTTGTCTATTTAGCAAAGCGTAAATTTTATTTTAAGATTAGGTACTAACAACGCTTCGAAATAAATAAGGAACGTTGGAAGGTTTGCAGATATAAGTGAAGATTATTTAAAAAAATAAATGTTTTAGTGTATTCCGACTTATTTAAGCATTTCAGGTTTTCTAACTTTTAGTGGAGTGAAGTAAAGCTAGATGAGTCGGAATGAACTTGAATAATCGTCACTGAAATGACATGGGGTTGCAGTTGATTATATTCCATGTGCTGCAATATTTGAAACTACCTCTATGGTCTCCGGTATCTGAGCTCGAAGTCACCGCTCTTTTTAAAGTCATTTTCAGGGATGAGAAATTTATGCCTTTATTGCTACCACTATTTACATACAGAAATCAATAGTGTATTTTAAAACAAATACGTCGTTGTTAAATGTCATAGAGATTATTGTATAAAAATACCCGTAGAAAAAAAAAAAAAAAAAAAAAAGAGGAGAATTTCTTATCTCTGAAAGTGTCCTGAAAAAAAGGGTGGATACCTTTATCTCTGTTGGTACACTATTTATCCATTTATCATATCAAAAATCATGAGAGATATATTGCTGTAGTTGGTTCGGATGTTCGAAGCACTTCCCAGATCTTTGACAATTTCTAGAAATCCACGCGCCGAAGACAAAAGACAAGAGATGCCAACATTTTAATTTATTCCAGAGCATTTTTAGCCCCGCCTTTATTTTATACCGCTTTTTTCTTAGGAGTAATTGTTTATTATTTTAGGAGAAAGGGGTATTGGAGAGATATTGGAGAAAATTGGAGAGGTATTTTAGGGGTATTGCAGGGATGGAACACGGGCGCAGAATTCATACCGGAATCCGTTTAAGAAATTTCTCTACCTATAATATCGTTGATTTAACAAGTAGAAAATTTTCTTACATTGATAGTGGTATGAAGTCTGCGCCCGTGTTCCATCCCTGGTATTGGAGAAAAATATTCTATAAATAGAGTGATGCGGATTGAAGGCGGGGCTAAAAATGCTCCAGAATAAATTAAAATATTGGCAACTATGCAAAAGGCTTTTATCATGATTCATGGAAACAATTTGAACATTTACATTTGCTTTTTATAAGATTTACATCACTATTTTTTTTTTTTATTATAACTTTGTCTGAAGAAATGGCACCATCTTATTTAATTATAAGACATAGTTACAGAAACAGATGAAAAAAAATCTATACAAATAAAGCAAGTAGTTGCTATAAATTTAAATTTTATTTGTTTCTGGTGCAACATTTGTTGCCAATACTTTAATTTATTCCGGAGTATTTTTTGTACCGCCTTTATTTCAAACCTTTTTATTTATAAAATAATTTTCTGTAATATATAACTATGATAAAATAAGAAAAAAATAATCTGAAACAAAAATCGGTATGAAATAAAGCCGGGGCTAAAAATGCTGCGGAATAAACTGAGATGTTGTCAACTCTGGTAAAATGTTCCATTAAACTCTATATTCACTGACATGACTTCCTTGCTTTTTTCTTTTACACTACTGCGTATCCATATGATTTACACCCGGCTTTCCCATTCAATCCTAATTCTTCTAAGGGTGCACTACTCACCTAACACTTTGGGAACCTCTGGACAACTTGTATTTATAAAAAGGCTTTTCAGAAGCTGTATCGGGATATCACATTTGAGGAATGATAAGGTAAATTAATAAAAAAGCATTTCAATTTGCGACTAATTCGTGGACAATTTCATTTTAAAATATTTCTATAATTTTAGAGAATGCAAACTGAAAATTTGTACTTCTCTAAATTAGAATACATGAAAGTTTTACCCAATGGAATTATTATTATTATTATTATTATTATTATTATTATTATTATTATTTAAATAGAGATCATACGAAAAAAAAAAATGGTTATTCTAGAAATTCAATATCCTGAAACTTTTGATCGATATGTTATCAAAAATAAATAAATAAATAAATAAACCCGAAATAAAGATTTTTAGAGTACCCTATACGTACAGGTTATGTCGTAACTCTACATAAAAATACTGTTTAAATAGATAGATAACGTTCTTAGGAATAATAATCGTACAGAAAACATAGTCAGAAATGACAATTTCCGTGAGCTGTTAACTTATTGTCCATGGATATTTTCCTATTTTGAACAGTAATTCCCGCCTTTAGAGTTTTTTTCTAAAACATTACATTAGTTTATTAAATAATTTTGTTTATTTATGTCTAACCTCTATATTGTCGTCTCTGCTTACACTGTTGCTACATTTTTGAGACTTTTTTTATTCAATATCCACTATTAAATTTTAAATTTAATAGTTGCTTAATCACTTCGAAGATTTATCGTCTATTATGTATACCAAATATCACTTCTCAAAATTATTGGTAACTATTGAATGAAAAAGTAGCAAAATCTGGCAATACTGTGTGTACATATTTGTTTACAGCATTTACAGCATCTATTATTCAGGATAAAATTTAAAGGATTCCACAGATATACGTACGTACATTTTATTAAATATTGTAATATTTGACAAGAACTTTAAAGTGGCGGAGTTTACTATTCTAAATAGGTAAAGTCTTCAACGACAGTGTGCAATGAGTTTGCGTAAATTCTCATTTCTCATTCTTTTTCTTATGAGATTACGATTCTTAACTACGTTCTCTATCTCCCATTACGAATCCCTCTGTATACAGATTAATTCTTAATTCTATTGTTACTTTTAGCTGGATGGTGTTGATACTAGTTTTCAAGTCACTTGGCTGTGCAAGGGTCTTAGGATTGGGGGGTTTAAAAGGATAGTCCAACCCTGGTATTTTTTTAAATGCAGCATAGCCCGTATTCACGCAATTTTAGCGTTTTGGGGCAGAAAAGGGTTAGGTATTCGTGTTAAGTGTTATATATTAAAGTTTACAACTCATACGACTCTTTAAAAAACCGATTTTGCAATAGTTATATTCACCATAGTTAATTGCAGGATACTGCTCTTTAAACAAAGCAAAACATTTTGTTTGGAAATCGTGATATATAAAAATTCTGAGGGTTAGCAGAAGGATTTTAAGCCTAGTCACCTTATTGAAAGGACAGGTAACATAATTTCGCCCTTCATAAATGACAATGTCACCAGGAGTTGGCTGTGATAAGTTATCAAAAAGCTTATCTTTTGACAACAGTAAAATTACACGGATAATTATGATAAGTTAAATCTCTGGAAGAGCCATAATTAAATTTTCTTATTTTAACCACATTAGACGCACGTTTTAAAAGGTGTTATGTAGGTGTAATTTTGACGACTTTAAGTTATGTAAATATGCTGCAGTCATGCTGGGAGCCATGTGATCGAGTTTTGTTTCTGATCTGTTTTAAAGTTGCGTGAGGACACTTACAATGAAGGTCTTCTTAAAGCGCTTACTCATAATATTGTGAAAAAAATTACAAAGATACTACTTACATGGTTAATACAAGATCAGTCAAAATTATCCGCGGAATCCCACTAAAAAGGGTACAAAAAATAAAATAAAATACCTTCGAATATTTGGCGCAAAAAGATAATAATGCTCGCGATTTGGCGAGCAATGTCTTTTCCCTCCAACTGCAATTCATTTTAACGCGTTTAAAAATTTCTCGCAAAACAAACCTTTCAAAATAATGTTATAGTAAATATAGTTTTAAAATAATCGATCACAGAGTTGCCTGTTTCACGTAAAAGCTTGTATAGTATATGGTTGTGGCTTTTATCATTTTAAGTTTGGAAAAAGAGTGTTGCAAATATTTAAATTGCTTGTCAAATACACATTTAAGTTATATATATCATTAGTTTTTTAATTAATAATTGAAAAAAAACTATATTTTGCAAGTTGAAAATATTTATTTTTACTTTTATTTAACGTTTAAAATAAATTTTACAATTTGAAAAATTAGATTTATTTTAAATTTTTTTAAAGACATATATATATATTTTTTATTAACACGTACGATATTGTTTGGAACAATATCGAATTTATAAACAGTGCATGAAAAAAATATATGGCACTGACAATTGTTACAGAAGAAGAAATTAAATTAAAAAATCGAGTTGTTGAAATCTTAAAAATTGCATAAGTGTGTTAGTTATGAAATACTCGAAAGCATTTCTGTTGATGCATATCCTTTGTCTAATGAAACATTGCAAAATTCCGATGAAAATGAGCATACTACGTAATTGCCTCTTCAAGATGTGAAACATCAATATATATATATATATATATATATATATATATATGTTAACGTTAAAGCCGTTAATCTGGAGATTACCTAGCTAAACTAGGGAGATCTGATAAATATGGAATCAAGAGTTTTCCGCATTTTAACTAGGTAATCTGCACATTAGCGGCTTCCGTATCGTTCAAGTTCAAAAGTTTGTTTCTGTCATTTTCTTTCTCTGTTACTTCCCCTTCTCCCTCCACTTTTAGTTTGGTGTCGCCGGTTAATTTTATTTTTCAATAGTCGCCTTTGGCGACCAGTGGGTTCGCGATCCTTTAAAAATCCGACAGTACGAAACTCCCGCTCGGTGGCGCCTGCAGTGCCGTTTCATGACCTACAACAGCTTATTGACATATAATTAAAATAGCTTTATTGAAAATTTTAACTGTAGTAAATTCCTACTCGGTAGCGCCTGCGGCGCCCACTTCCCGTTTCAGTATTTGAAACAGCCTGTTCGTTCACCGTATCATAATCCTTGGAAAATCTGACCGTAGTAAAGTCCCGCTTGGTGGCTCCTTATTCTCGTTTTAAAACTTACAATACCTTGCTAGCTAATAGTGCAACTAGCTTTGAAATTTTTAACTGTAGCAAAACTAAAAGCGCCATCTTGCGACAGAGTTTTGCGATATGTACTCTTTAATTCCAATTCAAAAAACTTTTAAAATGCTATATTACTTATGAAATAATGCTAATTAGAAGCTGAGATACAAAAGTAATATAAACATAGTTATAAAGACGTTTGTGTCTGACTTTTCAATTGTTTTCTCCTTAACTTGCGTAATTCTCCTTAACTTGCGTAAATCGTTTTAAAAATCCTTTATACAGAATGTTAGTGAGGTGCAAAGTATCTAGGTAATTCGCAGATTTCCTAGGTAATTTGAGAAATGAAACAATTTTCCATGGATCACCCTAGTTAATGTGTAGATTACCTAGCTAATTTGCAGATTAACTGATTTCTGCATTTTAGCGGTAACACACACACACACACACACACATATATATATATGCGTGTGTGTACATATGTATATCATGGGAATATAAGAAGAGGACTGTAAATTGCTGGCAAAACGTGAAATAATGGCAATCTCTAAAAAAAGAGAAAAAAAACTTGAATTGTATTATTGGAAGAAACAAATAGAAATTGTAACTAATCGTAGAGAAAAATATGAAAAGATTAAAAAGCGTTTTTCTTGGAGAGGGGGAGGGGGGAATTACATTTAATGAAGCATCTTTCAATAACAAAGCGCATGCCAACAGCCAACAAGCTTACATATTTTTCTGAATGAAATGTTATCGGTTAATCGCGAACTTTTGCACCGCATATTGCACGTCTCAAGTTAGTTGTACCACTGCTTCCAAAAAATGAAATTTATACTATATTTTTATAATAAATTTATAATATACACATTGCGTATATAAATTTATTATAAATTTTATGTTATGGGAATAGTGGTACGAAAATACATAAACAAAAAGTCGCCTGTGGCAGCCATGTTCACGCATATGCTACCTCTTTGATGGTAAATCACTCATTCGCTAGAACCATTTCTCGACTTTCTAAATACTTTAATCTGTAATGTTAATGAAGTCCTGCTCTAGCTTTATTTGTTAAAGTTGTTTGGCTGCTTAAAAAGTTTTCCTTAATAAAAGAAAAAAATACAGATTTATGTTATATTACACTTCCATACCTGCCAACCATCTCATTATCATTCGTAGCATTTTTAGTACCCACCTATATTTTTCACACCAGTCCTATGTGGAGTAGTTTTATTCTTATTTAATCGTATTTAAATTTAGAGAAATTTACCTTAAAAATAAAGTGGTGTGGAAAAGGGGGAGTATTTTAAAGGGGTGTAACGATGTTGAGATTATTAATGAGATAATTGGCAAGTATGTACACTTCCTTTATATTGCGATAAATAAATGTCCATGATAAAATTTTGTAGCTTCATTTCCCTCCAACCAAACAAATCCGAAGACAGATTTTTGTCCGTCTTTGTTGCAAACGTCTGATAGAACAGCATGTTCTACGTGCAACAGAAATAAGAAAAATGTCGAAATTTGGATTAAACGTATATAGCATTACCGCAACAAAATAATAATAAAATAATCGAGGACAGAAGTCATTGTACACAATGCAGGAAGAGATAATGCAAAAATATACACAATTCCGGACTTTTCCACGTGTGTATATGTATCTGTGTTTTATTAATACTTAGTCATATATGCAGAGTGTTCCGATTGGCAGGTAACGGAAGAAATGTTTTTCTCCACCACCATTCATGAACAATAAATTTATTTTTAATGTTATAGGTATATTTTATGATAAATATTGTTATGAATGATAAATATTGTTACGATAGTCTGAACACTGATCTTTGTCCGTCCTTGTTGTAAATGTCTCATAGAACAGCATATTCTAAGTGCAACAGAAATAAGAAAAATGGCAAAATTTGGATTAAACATGCACAGCATAAAAAAATAACAATAAAATAATCAAGGACTGATGTCAGTGTACAGAATACAGGAAGAAAAAAGGCAAAAGTATGCAGAATTTCTGACTTTTTCGCATGTGTATATGTATTTGTGTTTTATTAATACTTAATTATATATACAGACAGGGCCTGATTAAGGGGGAAGCTCGCTCATACCGGAATATTTTTACAATTATTTTTTACTTCATGTCATAGAAATTCCACGCTTTGACAAAGAAATATTTTTTATAAAAAATGAACGGTGTAAAACAATCCAATTTACTCACCGTTATTAGACACCAGAATTCTTTTAAAATAATTTTCAATGAAAATTTTCTGTTTATTATAGGAGGAAAGTATTTGTTAAAAAATAATGGTGTAAGTATAAATAATGTGTCAAGAGCGAGCTTCCCCCTTAATCAGGCCCTGTATACAGGATGTTCCGATTGGCAGGTAACAGAAGAAATATTTTTCTCTACCACCATTCATAAACAATAAATTTATTTTTATTGTTTTACGTAGATTTTATGATAAATATAGTTTATTAAAAATTAGTGTTAAAAAATAAGGACTTTCCGACCAGTGATGCGAAATTTAGAGAAATTTATTCATTAATCCCCAAGAATTTCTAGGAGTGATATTTGATATATATAATGGAAGATTAAACTTTGAAGTGATTTGGCAACCTTCACAATTAAAATTTATCAGTTGATATTGAATAAAAAAGTCCCTAAATGTGGGAGCACTGTTTACGACCCTTTTATTTAGTTGTATTTTAACAAAAATATACAGAAAAGAAAATATAATGTGGTAAAAATTTGCATTTTACAAAGCTTTTATGTTTTTTTTTTTTTTTTTTGACTTACGGATGTTCCCATAATATTTTATTTTACTTCCTTTTAAATTTTTATTTAACCTATTCTTATAAATATTTTAATGTTTTTTATGTTGCTCTCTTTCTATGGCAGAATTTCTTTCTTTTCTTGGGAAACTGTATCCAAAGTTATTAAAAAGGACTCCGTGTATTTCATTTTTTCGGATATTGAATTACGGTGATAAGGAAAAATTTTTTTTATTTTAAATTTCTGAAATAAGTGGCTATAAAAAATTGTTTCATATATTCTTTGTTGGAGATCCCTTCTATACTTTTAGCAATAAAGATATATCTTTCTTTATGGTTTTAGCTTACTTTTCGAATAAATATATATAATAAAAACATGGTTTACATTTTTTTTTCAATGTATTTCAATGCAAAATAGAAAATTACACATTCATGTAAGGTAAATAAATGAGGATTTTTTTTTTCAAAATATATTTTAGAATATTGTTTATATATATATATATATATATATATATTATTTTTTTTATTACAAAGAAAAATATAAAATATTTAAATTAAATATACCATGAACATTATGCTTCCAAATTGAGTTTTCTCAAGTGCTAAAGTTTCTCATAAATTATAGATATTTAATTACATATTTTGAGATTGGGCTTTAAATATTATTTATATCTAACTAGCTAAATTAGTTTTCGCTTAGAAATATAGTTGCTTTTCATTTTCCTAGAACACTCTCAGTAAATGGAAATTTCAAAGATATTTATTATACAAGCTTCAATTTACAACTTATCACAGTAAATTTTAATTTTGGAAAATGCTAATATATTTTCCAGTTTCAAACTCTTTCAAATAACTTAAGTTTAAAAAGAAAAAAATGCACAGCACCACTTAACAGTTAATGTTATTCAGACTGAAATATAAACATGAAATTAAGTGGAATGCTATTCCAAATATAATCTCAAAATTTATGTTGTTTGTTTATTTCCAAATATAACTTAAAGGTACAACTAAACGTTAATTTTGTGAAATATTGAAAAGCATCATTTAATATTTGTTTTCTAAATGAATTGCAATTTAAATTAAAAGATAAACAGAATGATGTATTGCTTGGAAAGCGTATACAAATAAGCTGAATGTTTCGGCGAAATTGCGTTTATGAAAATAAGGCTTTTTTTTTTTTTTTCTTTTTTTCTTTCTTGATTTTCTTTTCTTTTCTTTTTTCTTTTTCTTTTTCTTTCTTTTTTTTGTGACATAAGCAGATATGTAGTTTTTGGATATTAAACATAATGTGGAGTAGTGAACTATGTTCATATGAACTTTAAACAAAATGAAAATTTGTGAAAAGAATTCCAACAATTAAATAATTTAGTTAGATAAAAAGCGATATTTTTGTAATATTTTTTGTATTTAAGAAAATGAAAATAAATAAAATACTTAAACAAATAGACTATCAAAGTATAATAGTTAAATAATAATAATAAAAGAAATAATAATAAAAATAGTAATAATAAAGTCATTTGTCCTCATAATAAAAATAATCTATATGTAAATAAATATTTATACAGAGCTCGAATTTATAGATGGTCGGTTGATCTAAGACCATAAAAAAATTGGATAAGCAATTAGTAGGGGAAGGTGGGGCGGGTTGTAACAGTTTTTGGAAAATTAAGTACCGTAATTTCTGGTAGATAGCCCGCAGGTAAGATGTGTCATTTCTCCACCAGAAATTTTATTTAATAGAGAAATCTATACGTTTTCGAAGGAATGGCTCGTACAATTATAAATTTATTTATCAATTAAAATTTCTGGTGCAAAACTGGATTATATAACCTGAGGGGTATCTACCAGAAATTACGGTATATTTTGAAATATATTTACGCTTTCCTGTTTATAATTGCTGTTTTCTATAGCATACATATTCATCTATCATATTCATAAATTTCGTAAATTTTTATAATTTTAGCGCAAAAAATATTTTTTTTTTCAAATCTATTTGATTATTACAATTTGTTCCGGGTTTGGGGCAAATTGTAATACATGAGGGGCAAATCGTAACGGATACAAAAGGAACCCTGACAATATTTCAAAACGTATTTTATCATCAATCATTTATTAATTTATTAAAAAGGGCAATTAATAACTAATATTAAATTATAACTTTCTCGGTATAGTAATAATGAATTATAACAAATGGATTATAGTAAAATAAAGAGAAAATTAAAGATAAAATCAACATAGAAGTTAGTCTTAGTCAGAGTTGAAATTAATTCAAGCAAATGGTAATTTGTTCCCTCTGATGCCTTTAATGTGTGCTCATATTTTGCAAATTAAGCATTATACCCATTCTTCTGCCACAGAGTGGGTTCAGCAGAGCTCGAATTCTCCGCCCTTCCTTTAGGAAAATGTCATAAATGAAAAATTCTGCTTTTTTTTCTACCGTTATTTTTCTGCAATATTCTCTAATTGGTGATTAAATCGTGATTATAATTCTGGATTAAATAATCACGGCACTGTAATATAAAAAAAAAGAAACTATTTCTATATAAACATCCCAGGTAACACATAACGTTGTTATAGCGTTGCAAATAAGTCTGAACAGTGAAAAATTGGTTACGTTATTTTATGTCCGTTGAAAAATAGTTTTTATTTCGCAATATTCTCACTGAACAATTTCGAATATTTACTCAGTAATAAAGAAAACCTTTAACAAACGTTGTTTTATGGTTGTACTTTTTCTGTTATTTTTTCGACGTTTTAAAATAGGTATTTTATTAGTTTTTGTTTTCCTTTTTGATTTTAATAAAAAATATGTTTTTTCAACGAATTAATAGGTGCTTTTTATAAGTCATTATTTCTGTCAAATGACGTTGAATCTCTTCAACTTGATATCGATACACGATGGTGAATTGGCGGGATGTGCGTGTTATAATATAATTTTCTTTAGAGTTTTAGAAGCTATGGTGTGCTGCGAAAGAACTTTTAACATGATAAGTAGGGAATCTTTCGGCAAATTATATTAACAAGTATAGTAGAATGTTCTTTGGCTTTCGGAACCCGTAGCTAACGAAGGTGTTCGTATTGTACGCTTTCTCCCTCCTGTTCTACATGCGAAATCGCCGAGTATATTGTGGCAAACCTTAAAAGCGTCTTACGACTTACGATACGACGCGCGCCATTTTGAAAGTGAATGTGATGTGAAAGAAGATGAATATCGCTTTCCTGTTAAAATGGTACGAAAGTTTTCTGACATTTTACGTAATTTCCAAACAACTTGCTAGCTGGTAAATTCCCTTAAAAGCTCAAAGTTATAATATTCTTTGGTTTTGGGTGTGTTTACCTGCTAGCATAATATTAAAAATTACAGAGTTCTCGTCTAATTGTGGATGCTGTATTTATTTAAACAAGATTTTTCAAGTAATGAAGTGAGTGTTTCTTTTTCCCTTCTTTAATTTTATGTTTGATTTCTTGTCTTAAATTTTCAGGGGTCGATCTAACTTTAAATATTTAATACTCTTTTTTAAAACTGTACTTTTGTAAAATTTTACTTTTTTCATATTTACTGAAAAAATAATCTATATATAATGTTATTTAACATGCACTAAAGTTTTATACAGCTTCTCAGAATAATGGTTTTATATACAGAATTTGCAGCAATTTTAATTAACTGATGTTGAGATGACATGTATAATGGTTGTCTCACATATTATATTTTGTGCAGTTGTATATGCTATGAAATTTAGCTTTCCTCGAAAAACGGAAGTTGAAAATTTTTACGAATCTAATATTTTCGTATATTGAATATTAAAAAGGTAATAAAATTAGAAATAAAAAAGGTCTAAAAATTAAATAAAAAAGAATGTTCCATTTTTTTTTTCTTTTTAAAATTGTTAGCAATATTTTAGAAACAAAAATTCAATGGATATATGGAGATAGCTATTTTTCTTGGATTTCAACGTTTATAAGACATACGAAAAGCCGTTGAAAACTGATATAAAAAGCACGACAGTATTGCGATTCTGAACAACCATTTTACAACTTTTTTTTTTAGGTTATAAAAAAACGACAGTATTGCGTTTTCGTACAACCCTTTTACAACGGTTTTTTTTACGTTGTAAAATGTATTAAAACAACCGTTGAAAGATGAGGAAATCAACGAGACATATTTTCAGATTATTAACGTTACGGAAAAACGATAATTCAACGGAATGCATTGCCGTTTGTTCAACGTTGAAAATACCATACTGTGCTACCTGGGATAGTAGTGGTAAAGAAGCCAAAAATTTTTCATTTTTGAAAGTTTCCTGAAAATGGGCTGAGTTTTCGAGCTCAGGCTGTAAGCATCGCCACAAGCCACTCCTCTAACATGTTACAACTTGCCCCAAAATTTTGTTTCAACTTGCCCCATCGTATTATTTTGGATATTTTGTTTATTTATAAAAATATATAACAATTTATACAAAAAATTAAACATGCATTTTATAACTCAACACACAGACTAAATAAATAGCTATAAACATTTCTTTAAAGTATAAATTAACATACCTTTAATCATAATTTACGAAATATTTTTTTCCCACTAACTAGTTAAAATGAAGCACGCGTACAGAAACCTCTTATTAACCATTTTTGAGGAGCACCGTTTGTGCTTACATTATAAAGCGTGTCATAACAATTATGTTTATAAAAATGTTTAATCACAAATGTTGCAACTATTTCGTAAATTGCGTGTTACTTCTTACCCCTATGACAACTAGCCCTGCACTCCCCTAAAATCCATTGGTTCTTTGGACAAGTAGTCAAAAAATTATTTTCTAAATGAACAAATATGAAATTTCCTTGACTCTTATAGTCTTCAGAAACCCATCTCCACAATTTACTTTATTGTCGTATTTTACTACGTATAATCTTTAAAAGAGATAAATCACTGTCTCACCGTAAATTGCAATTAAGCAAAAAAAGTTATATTTGTATGAGGTAATGATTCGCACAAATATAGCTTTGAATATTAATAAAAACTTCTGATGCAAATCAATTTTATATAAACTGAAGATTATACGAAGGGAAATGCGGTATTTCTTTTGACAATCATTCTGGTGCATAAACACATTTTTAAGAATCTGCATTTAAAAGTGCCCTAACTACCGTAATTATTGGTAGATAACCCGCAGGTAAAATGTGTCATTTCTCCACCAGAAATTTTATTTACCGTAATTTTTGATAGATAACCCGCGGGTAAGATGTGTCATTTCTCCACCAGAAATTTTATTTAATAGAGAAATGTATACTTTTCGAAGGAAAAGCTCGTACAATTATAAATTTATTTATCAATTGAAATTTCTAGTGCAAAACTAGATTATATAACCTGCGGGATATCTACCAGAAATTACGGTAATAGAGAAATCTATACTTTTTCGATGGACGTGCTCGTACAAATATAAACTTATTTATCAATTGAAATTTCTGGTGCAAAACTGGATTATATAACCTGCGGGGAATCTACCAGAAATTACGGTTCTCAAAAACCAGCTATGGCTGTCCACCATTTACAGGTATATTTTTATTTTTATAATTTGAGATATTTAAAAACGTTTCTTCTCTAGCAAATTATTTTAACTCCTTTCCTTTTTTTTTTAAGTTTGTAATTATTAAAGGTGCAAAATTTTAAATAGAATAAATCTTCAGAATTTTGCTGGCTGTTCAAAAGGCTAAAGAAAATTTTCGGTAGCGGATCAATGCTGATACCTTTGGACAATTTTTTCTAATGTAAATTAGTTCGTTTAACCAGACACGTTTTTCAAGACATTTTAAAAACTGTACAGATATACATATACTTTAAAACAGAGTTACGTACTTGTTCAGACTCATATTATACAATGTGTTTGAAGATGCTAATCTTTCGTTACAAAAATTCTTCAAGAAATCATATAGTCCAGATGTATTTTTACTGACAGGGCAGTTCCTCTGCGCTGATTTTAGGATAATTTTAATTGTATTTTCAACCATATGCATTGCAGTCATTCAATCGGAAAGATCAAACATAATTTTAGATTCAGCGAAACGTGACCATTCTATAATTCGAACCTCTAAGCATTGTTGCCAGATTTTGCTAATTTTTTATTCAACAGTCATCAATAATTTTGAGAAGTGATATTTTATATCCACCAAAATGTGTTACACACTTTTTTGATACATTGGTTGAATTATTTTAACAAGTGTTTCTAGAACAGAACTCAAGCCAGGGATATGTATCCTAACATTCTAGTGATATATCAACTGAGGTAAATGTGCATGCCTGATCGGCACTATTCGATAATGTAAAACATAGAATTATCTATCTTTTCTAGAAATACAGACGCAGTAAGTTTGCAAAAGTATAAGGCAAATATACATTTTGTCTTGTGAATAACCACTCATAGTGAGAGGACTTAAAAAGATATGATTTTTTAACACTATTTTCTTTTAATAAAAAAAATAAAAAATAATAAAAAACAAAATGCTGTAAAAACAAGATAAAGACATTTGTATGGAAATAGAGTCTAATGATAACGCAGAATACTTTTATCCTTGCAATCAATATTAATTCAGATTTAATAAAAAATTGAATTGAAAGAAATACTAATTTTTGACTGTGTTAATTAGTATTTAAAACAGATAGTCCCCGTACATTGCTGCAAAATATTCACAGTGCAGAAATTTTCCCATCTGACATTTTTTCATTTTTTAATAGCCTTCCATAGTTATAATTTTTTCATTTTACAACTTTTCTCTATGCTACTTATTTTTCAGATCAGATGCTATCATGCAACCTTCCTCCTCAAAACTAGTTAACAATTACCGGTCTTTCCTAAATTTGATTAAAAATGACTTTTATTATTAATTTTGTAGACTATTAGTCCACATATTTTGGGTTGTTCGGAAAATAATTTCGTTTTTTCCTGTGAAACTGAAACACGATTTTCTAATATCGTATAAATATTTTAATGAATTATATATACTCCACTTTGATCGGTTTCTTAGCGATCTTACGAGTTGTCATTTGGTAGATTTCGTAAATCAATACTTTATTTTGTCTTCATTAGCATAAACGGGCTTTCCAGAACGTACTGCATCTTCAACGTCAAAAATGCCGAAACAAAATTTGGTAAACTAGTTTTGACAATGGCGTTCTCTAAATAAATTTTCTATACACACATCGTATACTTTTTTCCTTGTTTGATTAGTATTTTCACCTTTTTGATAGCAAAAACAAAATATGCCGAAAATGTCGCTTCCGATTTTCTTTATTTGGTAGGACACCAGTCAAAACCTATTGAGCAGAATATCAGCTGTCATAATATGTAATGGTAATGCAGCTTAACTTTGAAGATGGCGTGAAAAAAAATACAATTAAATCCTCTGCTGAGAAAAACGAAATTACTTTCCGAACAACCCAATACCTTCTGTAAATGTATACTGTTTATGTTAAAATCCTCTAATTTTTAATTTTTCGAATAATACTAAATAGATATATTTGCACAGATAATTTCAGCTATTACATTTAGTTTTATTTTCAAAACAATTTTTAAATCTTGATAGGTTATTCTTACCTTACCTTAGTTTGAGAATGTTATTAAAAAATGGCTTGATTCAGATACAGTTATTTAATTCACATTTACTTTCTACTGATTTATTATTCTTTCCCATACATTGGAAAATACTCATGTATCCTTATATTTTATTTTTCTTTTATGGCTACGAGTTGTAAGCAAATAGTGAATATTGGGGAAGCTATGATGTGAGATATATCAAAATTTCTAATTTACTCTGGAGTACTGTTAGTACCCGCCTTTTTTCACACATCTTTCACATGGATAGTTTTCTGATTGTGCTTACATATTGAAGAATATTGGTGTGAAAAGAGGATGAACTAATTGTACTCCGGATTGAATTAGAAATGCTGGCATATCTGCGCTGATGCTAAAATAGCGCAGATTATATCAAATAAATCTTTATTTCGTCTTTTTACTCTTATGTTCTGCTCTCATAGTGGTAAACGGAAGATGGCGAGTTCGAACAGTGGTCGAACTCAGCAGTCTAACCGTTCGAAACGTTTTCCGTGATTTCTGCGATACTCGAGTGACTATAGGATATCACCCTTTGGAAAGACCCCCGACATACTGAGGAGAGGTCCCAAGTTTGGACAATTGACCTTAAATACTTCAAGACAGCAGGACCCCTTCTATTTAGATAACATCACTGCAGACTTAACGCATGCTCAATATCGCGCATTTAACTTATGTGTAAAAACAATCAGCAATTATAATGTAAATCGTCGACTAACATCACTGTTAAAAAAAAAAAAAAAGTTCTGTTTGCTGCCAGAAATTTTCTGTAATTCGGAAAAATACGTTCTGTCAACGTAATTTTTTCATTGGTAGAACGTATTTTTCCGAATTACAGAAAATTTCTGGCAGCAAACTGCAGCAAACAGGACTTTTTTTTTTTTTTTTTTTTTTGACAGTGATGAATGCATAGCTGACAAATTGTACGTTATTTTTTTTCTACAGGATGTTTTTGATAGAAATTTTATTAATTTTTTTAGCGGTTTTCTGCGATTAAAGATGACACGATTTTTTTGTAAAAAAAGTGGTGTTTAAAAAACGTATGTGTTAACACCTACAGTACCTGACGTAAGTGAAGGCACATTCTTGAATCTAGTGATTTTTGTCGAATATCTATAGAAATATTTTGTGAATATTCTTGAATCTTTGGAGATAAAAAGAGCATGTTATACCACATACATTCCAGCAAAAATTATTTCTCTAAGGGCATATCCTGAAACATCCTAATTAATATTCCGTAGTATTGTTAGTCCCGCCATTTTTCTCCCACCAATAAATTTTTAGATTAATATTCTCCAAATGCAATTGCGATTAAATAAGAAGAAAAATACTCTCAAAATATACTGGTGTGAAAAAGAAGGCGGGGGTAACAATAGTATGTAATATTAATTAATATGTTGGAGGGTATGCCTAAGAGTAAAAGGGGATCAGTCTCAAATAAATAGAAAAATATTATCTCTGAATTCACCATGAAAAAAATAATGCTTAAAATGAGTCGTAATTATAGACAAAAAATTATACGAGAATTAGTTTTATATTAATGGATATATATAAAAAAATATTTAATTATGTCGACACTTTTTTTTAAAGTTTTTTACTTATAAAATGCAAGTTTGTAAAACCAAAGCAATGTCCCTTTTAGAAAGCTTGACGTATTACATTAGACACGACATATTGCAATCAGATTATAACAATATTCATATTTGCCAACATACTAATTAATATTCCGTAGTATCGTTAGCCCTACCTTCTTTTTCACTCCAGTATCTTTTAAAAGTATTTTTCTTCTTATTTAATCGTAATTGAATTTGGGAAATATTACTCTAAAAATTTACAGGTGTGAAAGAAAGGGCAGGTCTAACAATACTACGGAATATTAATTAGGACGTTGGCAAGTATGAATATTAAATATCTGATGAAATATAAACATTTTTACTAAACAATTTTTAGCTGCGCATGCGCAAGATTTAGCAAAATTTATTTTGCATAATTTATTTGCCAACTGCACAGACTAACTTTGAAAAATTCCCCAAGAAAATGTCGTTAGACCTTAAAAAAATATCGTCATTAGAAAAGTTAATTTTCAAGTACTTAAAAAAAAAAAAAAAATCCGAAACACTAAGGGGTTTTACCCACATTTTCATTTTGAATTGACGAACAGTCATAGACATAAGTGAAGGCATACTTTGCATTTTCTCAAATAAAAAGGGGAAAATATTTAAAATCATTATTTTTACTGAAACATATTTTCTATATAATGTTTAGAATAATATACTAATAACTACAAAATATTAAATAAATATTCAAATTAATAAACTTACAAAAGTAAACAGAATTTTTTAACCTCAAATTGAAAGTCAAAAGTGAAAGCACAGTAATTGTAATTTCAGCAGAATAAAAGGTATAGTAGTCAATATTATTGACAATACATCAAATACTAAAGATTATATAAAGAACATGTTAAAATCAATAGTTTTCAAATATTTTAAAATTTTTTTGAGAAAATGCAAAGTGTGCCTTTACTTATGTCCAAGATTGTTCGTCAATTCAAAATGAAAGTATGGGTAAAACCCCTTAACGTTTTGCATCTTTTAGAAAGTACTTGAAAATCAACTATTCTATCGATTCTATAGAGAACTCTATGCATTATATAAAGAACTTGTTAAAACCCTTCGAATTTACAATCGATTATATAAACATACCGGCCAACCATCTCATTATAAATCGTAACATTTTTTAGTACCCGCCTTTTTTTCAAACCGGTCTCTTTTTAGAGTAATTTTAAACTTACTTAATCGAAATTACATTTGGAAAAAATTACTCTAAAAATAAAGTGGTGTGGAAAAAAGAGCGAGCATTAAAGGGACGTAACAATGCTACGATTATTAATGAGATGGTAGGAAAGTATCACAGCGTCCTAAACTAGATGCCTTCCGCGTGGCTCAGAAACTTGGCAACACTTCAAGCGGTAGACAGCGCCACGTGGTACAGTTTGAACGACATTTTTATTCAGCAGGTACCAAAAATTTTTAAAAGTGGGATATGATATACATATAAGGCGAAAATAATCGAAGAAACGTCGATTACGTATATCATATATCACTTCTTAAAATTATTGGTGACAGTTGAATAAAAAAGTACCGCAATCTGTACCAGGTGGCGCTGTCTACCGTTCCAACAGTTGCCAAGTTTCCGAGCCACGCGGAAGTTATCTAGTTTAGGAGGCTGTGCAAGTATGTATGAAAAACTTTAAAGATTATATTAACACTTTCGCAACCGCGTGTTTTCGTCTTTTTGACAGTAAGGTCCGCCTGTGGTCGTTATTTTCCCAAGTTACAATATTTTAGAACAAAATTCAGAGCAATATTCAGAACAATATTCGGATTCATATTACAAATGCATATACATTATAATTATACTCTTTCTAATCAAAGTATTTATATCCATAATATATTGGTTGTACAAATATGAATATTGTGTATATTTTTAAGAACTAAATGACATACAAATTGCAAAAGAAACGCCCACTGGCGGAGTTAGAGATTTTCAAGTGACGTGAATTCACGTCATTTGAAAATCTGTAACTCAGCCAGTGGTCCTTTCTTTAGGTTACATAGGTTACATTATTTCTTAACATTATACCCAATATTCCCATTTGTGCAATCAATATATTATGGATACAAATACATTGATTAGAAAAAAATATAATCCTAATGTAAATTAATTTATATTTTCAATATGAATACAGAAAACATTGATTTAAAAGAATATAATAATATAAAAGAATAACGCCCACAGTTGAAGCTTACTGTCAAAAAGACAAAAACATGCGGTCGCGAAAGTTTTAAGAACATGTTAAAATCAATGGTTTTCAAATGATTTCACCACTTTTTCATCGATTCAAAATGAAAGAATGGGTAAAACTCCTTATTTTTTTGTATCTTTTTGAAAGCACTTAAAAATCAACTTTTCTCTCGATATAAAGAACTCTTAAGATTATTTAAATAACATGTTAAAATCAATGGTTTTAAAATATTTTCTCCATTTTTTGAGGAAATACAAAGTGTGCCTTTACTTATATCCAAAAATGTTCCTCTATTCAGAATGAAAATGTATGGGTATAAAACTCCTTAGTGTTCTGCATCTTTTTGAAAGTATTTGAAAATCAAATTTTCTATCGACAATATTTTTCTATGTTTTAACGACACTTGCTTGGGGATTGTTTTAAAGTTAATCTATACATTTGGCTATTAAATTATGCTAAAGAAATTTCGCTAAACCTGGCACATGGGCTTTAAAAATTATTTAGTGAAATTACTTAATTTCCATTAGAAATGTAATTTTTTTTAATCCGATCGCAGTATGTTGTGTCTAATGTAATATGTCAAACTTTCTAAAAATGGCATTGCTTTGGATTTAAAATCCTGAATGTTATAAACAAAAAACCTTCGAAAAATTGCCGACGTAATTATTTTTTTTTTTATATCTCCGGTAGTATAAATGCAGTTCTCATATAATTTTATGTATATAGTTAAATGAAGGCTCATAATCGTATACTATAGCTATAGCACATTTCAAGCACTATTTTTTACTAGGTGATCCGAAAAATTATGTTTTTTGGTTAATTTGTGACTGATCTACTTTTAGCTCTTTGGACAAACTTTTTACTGGAATGTATATGGTGTAACATGTTCTTTTCATTCCTGGAGAATAAAGAAGATTCATGAAATATTTCTTAAAATATTCGACAAAAAACTGTAGATGCGAAAGTGTGCCTTAACTTGTCAGTTACTGTGTGATTGCAAATTTTGAAAATTAATACAAGATAAAACAATTTTTGGTGCAATCTACGAGTCTTAAGTGCGATTGCACAAAAAAGTAATTCTAGAAAACCCTTTTTCATTTATTAGAAGTTTCAATTTATGATTTTAAAATTTTAATATTCATTATGGAAAATGGTTAGCTGTTGTCGAGATACAAAGAATGCGTGTTCTTTGAGAAATAATTAAGCTCCATTTTCATTCCAAGAAAGCGTTGACGGCTGGTGTTCTGGCTGATTTTTTATTCAATAACCACCATTAATCTTGAGAAGTGAGATTTCATATACATAATAGACTTTTAATCTTGGAAGTGATTAGGAAACATTAAAATTAAAAATTATTGGTGTTTATTGAATAAAAATACCGCCAGATCTGGCAACTGATGACGGCATGTTTATGATTTGAATTAAAAATCGTTTTACAGTGTTTTTTTTTTTCTTTCTTTCTTTCTTGGTTAAAAATTTTTAATAACAGTAGTAGGAGAAAAACATCACTTAAAAATTTTAAGACACTGGAAATTTCATCGTGAAATTTGTTAAAAGTTATAATATAAAAGATTATTTGATAAACAGATAAAAAATTCACTCTTTGTAGGGCACACTGGAGTCATTTATTTGAATACTTTTTTTTATATAAAAAAAATATAATCGTTTGTAATATTTTCTTGGATTGTGTAGTAGCAATAATGCTGTATGTAAATAGTGGTATTTAAAATGTATCTGTTCCGAGCCCTACTTATTACCATACGTATACAGAGACTTTATGGTAAAGGCTGCACTGAATAAGTGCATGCTTCATAAATACGTGGTTGAAAACATTACCTAAACAATGTTTTCAATAATAAACCCATGTTCTTTACAATAAAAGAATGAGAATATTTTAACATTTTAAACTTTAGCGATTCTTTATTTAACTATTACTAATATAATGATTAAATTTATTATGGTCTATTTACTTAAACGGAATAGTATTTTTTCTTAAACAATTCATGTAACATAGTTAATTTACTTATTTTATAACGTTATGTAATTTTTAGGAAAGATATTGAAATCGGTTTCTCATATTTGACTGAAGCAGCTAGAAAGCTTAATTAGTTTTTTATCTTAAAAAGAAATTTATCCTCAAGCTATTATTGTAGTTAAAGAAAAAGTCTATCCTTATCATAATTAATTAATTTTAATCTCATTTTAATTCTTCTTGTACCTAATTAAATTAAATGTTGTGCATGCTAATTATAAAATGAGGTTATTTGTATGCATAAGTTAGTAGTTATAATGAGCTTTATTGTAGATAGTAAAAAAATAAATATAGATAAATTTTGTTATGTATTGAAAATTTTAATTTAAATACTGTTTGCATATTATTAACACAAACTTATTAAATCAATGTTAATTTCTTGCAAATATTGCAAGTATAATTATGTAAACAAATATGAACGGCTATTTTATTAAATTAATTTTTCAAACATATTCTATCGAGTAATATATGTAAAACTATATTACTTAATTTTGAGCGTATATTTACAATGTTTTTTGTTCATGATATGGTTTCCACACATTAATTTGATAAATGTAATTGTTTTAAGCAAATAAATTATTCAACCTAAAATATTAAAAATGCTCTAATATATTAAACAATGAGAAAATTAAATGGTTAAAATTAGTTTACCTTAAATTAGTACAAACAAATTCTAAATATACCATCAAATATATAGAATTGTAAAACAAAATAATTTAAGCTTATTATTTATTCACTAACAAAGCGTGTTTTAACATGTTTAACAATAGTTAAGTGATATCAGTTTCAAAAACATATATTAAATTTTATATACAGTTATAAGTCCAGGTAACATTTTATAAAATCCTTTGTAAACATAAAAGAATAGAAAAAAAAGATATTCAATTTAGAGCATCATAAAAAAAAAAAAAAAAAAAAAAAAAAAAATCGGATTTTATTTTTACAATATTTTTTAGCAAAAGAACTTGTTATATGTGGTCTACTTAAAACAAATGGCATTTAAAATTGTTACTTCTGGCGAATATAAATTAAAAGAGAAAGATTTTGTTATAGTTTTTATTTTAAACTTAACATCCTAGCTTTAATAAACACATGCTCTGTACTCCTTTAAAAAAAATAAATAATCAATTTCCTAACATAATACCCCACCAGTAACCGAGGGGTTCTGCGTTCAAAGCTGGTAGACGGGAAGTATCGGTTTTGATCCTAGGTCACGCTCGTTGACCTAGCCATTCGGAGTTTCGCGTGGTTTTCTCCGAAACTCGCGTAAATGCGGGCTTGGACCCCTGAGAAAGACGCCCGCGGAGGGTATCCCACTACAGGCCCAGGGACCTAGTGTAAATAAATGTCCTTAACCCCAGCCCCCAAACTTAACATATACATGTATTTAAAATATTTCAGCAGGTAATACAATATCCAGTGGAAATGACCATGGAAAATGTAGTTCGAATATTGAAGAATAATTCTTTAGCACTAGAAAGTCCGTATAAATTAATTTAAAAACACGTATTAAATGTTATCTTATTACAATAAAACAGACATAGAGCTAAACACGTATAGGTTGCACGTAATAAGGATTGTATGAATCTGTAAAATTCCTTTTGAAACCACTCTAAGTGATAGAACTTGATCAAAAACATAAAGTAAGATATACATTTTGCACAACTGCCCCTTTATGTAATTACATCACAAAGTTTTACAGGTATATATATACACTCCTTCTCATATTTATAAGGACACTTTATATTTTGAAATAACTAATGTAAAAATAATTGTGAACAAGATTATACTAAGTGCACTTAATATATCTAGTATTCTAAATACCAAAACTGCTATAATTTTTTTAAATGAAACAAAATTAATAAAAAATAATGCAAAATATATTTTTTCCACGTTTTTAGATGTTCATAATTATAGGGACAATCCAGATTTTTTCGTTTTATTTAACTTACTAGCGGATAAATTACAGTTGACATGCGAATTCGTTAATTACTGGGCTAGATTAATTCATATACAAGCCTTTAATTTTTCATGGACGGACATTACTGATAATTCCTCGAAAAAAAGAACGTTCATGTCGTGAAGTATGATAAATGTGTTTTTTAAGTGGAAGGATAATTTCAATCCGCCGAATTTCTAATGAAATTTGAAGATCTAAAATTGCTGAAGGAAATGTGATCAAACGTTGAACTGCTGGTTCGATAGGAGAGAGATCTAATGCAAAATCAGAGTTGTTTTACAGAGATCGAAGACTCATAATTCCTCTTACTGTTCTACTCATAATGACTGCTGCTGAATTTGCTTGTAATTTTTAACGAAAGGTTAGGGTCCACATTTATGCATGTTTAAAATAATTAATAATATGTTAAAATGAATAAAAAACCTGCAATAATCAATCAGCATTTAATGGGGGAAAGAACGTCTGTGTTAAAGTTGGATAAAGACAATATTAAATGGTAAAATGTTGCATTTTCGGAGGAAAAGCATGTTATTATTGATTAATCAAATGGTTTCAACAGTTAATGGCACGATCTGAAGATAGCGAAAGACAGATAAGATTTTTTTTAAAGCAGATATGAATTGGGCGTTTTAAAGGTGGATCTATGGTGCTCTTGGGAGCTGCTTCTACTGAAGGCAGAATGAATTTAGTAATTTTTACTATTATTATGAACATCAAGAGAATATCCGCAAATTTTAAACGTGGAATTTTAAACGTGAAATTTTAAACGCAGATTTTTGTTAGATTTTGGAGGGTAATAATATTTTTTTCAACAAGACTTACATTTTTGCTCTACTTTTAGAGCAATAGGGAATAGTTTGAAGAAAGAAACTTCCGTATTATTGCCTTTCCCATGGCCTAAAAGTTGAAAAAACCTTATTTATGATATTAGAAAAATTCATGTAAGTGGAAAGCAATTTTAAATAGTTTAAATGTATTAAGAATATCATATATGCTATATCAAATGGTATTGAAACTGAATATTAAAAAAAATATGTATATATATATATATATATATATATACCAGAGAGAATGTCTGACTGTTTAACCCTAAAAAGAGACCCCATAAAATATTAATTTAAAGAATAACTGAAAAAAATTATTAAAATTCGAGCTGTCCTTATAATTGTGAACACCTGAAAAATCATCTTTTTACGATATTTAAAGTTTTTTAAGATAGAAAAACGATAAAACTTTTTAAATATAGTCTATTAATGAAATTCAAATTAATAAAAAATATATTTGTTTAAATAATAGTGTTCAGTGTTTAGTTAATATAGAAAAACGGGTGTCCTTATAATTATGAGAAGGAGTGTATATATATATATATATATATATATATACATACTTGCCAACATCTTAATTAATATTTTGTAGTGCTGTTAATCCCGCCCTTTTTTTCACACCAGTAAATTTTTAGAGTAATATTCTCCAAATGCAATTACGATTAATTAAGAAGAAAAATACTCTAAAAAGATACTGACTTGAAAATATCTTACAGCATCATACCCTCCAACATCCTAATTAATATTCCGTAGTATTGTTAGTCCCCTCCCCCCTTTTTTTTTCTCCCACCAATAAATTTTTAGAGTAATATTCTCCAAGTGCAATTGCGATTAAATAAGAAGAAAAATACTGTAAAAATATACTGGTGTGAAAAAGAAGGCGAGGCTAACAATACTACGGTATACTTTTTTGTACATACTTGCCAACCATCTCATTAATAACCGTACAATTGTGAACGCCCGTTTTCTCACACCACTATATTTTTGGAGTTATTCTCTCCAAATCTTGTTACGATTAAATAAGACTAAAATTACTCTAAAAAATTATTGGTGTGAAAAAAAAGGCGGGTACTAAAAATTGTACGGTTCATAATGTGATCGTTGGCAAGTACAGGATGGCCAACCACCTCATTAATAAGCGTAGACTTGTTAACGCCCCTTGAAAATACGCCCCTTTTCCCACACCACTTTATATTTAGAGCAATTCTCTCCAAATAGTGTTACGATTAAATAAGAATGAAATTACTCTAAAAAATTACTGGTGTACAAAAAAAGGCAGTGACTAAAAGTACTACGCTTCATAATGAGATGGTTGGCAAGCATGCAAGTATATTTAGTATGTTGGAGGGTATGTAGCATTATGAGCTTTTAAGCTAATATTCAGTCTTTTTTTGTTTTGGTCCGAAATTCTTTTGCCCCTCTCACAATTAATATGTTCATTTCATTACATAGTACTCTTTTTTTCCCCTTAAAATACTATCCTAAAGTCAACATTCTTCTCTTCAGAATCTAATTACACGGTCCTAAATTACTTTTCAACAGGTATTGTAATCTAACAAATTAAAGTAATTATTATTATTAATCTTAAAAATTAAATCAATTTAAGATATATAGTTACTTTGTTTGGCCTGTGTGTGTTTCTTTGGTGAATTAATTGACTGACTATTCTTCGTTCTCATTCTTTTCTTTTACTATCAAAAGTATTGTATATATATATATATATATATATATACAATAATATATACGAAATCGTACATTGGTGCTCAACTGTGAAAAAGATCTCCCTTGAAAAAAAAAAATTACTGTTCTGAGCTATTCTAATTGAGTAATAATTTGTAAAATAAATAAATAAATAAAATCTAATTGTTTATTCTCTCATTGTTTGATTCTTTTGTTTTGGTTTCATATTGTTTTAACGTAAAGACAACATTATTTAAATAGCATCTAACTATCTAGAAATAATATAAAGATAAGTTTGAAGTTAAAATAAATTAAATAAAAAACCAATAAGTAAAATTTATTGTTTTAAAAATTAAAAAGTAAAATTAATTGTTTTAATAATTAACAAAAAGTCTTCTCAGGAAAATTTAATTTGATGAAATTTTATTCTTATTGGTCTATTTGGTTTCAGGGGTCTTAAATCTTCTATTGCACAGCTTTTACTACGTTTAAAAAATATATTAATGTATATATATATATATATATATATATAAGTCTTTTAGATGCAGGTATGTGTATAACTGCAGTAATATGCTTGGTTTGCGATTGGTAGACCTTTACTTTAAACCTCGCCAGGGGCACTTTAATATATAAATACATATTTAGTTTAAAAAATATCTTTTTTTTTTTTTTTTTTTTTTTTTTTCAAATTAATAAATAATATAACAGAAAATTATTATTAAACGTGAAAAGATATACTAATAGGTTCAAATTAAGAATAATATCATAAAAAATATAAAATAAGTATAATAATTAAAGAAAAACACATTAATCCAGATAATTATAACTTTACCAATATTGAGCATATGTCTCAAACTTCTTAGAGTAAACCTGTTTATTTATTTATTTTTTTGAATACTTTGTTGCGTTTCGAATGAAAGATTAACTAATGCCCTATAGACAGAATTTGAGAAAAGGCTTTATTTTAGTTTTTAATTGAAGAAATCGACAGCTTTATTTAAAAATTATTACTGATATTTTTTCCAGTCATTTATTTTAAAGCTATTATCGAGTTCTGATAAAGTATACATATACGAAATTTTGTCCAATACTGCAATACTAAAAATTATGATAAAATGATACGACAGTACTACCCGTTAAATGTAAAGAACCAAAAATTAATCACGTTCTAGTTAAGTCGAGATACAATAAATATAAATTTACATTGATTTCAGTCCATTGGTTCGCGAAAACAACCACAAGAATTTGGATACACACAGATACGTACAGAAAATTAATTTTCTTTTACAATTTATTCCGGAAAATTGTTAGTACAGCTCTCTTTTCACACCACTTTATATGAAGAGTAATTTTCTTCTAATTTAATCGTAGTTACACATTGGAGAAAGCATAGCTGCCAAGTTTTTAAATTCATTCCGGAATGCTGTTATCCACGCCCTTTTTTCACACCGTAATCATTTTAGAATAAATTTCTTCATATTTAATTGTTGTTATATATTGAAAAAAAAAATTCTAAATATTATGGAGTGAAAAAAGGGCGGGACTAACAACATTCCGCAATAAATTAAAAAACTTGACCGCTATGAGAAAGTATCCATTCACATAGCTGCCAATATTTTAATTTATTCCGGAGTCATTTTAGCCCCGCCTCTAATTCGAACCACTTATTTTTTAAAAGTAATTTTTTCTTATTTTATCGAAGTTATGTATTGAAGAAGATTTTTCTATAAATAAAGTGGTGGGGAATAAAGGCGGGGCTAAAAGTACTCCGGAATAAATTAAAATATTGGCAGCTATGCATTCAACCAATGTTATGTGAGTAAAGGACGGAGCTAAAAAATTTCCGGAGTAAATTTTAAAAGTTGGCAATTCTGCATTTGCTGCATCCAGCGATTTGAATCTGAAATGCTACGTTATTTTTATTTATTTATTTACTTTTAATAATAATAATAAGAGTTTGTAAAATAAGAAACAGTTGTAAAAATACGGACCAAATAGCATCTTTTATTTTAAATTCATCTTCGTTCTGAAATATTGCTCAACCTTTCCTGTCTATTTACTCTCCTCTAAATCTATTCTCCATTTTTTAAACCTTTTCTTTTTTTTTTTTTTTTTTTGTAGAATTATAAAATCTCTTTATTTACATTAAATGGGGTTTTGCTTTAATTTTCAAGACTGAGAGATTTTCGTTAAGATGTTTTGCACTTTTGCATAGGTGCCAACATTTTAATTTATTCCGGAGTATTTTTAGCCCCGCCTTTTTTTTCACACCACCTTTTTTGTTTAAGGATATTTTTTTCTTATTTTATTGAAGTCATATATTGGAGAAAATTTTTCTATAAATAAAGTCGTGCGGAATAAAGGCGGGGCTGAAAATACTCCGGAATAAATTAAAATATTGTCATCTATGCTATTATGGCGATTGATATATCTATGAATCTATACATATAATAGCTATATTAAATTATACTATTAAAACATATAATTTTAATCTATTTTTAATATATACATTAAAATTTAAATTAAAGTTAATGGATAATTTATTTCTTCTACTGTAATCTATCGCTTCTGAAATCTAAAAAACTATATTGTGAACAATTTAATAAATGCTGTTTTCTTTTTGATCAGAAAAAATGTATTTGTGACTGACTTTGCAGTTAAAAATAAACTGAAATCTTCTTTGTAAACGTAGTATTATATACCCAACAAGATAGTTCTGCTTCCACTAATATTTTCTATTTTCTATCATTAACCCCTATCATATAACATATAATAAAAAAGAAAGGGTGTTAAATGTATACGTTAAATATTTATGTATGGTAAATAAATGCGTTAGGAAATCTTTTCGTTCTGCAGAGCTGACAGTTTTTTTAACCCTTTGCTATTTGTGTCCACTTCTCTGGTTAGTATTACCAAATTCGGTACTTTTTTATTCGATAACCACCACAAAATTTTAACAGTAACGTTTGCTTAATCACTTCGAAGGACATTCGTCAATTATATGTATCAGATATCATGCCTCAAAATTATTGGTGACTTTTGAATAAAAGAGTCCCGAAGAACTACCATTTTTTCAAAGCGTAATTTTCTTCTTGGTTTAACTGTAATTAGATGCTGGAGAAATTTACTGTACATAAAAAGTTTTGTGATAAAAGTTCTTAACTAAAAATAATAGCGATAAATAAAAAGGTGGCAGATTAATTTATATTTTTCTTGTTTAATTGTAATTAAAAATTGGAAAAAAATTACTGTGCCAAGAAAGTGATATGTAAAAAAGGCGGGAACTAACAATGTTCATACCTGGTAACATTTATAATTTTTTTAGGGGTATTCTTAGTATCCGACCTTTTTTCATATCACTATTATTAAAGACAGAGGTCGTACTCTCCGCCCTTTTTTCAGCACACTCTCATTAACAAGAATTTTTCAAATTTATTGCTACCACTAATTTTTTTATTTTTTTAATAATCTCTACCCAGTATGATCATGGCACATTACTATAAATATACCAGAAGTATTTTTGCATGAAATTCGTGGTGGCGAAAAAGTCAGAATTTTTTTCCCTCTGAGAGTGTCCTGAAAAAAGGGCGGAGAGTACGACCCCTGTAAAGAGCATTTTTCTTCTTATTTCTTCGTATAAGCGTGTTTGAAAAAGAAATCTCTAAAAGCATAGTAGTGTGGAAAAAAAAAAAATCTATAAACAGTTATCCAGAATAAATTAAATATGTTACCAGATATGAATGTTACTGAAAGATGTAAAAAAAAAATGGCAGATCAGCTTTTATGTGACTGACATTGCATTCAGTCATGAAATAACCCCATGGCATTTAATACTAGTTGAATAGCGAAGTATTTAAAATATTCAACTTTTAATGATTAGGAAATAATCAACAACAACTCAGGTATGAAAATAATGCGGGTACTTACAAATTTCCAGAATAAATTAGAAACGCTGACATGTTTGTTATCGCGAGTATTACCTAAACATACATAAAATGAAAAGTGTTAATAATTTTATTAATTTATTCTTAAAAATATCGGCATTAAATCCTAATGTAAATCTAATATATTGTGGCCATCACACAATTTTCTTCTATATTTTATTCTACAAATTCACGCAGGGCAACTTATTTATTACAATTAATATTTATTAAACATTTTCCATGATAAAAGAAAACCATTTTCGTCGACGAGAAATATAAAATTAAATGTTGAAAGAATGAGAAATGTTTGTTTATAGAGAATATTTGAGAAAATAATTTTTATTTTCAGATTTTTATTGTTTTATTATTATTATTATTATTATTATTATTATTATTATTTATGTAGAAAAAACCGATAACTTTGATTTAAATTATCACAAATCTTATAGTACATTCATTCATTTTAACGTTTTAAGGAGGACTTCTGGAAAAAACTCATATTTGCACATCTATAGAAAATTTTGCCCTATGCTACCATACTTACTAAGAATCCTGAAAAAACGGAACGACAACGCCACCTGTGAAATTATAAGAACCAAGAGTTAATCACCACGAAGTTAGCCGATTTATGCACAAGGTAATTATTCTCATTTATTATCGACAACTAAAAGCGATTACTATCAAATTAAAAGAAGATAAATAAATGTTTTCCCCTTATGTTTTAAAAGTATAATTTATTAAAAAAAAAAAAAAAAAAAAAAAAAAAAAAGATCCGGGATGAATCTTGGCTTTTGGAATTAAAAATAATTGCTCCGTGTTTCAAAGAGTTGAGTCGAGATCCAAAAAATAAAAACTTACATAGCATTCTGTCTATTAGTTCTTGAGATACGGAGTCTACAAATTTTTTAATTACCCACCCAGACAGGCATGCACAGACACTGAGACAGACACTTTCTAAAAATACTGAAATCGTGTTCTTGGAATCTCTTAGGCGTTTCAGTGCTGAATGTTTTTTTTTTTTTTTTTTTTTTGTATATGTACTAAAAGTGCGGAATAAAATGCGTAGTTATTATTATTTTTATTTCTGGAAAACAACTGTAAAGTTTATAATTAATTCTAATTATTATATAAAAAGTAATTTTTACCAACAAAAACATTTTTTATTCTCACTTATTACAAAAGTGTTTTCCTGCAGGCGTTCCTTGAATTCCTTTTTCACGTGTAGCGCAACAAAAACTGGATATTCTGTCCGTGTAGCGTCAGCAGTGTTGTAGCACGTTGTTAAAACAAAGTGCGAAGTAAAACATTCGAAAATAGTCATTCAATTCTAACTGTGAGACACTTTTGTAGTGCATCGTACTTAAAAGATTAATTCTTATCTTATTAATAACTACAATTTAATTATATTAATAAATACCGCAATTGCTTTCAATTAATTCGAAAATCATAGTAACAAACAGCAGCGCGGTCGCGCTCCTATGTGTTTTTGGTACAACACAAGGGAATCGCGATAGTCCTTCGCCGCACTCAAACGGATAAGTTAATCCATGAAAAACCGGTGGTTGGAAATTTTCTCGAATCCAACACATTCTGCTTATATTATATAGAAGAAAGAATAAAAAAATGACTTTTGAGTTTTTTCTAAAATAAAAAAAGTAAAGTAAAGAATAAAGAAAAAGATGGAGAAGTAACAACTTATTTTAGAATATTAATGAAAAATATTACTACTCTCAAAAATCATGTTAAATTTCCCGTTTAAAAAAGGACACTTGGCTATATAACTATTGTGTATTGATAGGTATTGCATGACACGCAGTGATTTTAAAATTTTACTCGCATTTTATCATATTGTTCCCACTGTCTTCAGTGAGAAATTTTTCTCGAATATCTTTGGAGGTTTTTATACTAAAATATTATGTAAAAAAAAATTCTTTAAAATAGTACTGACAATATAATAAAATGAGCATAAAATTTTAGGCACACTTCGAAGCCTGTAGACCTGTCACTTATGCTAATTTATCCGTAATAATGTTAGGCCCCCACCATTGTTTCACACCAATATATTTGTAGACTGATAGTCTTCTTATTTAATTGTGAGTTCATATTGCTAAATATTACTATAGAAATTTACTGGTGTGAGAAAAAGACAGGGGGCTAACGCTATTACGGACAAATTAGCATAATTAGCAGGTCTAGGCCAGTTGTTGTCTCTCGATAAAAACCTAAAATTGCGGGGAAAATATATGCATTTGAAATGTAAATTATTACTGGAAAATGTAAAGTTGACATTCAAGTTTCCGTAATTAATGAAAGAATTTTGTATAAAATAGTCTAATGCATTTTAATACTTCAAAGATATCAGTCAGTAAAATTATGTAGGTTATTTCAAAAGTACGAAAAGAAAAAAAAAAAAAAAGTAATGGAAATTCCCTGGTGTCTAAACTTTTCACTTTATATGTTATATTATTAAAAATACACAAAAAATACTTTGATAAAGGAAATTAATAGAAAAAAAAAGAAGATAATTAAAAATACCTTTTATTTTAAAACTTTTCTCACTTATTCCGCTTTAATAATAATAAATGGTTTTACTTTTTAAATGATACATTATGGACCCATAAATAACACCTTTATGATTAATGTACTGAACGAATCTCTACTTGATCTAATAAAATTTCTATGTTTATGATTATAATAGATATTCCAAATTACAGCTTTCTATGATGATAAATTATTTATTCTCTTAAACAGTTTTAATATTATCGATTTTTCCATTTTATTTTGCATGTTTTTTTTTTTTTTTTTTTTTTTCAATTTCAAATAGGATAAAATCGAATAAGCTCCAACCAGTTTTTATTATCGGAATGAACTTTCCACTTTTTTATTTATTTGTTTTCTATCACTATTTTTTGATAATAACTACTATCCTATTCAATCGCAAAAAAATCTACAGCAAAAATGCCGATAGCGTTTCCTTCATTTAAATATTTGTTTAGAAAAATAAAATATAAATAAATAAATAAAAAGTGGAAATCCCATTGATAGTTTCTAATTGGAAATTATTCGAATGCAAATGAAGTGTTAATATATTTAAAATTTATATATATATATAAATCTGTTTTTCAAATATTGCGTTAATATTGATTATTTCAATCAATAATTTTCTATAAATAAAATCTTATCAATTTTTGATTATATTTCATCTGCCTTTAAATATTTTGTTATCTAACAGGAGTTGTAGTCTAAGCTTTTTTTCCGGGACACTTTCAGAAAGGAGAAATTTGAGCTTTTATTTTTGCGACCACAATTTTTATACAATAATTTCTATCCTGTTTAATCGCAGCATATTATTTAACCCTTTGCGGGGCAAGGTAATTCGGATCATTTAAATTACACTGCCACCGGAATTCATGAACAAAATTAAATTAAAAGAAATTTTAAATTTTAAGTTTAAAAAAAATGGCCTTTCCTGCTACGTTATAAATGTAAATATTTGCTAAAAAATTTCTGGGATGAGTTTTTGCAGATAGGAGGTGGTTTCACACTTATACCACCGCGCGTTAAAGGGTTAGAAAATAGAATAACGCTTTCAGTTAAAAAAAAAAAAAAAAAAAAAAAAAGTAGCACAACAGGAGATATTTCTCCCCCATTGGCGCGTCCTGAAAAAAAAAAAAAAAAAAAAAAAGGCGAGGTCTACGATCCCTGCATCGAATCATAGATTTGCCAATACAGGGTGGTCGGGGACCACATTTTTTCACTGATTCTCCCACCAATATTTTGTATGTTTGCACCATTAATTAAGTAAAAATCATCATATAGATATTCTGGTGAAAGAATCAGGGAAAAAGGATGGGTCTGTAAACGCCTTGAAATATTTCTAATTTATTATGTGGCCAAAGCTGCCAATATTTTAATTTATTTCGGAGTACTTTTAGCCCCGCCTTTTTTCGCACCACTTTATTTATAGAAAAAATATCTCCAATATAAAACTTTGATAAAATAAGACAAAATTACATTTAAAAATAAATAAGTGGTACGAGATAAAGGCGGGGCTAAAAATACTCCGGAATAAATTATAATATTGGCAGCTGTGTGTAGCATTATTAATACCTGTCCTTTTTACAACACCTTTTTGCAGAGTAATTTTCTCTAATATGTAACTACTATTAAATAAGAAGAAAATTACTCTTTAAAAAAGTAGTAGGAAAAATGGCAGATATTAACAATGTTTCTGAATAAATTAGAAATATTGCTAACTCTATAATCATATTTTATGTAATAAAAAAGTTTTAAAAAATTAAAGCACGACAATTTTTAAGACTGTATGTTATCGTTGTTATTTGTAGGGAACAATATTTGATTTTTTTTTTTTTTTTTTTCAACTGGATGATTACTCGATGACCGAAACAATATAGCACTCCAATTCAAAAAAATTCAACATTTATACAGTACTGTACTGTACAATACGCAACTTTTTTTTTCTTTTTTTCACAATTATGATTGATTTCAGATTAGAGCAACAGAGCTGCCAACCTAATCCGGCGAATTGTTAGTACCGCCCATTTTTCTACACCACTTAATTTTTAGAGTTATTGTTTTCTTAATTCATCGTAAATATATTTGAAGAGAATTACTCTAAAAATTAAGTGGTGTAGAAAAATGGGCGGTACTAACAATTTGCCGGATTTGGTTGGCAGCTCTGGAGCTATAAGGCTGGCGTCAATCGATTAGTAATAACCTCGGATTTATAACGATATAGTTAGATTTCGCTTAAGGTGTCGTCTATATATTAAACCAGGCATTAACTTCCTTTACTTTTTTTTTTTTTTTTTTTCAATGGTAACCCCTATTTTTGACCAACTATTTGAATTTCTGAGATGAAACAGGTTCGGAAAAAGTCCAATTTATATATTTTAAATCAATGCTTGATAGAGTTACAAGCGAAATTGTGTTGGGGGTTCGTCTAGACATTAAAAAAAAAAAAAAAATTATGATCTACCAATCAAAAGAGAAATTAAGATTCACACCGGAAAAAAAGTACAAAATAATTAATTGTGAAACAAAACGAAACTACTGAGAGTATTGCATAGCTGCCACTATTTTAATTTATTCTGGAGTACTTTTAGCCACGCCTTAAACTCGCACCACTTTATTTATAGAAAAGTTTTCTTCAATACATAACTTCGATAAAATAAGAAAAAATTGCTTTTAAAAAATAAGTGGTACGAATTAGAGGCGGGGCTAAAATTACTCCGGAATAAATTAAATTATTGGCAGCTATGGTATTGCTCTTGTTCCTAAACTTATCTGAATGACTATAGTTGACTCCGTATAACGCGGTGATCTGCTACAAAACACTAACAATAAAATTAAAGCTAGTACTCATACAGCACGATAAACAGTCCTGTATAACACATAAGGCAAATTTAACATTTTCACACAGTTAATGAAATTTTTGATTCCTCTAAGGCGTAAATGACTCATATTTTTTCTTCTTAAATATAGTTTATGATTTTTTTTTTTCTTTTTTTAGTTTATTTTTAATAAATATCAAATAGTTTATTGTGTTACTTTATACGCTAAAATTTAAATAGTTTAGTCACACGAACCTTAGAATATTCAGTTACAAAACTGTAGGTAGCAAGAAAAAGCACTAATAGTAATAATGATAATGATAATAACATTAGCGGTTATATATATCATACTTGCCAACATACTAATTAATATTCCGTAGTATTGTTAGCTCCGCCTTATTTTTCCCACCGGTATCTTTTTAGAGTATTTTTCTTCTTATTTAATCGCAATTGCATTTGCAGAATATTATTTAAAAAAATTATTGGTGTGAGAAAAAGGGCGGGTCTAACAAGATTACGGAATATTAATTAGGATGTTGGCAAGTATGTATATATATATATATATATATATATATATATATTAATATTTTAGAAAAAAGAATTCAGCTATTTTGTTGAGTATACAGAGGCGGGGCTTGTTTTCTTTTGGAATTCTTTCATAATCTCTCGCCTGAATTGTGATAATTTTACAAAATTAAGTCATTTTGTATAATAAACATCGAAATGTTGTTTAGAAAACAATAAGAATACCATAAAGGTAAACTTAAATAGTTTAGTCACATGAACCTTAGAATATTCAGTTACAAAACTGTAGGTAGCAAGAAAAAGCACTAATAGTGATAATGATAAACATTAGCGATAATATATATATATATATATTTAATATTTTAGAAAAAAGAATTCAGCTATTTTGTTGGGTATACAGAGGCGGGGCTTGTTTTCTTTTGGAATTCCTTCACAATCTCTCGCCTGAATTGTGATAATTTTACAAAATTAAGTCATTTTGTATAATAAACATCGAAATGTTGCTTAGAAAACAATAAGAATACCATAAAGGTAAATTAAAATAGTTTACCGCAAGGTTATATACAAATATTAACTTAAAAATTATACAGATTATAACAAGTGACGGCCCCCTAACAGCAATACAAAATTAAATATCACTGTAACGCGAAAAATAATGTTAGGAACAAGCTGTAAATTTGGAAATCCATGTTTTTTACGATGTCTGTTCTATTCGTCGAAAAATTTATATAGGTCATAATTCATAAATTTTTCGAATACGAATTTATTAATAATTTTCGTAATTCAAAAAAATGTTTTTCAATCAAAAAAATGCCTGGAATAAATTTGGGTCATTTCATTCTAACGTGCATAGAAAAAGACAATTTGAATATAATAATTTTTTGGGAAGATATGAATCAATGTTTGTCATATTCTTTTAACAATAACATCCCCATACCAGGATTGCCAGATTTGGCCATTTTTTATTATTCAACAGCCACCAATAATTTTTATTTGTAACGTTTGCCTAATCACTTCGAAGCCTGATAATCTATTTTCTATATCAAATGTCACTTCTCAAATATATTGGTGTTTATTGAATGATATAAAGGCCACGTCTGGCGACGCCGACTCATACTTTTACAACTTATAACTCTATTGAAAATTGAGCGAAATATACAAACTGTACCATTTTCCGCGATGATTTAATCCAAATAATTAAAACTATATATAAAAAAAATGGGGATTACCCTCGAAAAAAATGAAGTTGATGCGAGTTTTAATATGTAGATAACCCTAAGCAAAATCTAACGGTGATACCGAAAATCGCATATTCTATATTATATATTACATTTCAAAATTTAATTCTTTTTCCAATTCATTTTCTATCTTTATAAAAAGCGAGTTAATATATGCGGTTTCGCTTCTTCCAAAAGAGCAAACCATTCTCTCTCTATTTCTTTCAATAAATAAAAATAAAATAAAATAAAAGCAAGAGATGGGGTTTCAATCGCATAATTCTGCGGAGGGCAAATCTTTTCATCTCAGTTAAATAAAATAGAATAGAATATTTCCTGAAGTGTCACTTTTGAACATAAAACAGATCATTTACATCCGCTCTATAAACAGAAATTTATGTACTTTATATCGGCCAAAGGCTTAGAATATGAATTTAACCATAAATTTTTGTGGTTGAAGTTCAGCATACTTTTGCCAGTCTTCTCACGAATTGATAACGGTTTTTTGGCTAAGAAAAGAATCGCCAATATATTAAAATATATATATACTGGTTTATCCGCAACTGAAAAAAGCGGGTGTTGTTCTTGGTGACAAATCTTGTGGTTTTTTATTTGAACTTAACGAGCCAAATTTTAATCACTTCTGTCTCTGCTCTTGGACTAGAAAGACCGTGCTTTTTCTCTAATACTCCCCGTGTCCATTCGAATATCCATTCACCCATTTATTCTTTATAAAAAACTTTTATTTTGATGTTTTCAAGAAAATATTTGTGATGTGAATTATTTCTGAATTTCTCTGTTTTTGAATCTGCAAGAAAAACCATGGTATTGGACTCCAATAAATAATTGAATTAAAGATTTCGCACTCCTGAGTTATTTGCATGTCATAACGCTTCTTAAACTCATCTTCACGGCTACTACAGGAAATCAATACACTACCTACCAAGAAAATATAACACTAACTATACCGCAATAAACTAAATTTTTTTTTTCTGACTGTACCTTGGGACGTTGCCAATTTCCAAGAGCTTATTGTCAACATCATTTTCTTTTTTTTTCTAAGGTTGACTCTACGAAATGGATAACAGCACAGTAAAAGGCAGTATCAGAAACGTTGAACACAGGACTTAACGAGTGAAAGAAAATTTCATCATTTAAAAGTAAATACTTATCTCATTCTAATTTCGATTTCTCATCCAGTATTTGTAAAACTATTCTATTCAATTTTAAATGGATATTGAACAGAAGATTTTTAAATGTTTTGGTTATGAGAAAGTAATGATACTAAATTTTGATTGAGCACCCTTTTGATTGTATTTAAACCGTATGGTGATTGAACCTTAGGACAGTAAAACGTGTTGTACCTTGGGACATGTCCCCCCCCCCCAAAAAAAAAAAAAAAATCAACATATGTAATACACATAGTTCTTGATAATTTAGGTATTGCTTTAGTATAAATATCTTTTAGTATGTTTTAATATAACATTCTAATAATAATAATTTAATATAATAATTAATAATCTTTTAGTATAACTTCATATATATTCGATAGACCAATTGATTCAACTCAAGTGATAAGTGAATCTGTTGAATCTACAACAGTGAATTCAACAAATTAATTAACAGTTATATGTGTAGCATGTTCATCTCCAGACTCTCAAGATCTGACATCACGAATTATGATTTAGGCATTTCCCAAAGCTTCAGCTCGGAAAACAATGGCAACTGAAAAAAGGCAAAATTTTGCATTTAACAGATTTTCCTGTAAAATTAAAAATGAAACTGCAGAGCAGAAAACTACTGCATGCAGAATGGGGGGAAGAATCACCTACACAACAAATTAGCAGATCAGAATCTGATATTGATAAACTAATTTTACAAATGATGACAATATTGAATATGATCAAACCACAGACACATTAGAAAAGTAGAAACAGAAAAGTTATTTTTTTACAAAAGTATTTGTAACAATAATAATAATATAAATAAATTGACTTCTATGTTTGAACCTCCAGAAGCACCCCTTGTTTACCACCTTTACCTGAGGTACTGGAAGTCAGTAACAATGAGTTTTTTAAGGTGCCTGCTTACCTTTCAAATGCAATTTTCGGTCAACACTCCGATTTTATATTTTAGGGTTATTATTAAAGCCTGACATTATAGCTTTCTAAATCAGTTTGAATTTTGTTTCAATTATGCTTAGAAATTGAGTTACAGGCACTTTAGTATTAGTCATTTGCCAGTTTTTGAAACCGAAAAAGACCGTAAATGACCCGTAAATGTTTGTTTACATGAATAATTTACTCAATATAGGCATCAAAATTTGTCACTGAATATAAAATGAATTTAAAAAACAAAATAAAAAAACTTTGAAATAAATCAGGAACTTATTAAAATTATTTTTTATTTAATAGGTAAAATCTGGCTTTTAAATGTATTTTCTGCTTTTTCTCAAAATGATATTTTTAACATTTTGCTTTATCCCAAAACATTATAACTCCAAAAGTTATAATTAAAACGTTATGAAACTTTGACAAAATACTCTAGAGGAGTTGTTTTAGGGATTGAACTACGACAATGAATCTAGCTAAATTATTTTTTGTTTTCTTATCGATAGAAGTTATGAACTGTCATGTATATTCATGATTTTTTTCAGCATGTAAAAATGTTATCTTCTCTAAAATATTAAATAACATGGTTATAGTTTTGAGAGTAGTTCACTCCCTTAAGAACCTTTCAATAATCTAAATAGAATTAACAGAATAAAAATATCTTTATTTAAATTTGACTTATGATGTTTTGTAAAAGAGCTTTTTTTTCGCAAATTTTAGGCATATTTTGAGCCTAAATATAAAAAATACTTTAAAATTTACTTATTTTCTTCAGGTTATTCACTGTTTTTTACTATATTCTATCATATAATGCACATAAATAGACAATTTTTCAATTATTAAAAAAAATCACCACCGAAAATCACCTCCTGTGCACCTTAAAGTGCACAGGGAACAGCAACAAATTTATTTATGGATATGGAAATTATGATATTTTATCATACACTTAGTATTAAAACCGCACTGAGGTCTGAAAGAGAAATCTCAAAGTTGACTTTACATCATATAATGTTAAAATAGGAACTTTATCAATACTTGATCATTTTTTAATAAGATTTGAACTTTCAAATTTATTATTATTTGTGTAATGCATCTAAAAGTGTTTTTTTTTTTTATTATTATTATTTAACGCCTTAAATATATATATATATAAGAAAATAAGAAAAATGTATTTTGAGAGAATGTTGAAGTATTTAAATATTGTCTTAAGTATAAAATCTAACTTCAATTTTAGAAGTTAAAAATTTAAATGTGAAAAGTGTCCCAAGGTACAACACTCTTCCCTATAGTGTTTCGATTCAGAAATTTTAATTGGCGGAAGACGCTATATTTGTACTAAGTACTATAATTAGGAATCTGATTTTCTTTAATTTTCATTCAGCTCTTTCCTTACAGAAATATTTTTCATATATTTACAATAATTGTTTTGAGTTTAAATCAGGTAGTAATTATTCTTAGAAAATACTGGTTAAAAAAAAAGCGGAAATTACATCCCTGTTTATTAAATGAAATATTTTGAGTGAAATAGAGATACTAGGAGCTCTGTCCAAAATGTTTAGTAATATTAAAAATTTTTAACCTAATTTTATCAAGAATTGGATAAGTAACTTAAAAAAATTGTAATAAACTTTTTGTTCATAAAATTCAACCTATAATAAAAATAATTAAGTGTAAATATAGAGTAGCGGCCAAAATTATATTATATTTTGTATTTTTGGCAGTAATTTTAGCTATTATTAATGTGCTTATTATTATTGCTTTTTTTTTTTTTTAATATTAAATACTTTTTCAATTCAGGTTGTATTTCTTGTAGAATTATCCTTAATTTAATTGTAGAAAAAATTTCAGGCAGCAAAAATTAGTTCGAAAACAGATATAGTAAAAAAACTCAAATATAATATAATTTTGGCCGCTACTGTAGTTTGTACCTATTAGGAGTAACTATCTAAGGCTGCCATTAGTCCTTGACAGTTTGTTCGTGATATTTGATTACACCTTAGATGAAATGATATTTTACATTTTATTATCCTGAAATTATTTTCATCCTCCAAATAATCTACCGCGTCGTTAAGTATTCATTTTTATACTTTTTAGCGATAAATATGCTCTGAAGTACAGTAAATGCTGACAAAAGCAGATGCCAGAAAGAACTTCAACTTTTAAAAAGAATTAAGATTAACACTGAAATTCCAAACTACTTGACTGACTTTAAACGAAAATATTTTGAAAATTAAATCTATCTATCTACCTGTATGTATAGACATATACATATATATATATATATATATATATATATATATATGTTTATCGTCTAACTAAAATGTAAAAAGTTTATAGCGTGTTTTAGAAAATGTTAATGAATATTTATAGAGAGTGTTTAAAAGAACAATCTAATTTTATTTGTGCATAAATTCTGTAGCTTAAAAAGACCTTGTTTTTTAGATATAAAAATTGAACTGCAAACAATACAGTGTATTTAACGAAATTAAAATATCATTTGTAAGTTACTTAATTAAATGGTATTAATGGAATTATTCTTAAAATTATTCAGTTAGAAAAGAATCTATTTTATTTAATTGGTAAAATTCTACGATGCATATTTTAATATATAATATATATATATATATATTTTTTTTTTTCAGTAAATGACTTTTTTATATTTTGTTGATAAGTTTTATGTTCTGTAACTTATTATATTATAGATTACTTATAATCAAATTATGTAACTTCTGAACATTTTAATATTTGTCTCATCTAATTAACTGTTTTATTTGAAATTTCTCGTACATGTGGTGTTAAAATATTCAACACATAAGTTTAATTCATCACTACAATAATATATTTAATTTACCTTCCGTTAATGTAATTTTAACTTCTGTCTACACTGAAAATGGAACCTAATTAGTTAATGTGTATATGATATATTTAACACTGTTTAATGAAAGTACTTGGTAAATTAGGAAAATTGTATAACTGTTTTGACATATATAATACACTAATGATAAAATATTATAAACGTTGGAATAGCTCATGAAGATCGTAAACGGACAAAACATATATTTCTAAATGCACTTATTTACTTAAGAATGGAGAATGAATATTTCTGATATTTTTATCCCTGACATTTAATTCATATTAACTGTATGAGTTATTGAAATACTTGCATTTTCTTAGTATATATTTATATACGTGTATAAAAGTGGAATTATATATTTTTTTAATATGTTAAGACGTGAAATCATTGCAAATTTTTAACTTGTTTAAATTATTTATAACGGAAATTCGGTGATTTCATTAATAAAGGATTTTAATAAGAAATACGCAATGTCTAACTATTGAATATACGCATCTATAGATGCATATCACACTGTTTTATTAAAAAAAAAAAAAAAAAAAAAAAGTCCTTATATTAACGAGGAATCTTTGTCTAATATAAATAAAAATAACTGATAAAAATTATGAGTGATACTGTATACAGAGACTTACAGCTGCCAAATATTTTAATTTATTCCATAAAAATGTTAAAACTCGCCTTTTCCCCCCCATATCTTTCTTAAGAGATTTTTTTCTAATTAAACCGTAAGAAAATATTAAAGGAAATTAATCTAAAAAAAAAAAAAAAAAAAAAAAAAAAAAGGGGGGGGGGAGGAAAAGGGTGTGAAAAAAACTCGGATTCTTATTAACTATCACGGAATAAATTTGAATAATTGTCAGGTCAGGTTATATTTAAAGGGCGATTTAAGAAAAAAATTATTTGTATCAAATGTTATATGATAGTAATAACAGTGCTTCGTGTCAATTTTCACAAAAGACAGTTAAATGTATGCGCATGATCAGCTGTAAATATATGAAAGTTTTCTTATTAGATGGAATATTTTTATATCTGTGTAATAATTTCTTTACAAATTTTTTAATGTAACACTTTAACGGCCCTCTTCACTTACTGTCGCCGGAAGTCCGAGCCAATGTTATTCTATGGGAAATTTTCTTTACTTATAACTAATTAACTAATATATATTTTTAAATTCTGTTTCCACATTCAAAAAATTCCCAATTGTTAAATTGACGCACCTTTTTTTAAAAACGTATTTTCTTAATTTTTACTATTTTATTTCGAAATATCAAAATGGAAAATTTCATGCATTGAAAATTCGTATTTTACAGCTTCAAAAAAAAAAAAAAAAAAAAAAAAACATTTTTATAAAAGGTGCGTCAATTTAACAATTAAGAATTTTCTGAATGCGAAAACAGAATTCAAAAATATTTATTATTTAATGAATTATAATTAAAGAAATCTTCCCATAGAATAACATTAGCTTTGGCTTCTGGCAACAGTGAATGAAGGTGACCCTTAAGGGCATGAAATTTTGCTCATTTAAAATCAAAAGGCGCTTGAATAAACGAAAAAAGTTAAAAGAAAAATGAATAAAGAATGTTTTTTTTTTTTTTTTTTTTTTCCTGAAAGTTATAAATATGTAATATAAAAATAAATCGGGGTCGAGTTTTTGCACTTGCGAATTAAAATTAAGTGGAATATAAATACAAGATCTGTTAAAAAGTATCCGACCTTGAATTTTCCCGCGCACAGTAGAGATTCTAAAGCGGCGTCACTGTGCACAATGAGAGGAGACAGATTAATGTTTATGCTTGAATTTATTCCCCGTGTTCCACTGTACCAGTCGTTTCCTGCAGGCAGTTGAGTGAGGTTCAGTTGTACGTGTTCGTCGGATTTTTATTTCTCTAAAGATGACTGAACGACTTGAGCAGAGGTATTGCATCAAATTTTCTCAAAAGTTTGGTAATTCTCATAGTGAAGCAATTCGTAAAATTCAGCAAGTATGTGGAGACGATGCTATGGGGTCACACAAATTAAGAAGTTGTAACCGATTCAAAAGTGACCGCACGTCGATAGAGAGTGACCAGCGTTCTGAGAGGCCACAAATCGCTCGAAATGCAGCTATTTATGTAAAGGTAGAAAATCTGATAATGAAAGATCGTAGTTTGTCCGTACGAGAGATTGCTGAACAACTTGGGATCAGTAGAGGTTCTGCACATGCAAATTTGTGTGATGATTTCAACATGTGCAGGGTGGCTGCAAAATTTGTTCCCAAGCTTCGGTCGGTGGAACAGAAAGAACTCCATCTTGCAGTTCCACAGGACCTACTGAACACTATCAACGCTGAACCTGGCTGTTCCCGAATTTGAAAACGCCATTGAAATGATCCCGCTTTCAGAATAGAGATGAGATAATGCAGAATGCGACGGTGGAGTTGAACACCATTCCAAAAGAAACCTTTCAGAAGTGTTTTCGGTAGTGGAAGGAACGCTGGGCTAAGGGGATTAATTTACTTTGAAGGGGATTAAGGTCTCGATTCCGCAAAGTAACTAAGATATTTTTTCTGGCCAAAGGTCGGATACCTTTTAAACAGACCTTGTATATCTACAGCCCTACTTAGGGATAAAAATGGAAAGATACATTTTCATTATTAATTTTTAAATTAAATTCATTTCTTTCACTAAATGTAAAAGCTTTTTTTTTTTTTTTTTTTTTTTTTTTTTATCTGAACACTATGCTAGTCACTATATTTAACCCTTCCAGGGGCAGAGAAGTTAAGGTCATTTTAAATCAAGTGACCCCAGTGTGTGAGAACAACATTAAAAGCAAAGTAATAAACGAATGTTTTCGGATAAGGTAAAAAACGAAAATTTTATAAAGAATTTCTGGGATGAATTTTTGCGGTTGGGAACTGAAACTAGGTGGTATAAAATATATACCACCGCCCCTGAACGGGTTAAATGGAGTCTCAAAATTCCATATAATTATTAATGATAAAATAAATAAATAATCATTGAAATAAGCCAAAACCTAGTTCCCGCTGCCTTTCGTAGTGTTTTTTCCGCTCGCAACATGTCAGGTCAGGGTCCCACTGCCTTCAACAAGCCCTTACCTACTTTTTACTCCCTCCTCACCCGCTGATAAATGTAGAAGTTTCGCAAAATCTCATCAAAGTGCATATTGCGTACACTTAATCAACACCCACGTACGAAATTTCGCCATTCTAAGGTAATTTGGAGCAGATTAAGCTCTGAAACGTGTTTTTTGCCTCGCCCGCCACAAGATGTGGGAGTAAGTAATATTCGCAAAATCTTTTTACTGTGCGAGTTGCATTCACATAACTAACCGACACATCAGAAATCACCCTCCTGAAGAAATTTGGAGCAGAGTTACGTTCGAAAACGTGTCTTTTTGCTCCTTGCTCTTAAAGGGGGATTATCTTGCTAAATCTCTTTATACTACATGTTGTCACTATATTTAAATTAATTCTCAAAATTCCATAACATTATTAATAAAGAAATTCTAAAAAAATAAAAATAAATAAAATAAAATATCATTGAAATCAGCCGAAACCTAGTTCTTGCTGCCTTCGGTAGTAGTTTTCCCACTCGCTATACAACGAGCCGGAGTATTCGCAACCTTCGGAAACGCCTTACCCGCTTTTTTTTATCCCCTCACCCCCGGGTAAAGTTAGAAAATTCGCAAAATCCCATCATTGCCTACTTATACACTTAAACAAAACCCAGAAACCAAAATTCACCATTCTAAGGTAATTTGGAGCAGATTTATCCTTGAAAACGTGATTTTTGCCCCGCCTACCACAAGAGGTTGGAGTGTGTATTATTCTTAAAATCTTTTTACAGTGCGTATTTAATCAACATAACTAATGGATACACAAAAAATCGCCCTCCTTAAGTAACTTGGAGCAGATTTACGGTTGAAAATGTGTCTTTTTGCCCCTGCTCTTAAAGGGGGAGAGATTTCGCAAAATCTCTGTATATTACGTATTGAAAACTCATAAACAACCCACATATCAATAGTCGCCTAAAATAATTTGGAGCAGAGTTACGCATAAAAGTATGTTTCTTTCCCCCTCCTCTCTCAGAGGGTTAGGAAGAACCTCGCAAATTCTTTTGTAGTATGTGTGTTGGGTACGCATGTTTAACTGATGCATCAAAAATCGTTTTCCTTAGATAATTTGGTGTAGAGTTACCCTTGAAAACGTGTTTTCCTCCCCCTTTAAAGGGTGCAGGGGGAAATTTCAGAAAATTCCTTTATAGTATGTATTGGGTACGCATAACCATCCCAGACATAAAAATCAACCTGACTCATATAATTTGGAGCAAGGTTAGGCTTGGAAACGTGTTTATTTCCCCCCTTCGTCCCCAAGCGGATAAGGGGTGGGGAATTTCGCAAAATACCGTTACAATGGATGTTGGATACACATAAACAATCTACGCACTAAAACTCGTGACAACAGCTCCCATACACTTCCCAGGACAAATTTATCGCTAAAAGGAATCTCGAATTTCATCCCTCGTAACTACCCCTCTCCCCAAAATTGAAATCAGAAAAAGAATTAGGTTTTTGGAAATATCCCGAAGGAAACTCACACGGCTGTTTTGAACATATTTGAGCAATTTTTGATAGAGTTCTACTCAAAATCTGGACTTTGCGAAATTTCTCCCGAATCTCGATTTTCCCCTCCTCCGCCTCATAAAATCGAAAATTCCCAAATCACAGATTTTTTATTTATTTATTTTTTTAATTCAAGTCTTGTCTCCTCATGTGCAATTTCATCGTTGGGAAGTAATTTGAAACCGATTTATACTCAAAAACATGTTTTTGCCTCCCGCCCTCTCCAAAAGGAGAGAAAAGGGATGAATTTCGCAAAACTCCGTCTTAGTGGGGACCAGTGTCATAAAACAAACCTGCACACCAAAAGTTGTGACTCTATCTCTCATTGAATCGCCATGAATGTGTTGAGTCTGTGAGTAAGCCGGTTTACTTTTTATATATGTAGACGATTAAGCTTCGAAACTTACAATATAAATTTTATATTTCGTTAAAGAAACTTTTTCCATTTCAAACATTTTAATATTCATGCCTGCTAACAATCTAATTAAAATTCCGTAAAATTGTTATTACCCGACCATTTTTCCACATCACATTATTTTTAGAGTAATTATATCTGTATGTAATTACGATTAAATAAGAAGAAAAATACTCTAAAAAAATTGGTGTGAGAAAAAGTCAAGTACTGATTGTTTTGCGAAATATTAATTAGAATATAGGTATGAATATTTATTATCTTAAAAAGACATAAAACATTAAATACAAAATTTATATTTATGATACAAACTTTAAATACGCATAATGTCAAAAACTATTTTTATTTATTTAATATTGTAAACATGTAATCGAATACAAGTTAATTATACCAGTAAATATAACATTTCTTTTCTGAATGATTTCAAAATGCTCGCAAAATAAAAGTCTTACGCCCAAAGCGTTATTAAAAAAGAAAAAGTTTAATATCATGTCATCCCAGTAGGCGTGAAATTTAATCTCAAACATAGAGAATTATTCATTAATTCATGTTTTCATTTAGTATTTACACATAGTATAAATATTTCCAAAGCAATTTATAAACAGCAATATTTAAATACTTTTGAAATTGACATAGAAATTTAAATTTCTAACTTTGTAATATTTACCGTTTAACCAATCAGCAGAAATTTTTTAATGAATTTATAATGCATCTGCAGTCTCTTGATAAATGTTCTTGTTCTATTTCATTAGATTAAGTAATCGAATATATGTATATGTAAATATCTATTTTCAGAAAATCTCGCTTTTTACATAATTTTCGAAATATTTTATTTACATAACCTTTTTTTTTTATTCTACTGTAGATTATTGACACTATATTTTATATTTGTTTACTATATTTCTTTTACATTTCAAATTTTTTTTATTGGTTAAAAGAATGATTCATAAAATAAAATAAATACAGTTTTTTCAAAAGTTTAAGACCAGTAGGCGATTTTTAATATTTTAACACATTGCATAATTTGCGAAGATTAATGCATCATTTCATGTGCTGATTGCATTAGACGCATTCTACTGCTATAAATAAAGGCGGCCTGCACGTTTATCGTCAGTTGTTTATTATATTTTGTCGTAGACAGTGCTGTTGTGTAATTATTGTAATGAGTAAAACACCTTCACTTACTGTTACAAAGAGGTCAGAAATATTCACCCTGCATAAAATTGGATTTTCTGAATGTCAAATAAGTTCGAGGGTAAATGTGAGCAAGACAGCTGTGCATCAAGCTATTAGTAAATTTAAAATTTTGTGAAAATTTGTGGACCTTAAGTGAAGCGGTCGCCTTAGAAAAACGAGTGCACGTGATGATTATGTGGTGAGAAAGATGGTAGTACGAGATCCGAGAACCTAATACGATTAGACATTATCTGGCTGCAAAAGGCACCAACGTCAGCTTGAGTACTATTACAAGACGTTTGGCCAAAGAGTTTGGTTTATCATCCCATAAGCCTGCAAGAAAACCGCGACTTACTCTAAGTATGAAAAAGAAATGACTGACTTTCACCAGACAATATCAGAATTGGTCAGTACAGCAGTAGAGTAGGGTCTTACTTTTGGATGAGTCAAGTTTGCAGCAATTTTCTGCACGTGCTACAAACGTTCGCTGCCCAAGTAGAAAAAGATATGATGAGATATATACGATTCAAACTATGAAACATCCTCCCAGCCAAATGATATGGTGTGCAATGTCTGTGTCCGGTACTGCTAGTCTGTATTTTGCGCCATCTAAAACCACTATGAATGGAAAGCGGTACCTTAATTTATTAAGTTAGAAGCTGAAGCTTTACATGCGTGTTCATAAATGTTCATTTTTCATGCATGATGGGGCTCCGTGTCACAGGGCGAAGGTTGTCAAGAAATATCTGAGGGTACAGAAAATGAAAGTGCTTGACTGGCCAGGTAACAGCTCATATTTGAATCCAGTAGAGAATCTGTGGTGTATTGGGGGGGAAAATGTCGCCGAGAAGCAATCATCCACTGCTACGGCACTTGTTGTAGCAATAGAGCATGTCTGGTGCACAGGCATTTCTAAAGCTTACTGCAAGTCTCTTATTTATACTAGCATGCCTAAGAGGATTGCACAAGTTATTAAAAGCAAAATAGGTCCTACAAAAAACTGACTTTAATTACAGTAAATAACCATGTACAGTCTATTTTGTTCTTCTATAAGCAAAATATGTATGTGATTTTTGAGGAATTCCATTAAATCTCATTTTTCTACGGGTGGTCTTAAAATTTGCAAATGACTGTAAGTATAATATGATTTTCAGAGTGTAATTGTTGACAAAGAAACACAAAATAGGATGTCAAGGAACTACCAGCGATTCCAAACAAAATATTGTTTGATATTTGAATATCTTATGTAAATACTTTGGTTATTCTATTTAAATATAACTTTAACAAAAGATTACATTAAATACATAATCGAAACTACTGTAAAAGTAAAATTGCTATCTTAGTTAAAATATATAACCATATTAACTTAAAATATATAAACACATTAAATTATTCAAAATAGAAAAGTATAGATGGGTATGGTAATTGGAGGTAACAAATAATAATAATAATAATAATAATAATAACTGAATTTATCATGATCTTTATGCGACGCACAGCTTTGCCATTTGATTGTGTATACAGGGATGTTACAGGCAACTTTTTTATATTCCTTTCGTACCACTATTTCTGAAAAATAAAATTTACGATATATTTACGCAGATGAATTTGCTCTATTATGAAATTTCTGTTATGAAAATAGTGGTGTGAAAATGATGAAAGAAAATTTGCCTGTGGCATCCTTGTACTTAGTTCAATTGATGGTTTAATACACCTTTATTGTGTATATCAAAATAAAAATGACACTGCCTGCTTAAGGCCGGGTCGCACTTTCAACATTATTTTTCATTAATAAATTTATAAAGTTTATAATATTAAACACTCTTCATTGTAATAGCAATTATTTTGAAAAAGAGTGGTACTTACTTAACGCCGCATTAACCAAGTTCATGAACACTGTTTGTTTTCCTTTTAGTAATCTTAATACACAGAATTTCTCTCATAAATGAGTCAAAAGTTCTTGTCAATAACATGGTGCATACATGCTAAAATTGCCAATTTGTACCTGAGCACTGTTAGTATTCACCTATTTTTCCACCAGTTTGCTTGTTTTGTCTAATATATAAATGTGATTATATAAGAAAATACTGATTTACAAAAAACTTTTGGGAGAAAAAGACTAGTACTAACAATACTAGGACTAGGTAATAAATTACAAGTAACGGCATAGATGGTTTGGCGTTAGTGTGGCCCAGCACAAATAATATTATGGCAGTTAAAAGTAACAGCCACAAAATCAATAAAAATTACCTAAAAAAAAATATTTAATAACATTTATTTCTTAAATTTTTAAATGCATGAATAGCTTTAATTCTTTTAATTCTTTAAATCGCAGTATACGGTATCTATGTTCTTTTTACTGGAAGAATGGTGTAGAAATCTGTGGTTCTTAAAATTTGATCCGCAGAACCCCAGGGGGCACACATGACACACACACATTTTCAGGGGGTACGCAAAGATCTTGCATTCAGTGTTAAAATTTTACTTTTTTACTTTCCTTTATTACGGACTCTGAAAGGAGTTGTGAGAAAATTGAAAGCTGTGTCATCCTAGACTAAATCATTTTATTGCACCCAGTGCTATAAACACTACTAGAAGAAATTATTATTATTTTCACTCTTGGGGGTATCACATTTCTTTTTTGAATGGATCATGTGATCCATTCTGTCAAGTAAAAATTCTTTTTTTTTTTTTCATCCTTTAAGGTCTGTAATATTGTATTTAGTTTTTACAATATTCTTAACAAAAAAAAAAAAAAAAAAAAAAAAAAGAGAGAGAGAGAGAGAGAGAGAGAGAGGTGGAAAGAAAAGTGTAAGAAAAGGTTGCATAAGTAGCAAAAGCTGTGTTAGTGCTGGGTGTGATGTTGGGGATCCAGCGTTAAGAAGGGCCATCTCATATGAAAAACTAACCTAATCTTACCTTGGCGTCTAGTTGCATAAAATACTGAGAAATTATATAATGATTTTTAAAATACTTGAGCTTTTGGGGTTCTGTCACATATTCCTATAGGATAGACTCCCCTAGAATCCATTGTTTTCTCAAATCACCCAGCCTATGTGCTGAGAGACGAGATGGGAATGATAAAAAACTTAGGGGGGGGGGGGGCAACGAAGTCAGACGTATACATAAACGGAGCCCGTGGAAAGCGAAAGTTTAAGAACCGCTTGTATGCATTGTTTTTGAAGACTAATGCTGTTTAACAGTTCTTTATGATAAAAAGTTAAGGAACCGCTGGTATGCATTGTTTTTGAAGACTAATGTTATGTAACAGTTCTATATGATAAACAGATCTGATATAGAACTGTTTCATGAGTTCAGTTCTCGTAAAACTAACCAGCGAGAATTGTTGATGTGGAGAAAATGGAATGCATAATACTTTCTGATTGCAGTAATCTTCTTACTCTTTTTTGTTTTTCAATATCACTGAAAAAAATTTAAATTATGAAATATTTCCTTTTCAGAAAGGTATTAGTATTTGTTCTTCATACACCATAGCTGCTAGCCCTCCTGATATTTGTATACCAACAATTTTTATAGAAAATTTCCACTTGTTTAATTATTGATTTCTCCTACAAAATCTTATAAAAATCTTTTATCCAAAAATCAGAATCAATATGATATATGTGTTATACGAAAATGTACCGTATTTTCCGGCCTATAATTCACACGTTTGTTCAATCAGTATTATACTGGAATTTTTAATTAAAAGATAAAGCTATTTTTAAACGACCTTTTTCCTCTTTCAAATTTAGCCTTATTCGTAAATTAAATTTGCTAATGTTTTGAAAGACGCTGAATAATGCTTTTTATATCACCAGTTCTTATTTATAATATTGTGTATTCCAAATAGACCTATAAAGAGTAAAATGATGGCCCCGATTTACATTGGACGACCCCTCTTACTTGGCAAAACCAAGCTAAATGTCTATAGGCCGAACAATCGCCAGATACTGTAACTCAGGTGCGTAGGAAAGGGAGGGGTCTAGGGTGTTCAAGTCCCCCCCCCCCATATTGGTTATTATGAAATTTCTTTTTAATGTAAAATGAAATAATGACTCTTTTAAAACCAAAATTTATGTCTTATAAATATTCATAATTAGTGATATTTTGTAATGAATGCTAATAATCACTTAATATTAATTAACATTTCATTATTAATTGATTTCCTTGACAAAAGTCTTGAGTCATTTTTAAAATGAAATTTTTTGAGCCCCTCCCATGATTTTTAAATTGCTACTCTCCTTCTCTAACTCAACTGAATTAGGACCCTATAGTCATTACCATATCCTCCTTAACTAGATGCCTGTCGCGTGGCTCTTAAACTTGGCAACAGGTCGAACGGCAGGCAGCGCCACCTGGTACAGATTGCGCGACTTTTTTATTGTCTGTCACCAATACTGGTAACAGACACTAAAAACTGTCACCAATAATTTTAAGATGTGATATATATAATCCACATTTCTTCGACTCTATTCGCCTTTTTTGTACTTCAAATCCCACTTTAAAAAATTTTTGATGACAGTTGAATAAAAAAGTCATGCAATCTATACCAAGTGGCGCTGTCTACCGCTTGAACTGTTGCAAAGCTTAAGAGCCACGCGACAGGTATCTACTTAAGGAGGCTATGTCATTACATACCAGCCATCATACTAACTATGAATAGGAAGATTTTTAGTACACACCCATTTTTCCACATCACTTTAATTTTTAGAGTAATTATCTCCAAATGCAATTCTGATTCAATAAGTATAAAATTACTCTAAAAAAGATTTGTGGGACAAATAAGGCGGGTACTAAAAATCTTCCGTTTATTAATGAGATGGTCGGCAGGTATAGTCATTATAACTTCGAAACATTTTTGTAATATTTAGCCATAGAGAATCAAACAAACATGAAACAATGGTAGTTTTAGAAGCTTGAAAAATTGTTTACATTTCCCTCTATAACATAGTGCTGCCAGACTTGGGGACAATTTTATTCAAGTCACCAATAATTTTGAGAAATGGTATTTAATATACATAATAGAAAATTTATTTTCGAAGTCATTAGGCAACCATTACAAAAAATTTCGAGGTGGCTATTAATAAAAAAGTTCCCAAATCTGGCAACACTTTCCTCTTTCAAAATTCAACGTTTTTCTATTACTTTTCTTGTAAGGTCAACACCATAGTTTTTGGTAAGGAAACAATGTTTTGTATGTAGATTTTAAATAAGCTTGATATTTGCTATATTTCTTTAAGTGTTTAGGTTTTCCACACGTGTTTACACTTATACCACGAATTTTGTAAGTTGGGCAAGTACAAGCAGAGTGTTTACACTCGTTTCAAATATCTCAACTGAAAACTTATATATATATATATATTGCTTTTTTCAGATTTATCTTTTAATTTTAAATGAACCCCAATAGATTGATCTTTTTTTCTTTTAGGTTTTGTTGGAGTGTTATAAAATTAAAATGTGAAGTGCTAATTGGCAGAGCCTGATTAAGGGGGAAGCACACATTATCTCCGCTCTCACCGGAATATTTTTACAATTATTTTTTCCTTGATGTCATAGAAATTCCACGCTTTGACGAGGAAATATTTTTTATAAAAAATGAACGGTGTAAAACAATCCAATTTACTCACCGTTATTAGACACCAGAATTCTTTTAAAATAATTTTTAATGAGAATTTTTTGTTTATTATAGGAGGAAAGTATTTGTTAAAAAATAACGGTGTAAGTATAAATAATGTGTGCTTCCCCCTTAATCAGGCTCTGGATGTCCAAATTCGATTCTTTTACACTCATTTCTGATAAAAATAATTTCCAAATTTGTCTGTAACGTGCTCAGATATTTGAAAAATTCAGAAGGTCTCACCAGGAAAACATCCCACACTGTAATTAAAAAAAAAAATTCCTAACAATCATTATTTGAAAGAGCATATATAAATACGTTTTTGACGCATAAAACATTAGCACTCGTCAGATTGTTTTTGAGTTACAAATTCTGAAAGTTCGCTAATAATCGGTGAAACTACGCCTTGCTAAAATAATGAATGGGCATAATAATACATATAGGGTTGGCAAGAAAGTTCTTTTGGTTTTCAAAAAGAGTTTAATTGTGTTTGCTTTGTTATTTTTCGGTCAATGTCGTAATTTATGTGTGCAAGAATTTGTGAAAAAGGTTAAACGTAATACGTAAAAAGGTTGTTAAGGTGGAATTAAGTATACATCTTTATTTTCAAAATGAAGAAGTTTTTGGTATTATTATCTCTTTTTGAAAACCGAAAGAAATTTCTTGCCAATCCAATATATATATTCTTTAAATTTGAAGAAAACTTAATATTTCCAGGATTTTCTTCAATCAGCATAAACCAAATTTTAAATAAAAATATTGAGCTGCTATTGAAGGTTTGAAATTTAGGATAAAATTTGTTACGCAACATATTTTATTATTATTTTTTTTTTTCAGTACACGATATAACTTTTTTTCAATTTAGTTAAATTTTCATATCATATACCTTTTGCTTTTATCTCGGTAGATGTTGCGGTTGTGTGGGTTAAGGCTGATTGACTACACTAGGATATTTGACCTATAGGTGGAACACCTTCCTAGGGAGGGGGTGTTTCTAAGAGGTCCTATCCCATGTTTACTCGAATTTCGGAGAAAACCACGGAAAACTCTGATAAGCTAAATCGACGAGCGTGACCTGAAATCGAACCCGGCACTTTCTCTGTTCCAGCTTTGAGCGCAGTACCACTCGGAAACTATAGGAATTTTCTCGGTGGATATCAATATAAACAAGAGCCCTTTTTTTTCAATAACTTAAAAAAAAAAAAAAAAAAAATGATTATGTTTTCACAGGTTAAACCTTTTTTCCTCATATCTGTTATAATGACTATTATCAACAATATTAAAATTATTCTACTCGGGGCCTGACTAAGACCGGGGCATATTGTTACCATTTTAACGATAATTTTTATATTATTTATGATAGAAATTGTGAGCTTATATAAAGAAGTTGTTTTTAATAAGAAATTAAGTTGAATAATCGAATTATAAATTTTCATCTGGTCCCCAACAATATATAAAAAATAAAATCCTCCTAATTTAAACTAGAATTTTTTTAATTTAAACTGAAAATTAATTGTTTAAAAATAGTAGCAAGCGTATTTCCTGGTGTTCTATAAGTACATAGTTCCTAAAAATTTCGGAGGTATTTCAACATTTCTAATTTATTCTGGACCATTGTTAGTAACCTAACATTTTTCATATCACATTTATATCATACATTATTTGTTTTTCATATCACATTTACACTAATCTATCCGAAGTTACTTTTTATGTGTTAAAAAATGTCTAAGTAGTTTAGCAAACTCCTTGAATGTACCTGATAGCATTGAAAATTTGTTGCCTTTTTTTCTTTTTTACAACCACTTTAAATATACTATTTCATCTGAGTCATATTGAAAAATATTGTTCTATAACTTATATTATTCGTTCATTAGATGACTAATATTTACAAAGATATATGTTTCTTAAATTATATGTCTGTACGTAAATATTACACGTCTAGGAGCCAAGTTACTGCAAACGTAAAATCAATTTCATACCACTGTTAAGCAATAATATTATTTGGCGTATTTAATTGTAGAAATTTATTACAAAAGAAATTTCTAAAAAAAATTCCGGCAAAGGACGATATGTAATACGGACGATCCTTGGCACCTCTGTATACGTAAAATTTATACGTACTTCATAAGTTCGTTCGTAGAATGGCTTATACTAGAGAAAAAAATGATATTTTGCTATTATTATTAAAGCTAACATCTATCCGAACTTTCAAGTATCAATAAATTTTAATAGAAATATTTATTTATTATAGAATATTCTGTGATTAAACAAGACGAAGATTAAAATTCGACAATAAGTGGTTGTAAAAAAAATCTGATGGATTGACAACTAAGAATTACTGGTATTTCCGGTCTATAGACCGCAGGATAAATAAATCAATTTTACATTAAAAAATATAGTGAATAGTTATTTCTAAGTTTCTACAGTGTACGAAAATATTACATTTTATTTTTTTTTAAAAATCTGGTATAAAAAGAGTGTGTCTAGTTTGCGGCCTATTACGCCACTTGCTATAAAATTTAACTTTCATTTGAAATTAAAAAGTTGTTAATATAAAAACCTAAAGACATTTGTAACATATATTTACAGGTTTTATTTCATAAATACGTGTTATGAATAACATAAATTCTCTATTCTGAATCTAGTGTATTTTTCATTTGAAACTTCCGAAATTAGGAAAGAAGAATATCGAATTAATAACTATTAATTCGATAAATAATAAAGTTAGAATAATAAAAGTCCCTAGTTGCGATCAAACTAGTTTTAAGTAGTCTCATATGTATAATGCATTGCTTAAATTAACTGTAAACTGCGATTAAAGTGTTTTCTAGAAGAAATATAATTACCGTAATTTCTGGTACATAATTCGTAAGTAAGATGTGTCATTTCCCCACCAGAAATTTTATTAAATAGAGAATATACTTTTTTGAAGGAAGAGCTCTTACAAATATAAATTTATTTATCAATTGAAATTTCTGGTGCAAAACTCGATTCTGGTGCAAAACTCGGTGCTTGCACTTACCTGTGGATTATAGACCAGAAATTGAGGTAATTTTAATCATTTATTTATTTTATTTTCTAAGTGCAAATTTTAATGCAGTTTTAAACTTAATCAGAACTAGAATAGTTTCATATAAAAAAATTACAATAAACAATTAATATATTTACATATCTTATTTTTCGAAATACTTTAAAACAGTTTTAGAAAATTAAAATTTAATCAATCTTTTTCAACCCATTTTAAGTCAAAATCTTATGAAAATTGATCATATCCTGACTAATAATAATAATAATAATAAAAAAGAAGATGAAGAACAGAAACAAAAGGAAAAACTTACGCTGATGTTGTTCAAGTTGAAGTGTTGAAAGTCTTTGATCCATTTTATGAATGAGAGCTCTTTATTGTTAAGAGAAGAAATTTTTCAATTAAAGATTTCCTCTTAAGCTTTTCAAAAGGAAACTTCGAAAAATTTATAGGATAATAACATTTCCTACCATTTTTACGGGAAAGACCGTTGAAAAATTGTATGTGAGTACAACAAACAAGTATCTATTTAAGGTGCTTATAATGGGGTTGAAAAATGATGAGGTTGTTAAATTTGATGTTTCAGACAAATTTATGAGTAAAAATATTCCAGTTTATGTGTTTTTATTTTAAATCTTGTTCAAATAATTTTATTTGTAAAGGAGAAAATGGGCCCAAGTATAAACCAGAACATTTAAAGAGAAATATATAACACATATTAATGTTTTATAGTATTGAAAGTGTCAAGTCTATATCTATAATGATTTAATAACACTCAAAGCTTCAAAATAGTTTTATATATGTTACTTACGTTCAAGAAACTACTTCCTCAAAACTTACTTTAATTTTTTGCAATTTATGAATTATATAACTTTTCTGAACTTTACTTTTCGAACTACGTCATTTTCAATTTAGATATAAACTTTTTTTAGAGGAACATATAAAGGTTATCTTAGGTGATCTTTAATTTAAAAATTTATACCAAAAGCTTAAAAAAAGTATTGACAATAATCTAAATTTATTAAGGCGTGGTGGAAGTTGCTCCAGACAGATGATATGAAAAAAGACATCATCACATAGTGGAGATTCTTTTTTTTTTCTTTTTTTTTTAGCACACTTGTACGGAAGTTTGGCAGGCGGGGTTGTTTTACTTTTTCCAGATTTCATCTGGTGGGACACAGATGCTGCGAGGAAATCCATATTTTCGGGCAGTCGATTTTATGGGTTTCCAGAGCTGCCAACCTAATCCGGCAAATTGTTAACGCCTATTGAAAAACGCCCCTTTTTCTACACCACTTAATTTTTAGAGCAATTCTCTTCAAATATATCTATGATGAATTAAGTAGAAAAATACTCTAAAAATTAAGTGGTGTAGAAAAAGGGGCGGTACTAACAATTTGCCGGATTAGGTTGGTAGCTCTGGGTTTCTTATACACTAAGTGGTACCTAATGGCTTTAACAAGTGCATTAAAATCCATTTCTTTTGAATCGGTTGACTTTTCCGGGGTTGACATGCCTAAAAATGCTTAAAAGCACTAATAATATATGTTATGTTGACTTAAACGACCATATTTGACAATTTGTAAATCAAACACACGCTTTAAATGAAAGAAACAAGGGTGTCCACGCTGGGAATGGCAGCCATTTTTATAATGACAGAAAAAAACAATTCCCGGTCCATATTTGGCTGCATTCGATACTGCATCACAAAAAATAATGACTATGCTGCATGAATATACGTTACACTCATATTTTTGAATCAGTTGACTTCGAATTATCGCACACTGAATATATTCACAAATTACTGCGTTGCTTTTTTTTTTTAACTTTTTTTTTTTAAAACTTTTTTCGTGCTTGCACTTACTAAGCAAATGCGTCTATTTACTTCGGTGTTACTGCGTACAGTGAGAATACAAGTTTGACAATACACAAGCTCAACATATTTACTTTTTGTTAAAAAATATGGTAGGGTGCCCATAACCAGAGAGAGGCAATAACTGAAGACATTCCCCAATATATATATATATATATATATATATACTTGTTAAACAGGGGGGCTTGTGTTCCAGTACTTTTTTAACCAGTATTTGCAAATCATAATTTTTATTAAATTTAATTGTTGAAAATTACTGGAAAATTATCCCGATTTTCAATAGCAGAAATCTGAAGTTGAAATATTACTGGAACACAAACATCTATGGTGTTAATATTAGACACACACACACACACACACACACACAGAAAAAAAAACATGAAAATAAAATTAAAATATTTATCTCGCAAAAATTATACATTTCATATAGATCACGTACAGGTAATAAATTTCTCATTGCAGGAGAATTTTCTGCAAAATTTAAAACATTTAACTGTGAAATAATATATATATATATATACATATGTTGCAGTAAATACAAATTCGTTTTTACGCGTAATTACTAGTAAGAATGCGTATTACTATGAGCGTCAGTAATTTCGCGGATTTACTTTTTTCAACGGGTGATCACTATGGAAGTTAGGAAAAACACGAATTAAAATCTAATTTCGGCTTTTTACTGAAACTTTCAGTTAAAACCCGTTCTTACGACACATATAACAGTAAGCAACCGAAAAATGAATTGATTTCTAAGTGCAAAATAAAGCACGAATGGTTTAACGATTATTTATTGCGTTGTGAAATATGTTTGATTTCTTCATTATTATTACATGGACTATGGATTCTTGCATAACAGTTTATATCAAATTGTAATCTGATGTATAGATTATTTATAACACTCTATTTTGAACCTTACTGGTCTTTAATAAAACAACGGGTATTATATTTCTGAATGCAGCTTACCTTTAATTTTGTCTAAGTTAGGGATAGCTTTTTTTTTTTTTTTTTTTTTTTTTTTTTAACGTTATTGTCAACATTAATTACTGCGTGCATTTTATTACTGAATAATTCCATATTTTTAACTGTTTACTTGGGGATTAGCTTACTTCGAACCATGCTACTGTAATATTATCCTCATTTGTACAATTCAAACGGCAGTCTTAATCAAAGTTACCATCCAAGATTGCACTAAATTTAAAGTAAAATAAATTCTCTTATTTTTGGTTCCTTTTCTGGATTATAAATTTCAATGTTTGAATCTTCTCTGTTATCTCCCCGAGTTAAATTAAACGTCATCAATGATTTTTTCCAAATCTCCCTGCTCTAAAGAAGAAATAATGTTAATGGACAAAGATGGCATCAACCCTAAGCCCGTTGCCAAACATAGCCTTATATGAAGTTATCTTTATGCTTGAATAAAAAATAGTTTATTCAAATCTAAAGAAAAGGGATAAGAAATATTTATTTTTTTATTTTATTTATTTTTCAATTAATATAAATACTTTGCATTTCTGGAATGTTTCACAAATTCATTTTCTGAATTACACACAATTTTTAATATAATCTGTATAACTTGCTTTGTTTGTATCAAACACATGCTTGCCAACATTCTAATTAATATTCCGTAGTATTGTTAGTCCTGCCCTTTTTCTCACGCCAGTAAATTTTGAGAGCAATATTCTCCAAATGCAATTACGATTAAATAATAAGAAAAGTACTCTAAAAAGATACTGGTGTAAGAAAGAAGGCGGGGCTAAAAATACTACGGAATATTAATTAGTATGTTGGCAAGTATGATCAAACAGATTTAAAACAAATAAATAAATTCTAAACTTTACATCACGTCGTTTACGCTGTTAATTTGTGGTGAATCGATTTTGATATTTAATTTTAATTATAGTAATTATTGAATATTTTGACTATTATGAAACTAAAATGTTCTTATAATAATTTTAAATGGGTAAGATTAATAAATATACTTATAAAAAGGAATAAGTTAGCTTAAGAACCCCATTTATCTTTAACTAAGATTTTTGATCAATCTAAATCAAGTAAAATTTTTTAAGTTAAGACATAAATTTTTGATTCTCACTTAAAAAAGTGTTAATTGAAATATGAACTGGGAATGAAAAACTATTTTTAGAAATAGGTTTTAATTTTCACTTAAATTTTTTCAATTTACCAGAATAAATTAAATTTTATTTTGTTTTTTAGTATTTTCCCTGCATAATTAACCTGTTATTAAGTTTTGATGACTTAAGTAATCTAAAATTTATTAAAAGAAAAAACTATCAAATGTTGTTGGCATTAGGGTTAAAGCCACTTGATTGCGCTAGGGTTGTAGGAATGGCAGCAGAGCCCTCGGTGGGGAGTCTTTCTAAGGGGTTCTAATCATATGTACGCTAGTTTCAGAGAAAACATGTAAAACCCTCACGTCGCCCAGCTTTGAGATCAGAACCTCTCGGCCACTGGGAGGGAGGGGGGGGGCTGTAAAATGGAAACTTTGTGGATCTGAGTAAAATGTTTTTGCATGTAATTAAAAATATTAGAAAAAAATGATATTAAATTTTATTAAAAATGTTAGCATTTCAATGTTTACAATGTATGTATGAAATGAGTAACTTTAGTGTTTATCCGATTATTGGACGAATATAGGAAATAATTAAGTATAATATCATTATATACTTTGGTACAGTTTCTCTAAATTAACACTTTCGCTATCGCTGACATAGATTTATGTCATTTGAAAATCTAAAACTTCATCAGTGGGCGTTTCTTTTGCAATTTCTATGTTATTTACTTCTTATGAATATACCTCATATACATATTTGTATAATCAAACATACTAGGGATACAAATACTTTGATTGGAAAGAATATAATTATAAAGTTTATCTATTTGTAATATAAATGTAAATACAGAAAATTTTGTTCTGAAATAGTGTAACTTGAGTGAATAACGCCCACAGGCGGACTTTACCGGGAAAAAGACAAAATCATGCGGTCGCGAAAGTGTTATAGCAAAATTATGCACTTTGTTTATTGTATTATAATAATATATCACAGAACTGGATGGAAAATTAATAGATAAATTACCCTATTATTGTAGTGCATGTTTGAGTATTTATAGATATCCCCGTTTTAACGTTATTACACGACCATAAGTAAATCTAATAAAATTTTTGTTGTAAAAACAGGGATAAATAACTGGTATAGCTATTTTGGTTGCAAAATTTTACTTACCAATTTTTGATGTAGTTTCCTCATCCTGAGCCTACGATTCAGATATGGATTTTTTTTTTTTTTTTTTATGATAGGGTTTGCGGTAGTAAATTCATTCGGTTTATGGGGCTTATATTTTTACGTATAAATTACATTAGAATTAGTAAAATTTAAATTGTTTTATTTTTGATCTTGTATTTAATTTAAGAGTTGTATCAAAACTTTTAATAAAAATATATTGAATTGAAACAAAATGTAGAAAGTACTAAGAAAAAAAAAAAAGAGATAATGCACCTATCTGATCATATCAGTTATATTTAAACAATTTGGCATTTTACCTTTTATGTAAGGCATTAATAAAGTTCTTCTTCACATATTTATTGTAGTACTATTCTTTTTTTTTTTTTTTTCGGTTAAAAATATAGAGAAGAAAAAGCAGTTCAAAATAAATAAATAAATAAATGCTTGTTACATTAATTTATAACTTCCGACTAAATAATACGAATGCGTATTACCATAAATAATACCATATTATTTAGATTAATTTATTCAGTCTTGGGAAATCATCCAGTGAACAAAAGTAACCAAACAGCGCATAGATTGAGATCAACTGAGCCTTCTCGAGAAGTGACTGTTATACATGTAATAAGAACAGGTTTTAACTGAAAGTTTCAGTACTTAGCCGAATTAAAATTTTAATTCGCGTCTTTCCTAGCCACTGTAATAATAACCCGTTTTCATTAGTAAGAACGCGAAATTACGGATGCTCGTAGATACTTCAGTTTCTTACTAGTAAATATGCGTAAAAACGGATTTCGGGTACTTATGGTAACACACACACACTTACATATATAAAAGTTAGGATGATGCAAATTTTCTCAAGTTTCTATTAGGACATATGGATACTTGCAATGAAATAAATTACCGTAATTTCTGGTACATACGTCGCAGGTAAGATATGCCATTTCTCCAACAGACATTATATTTAATAGAGAAATCTACACTTTTTTGAAAGAAGAGCTTGTACAAATATAAATTTATTTATCAATTCAAATTTCTGGTGTAAAACTGGATTATATAACCTGCGGATTATATACCAGAAATTACGGTAATATTTATCCTACAGAAGGCATAAATTAAGCTAATTAAATAAGAAAAAGTATAGTATATATACAGAGCTGCAATTGGCGACTTGTTTTATTATTTTTGTACTAATATTTCCACAACATAAAAGTTATAATAAATTTATGCAAGCAAAGTGCAGATTTACTTGCGAAAATATATCATAAATTTCCCTTTTTGAAAATAGTGGTACGAAAAGAATATAAAAGAAGTCCCCTGTGGCAGCCCTCTTTATATATATAATATTAATCTTTTAGAGACCTGACAACATTTCTAATTTATCATCTAATTTATCACGCAGTTTCTAATATACCTTTCTATGCATATTTTATTTATATTTTTTTTATTCATAGTTATTTATTTATTATATTCTTTTGCAACAACATGTATAGTTTAATATATCTAGTCATTATCAAGTCATATAAAAAACAATAGTCATATATATTACATTTTAATAAACACAATATCTTCATTAAAATAACGAGACAAATATTTTAACCGAATACTGCTGTTTGTGCGAATGTTAATGTAAATTGGATTCTTAGACACCATCAATTCCTAATAAAAATCATTTCCCAGTTATTAAAAAAATAGAATATCGTAAATTAATACAAATAAATAAATAAATAAATAAAAATGTGCAGCAGAAGTGCGCCCCATGATTAATCAGGCCGCTTAGAATACGTGTTCCTGAAAATAGATTAAGATATTTTGTGAAAAAAAAAAGAAAAAAAAACAGTAAATAAAAATGGCATCAGACTTCGTAAGTATTCCAAAGTAGTTGAAGTACAGTACAAATATATCCGAAACTTATTCGATTGACGAAGGTTTTGGAATCTAACGAGCTGCTCTAAGACATTAGCACCCAACAGATATTGTTGCTGGAACGTATCAATGTATGGACGAGCTTTGTCCTGCTTGAAAACAGAATGTTTTGTGCAATAATACAGGCACTGTCACTGGCATCAAAATGTCGTACACACGAGTGGTCTTAGCACGACCAGTGGTTATGCCAGAATATTGCTTATATTATTATGATATTAGATGTATATGCGCTATGTCTCTCTGAAAGGAATATTATATTTGACTTCACATATCACTGCTTGACACGCATGTAAGGCGTTTGATAAAAAGTGGTATATATTGGTAAAGATTGAGTTTCATCATTCAATTTTACCATGAAAATCATCAGACAAATCGGTGTTGAATATTGTAAAAGGAATGTTACGAATAGTCGACATCATGATAGTTATAGCGTTTATCCGAGGTCAGAATTCAGTGATGTCCTTTCACACATGTGTACCACTAGGAGTTGTCAAGTTTCGTCATTTTGTTTAACTTTTTGCTGGCTCTAACGCTGTAAAACGTTTTAAATGTGAATGTTAGCTGCTGGGCCTAACGCTCTAAAATGCCCGTGTTGCAATCTCAGTAAAACTATTAAACTACAAATACCAGAAATAAAATTAAGAATTGTCTTTTTAAGTGAAAATTAATAACTTAAAAGAGTATATACCGTTATTTCCGGCGTATAACGCGCTTGTCAAATAAGTGAGTTACACACTAGGAAATTTAATTTACAAATAATGTTATATTTGTAAGAAACAAACGTTTGTTAAAAAAAAACTTTTACTGCAAATTTAAATTTCCGGTGTATAATTCATTTAACAAACCTGCGTGTTATACGCCGGAAAATACGGTAAAAGAATTATGTGTCTATCTGTTATATTAGGTCTTTGTATAAATTCGTGCGGTTTTTTATTGCTTCATTTCATAAAAATACATCAAATGACAATTTTTAATCAAAATACCCTCCATTACTTTCTACAACCTTTGCCCATTTTTTGGGTAACAAATGCAGGGATGGAACACAGGCGTAGAATTCATACCGGAATGTGTTTAAGAAATTTCTCTACCTATAATATCGTCGATTTAAGAGGTAGAAAATTTTCTTACATTGATAGTGGTATGAATTCTGCGCCCGTGTTCCATCCCTGCAAATGTATACCACGGCGATAGAAGCTTTCGTCTTTGGAGGCAATAAAATGATCCGCGTCCGCACGAACTTTTGCAACGACCTAATAATTTAACACTTTTGCGACCGCTAATGTAAATTCACGCCATTTGAAAATCTGTAACTCCGCCAGTGAGCGTTTCTTCCGAAATTTGTATGTTATTTATCCCTTAAGAACATGCCCAATATTCATATTTGTACAATCTAATATACTATGGATATAAGTATTTTGATTAGAAAGAATATAATTACAATGTATATATTCATTTGTAATATAAAGGTTAATATGGAAATTTTATTCTGAAATATTATTAATTGGGAGAATAACGCCCCCACACCGACCTTACTGTCAAAAAGACAAAATCATGCGGTCGAGAAAGTGTTAATAGTTATGATTTTGTCCAAAGAGAGTATATTCTTACTGCTATGTCTACATGTACATATAACAAATGGTATGCAGAACACGTATTTGTACGGAGTTTTTACTCGATAGGAGCCTGCACTCTTCCTATCATCCTCTCTACACTATAGTCATTGAATCTATGCTTTAATAATACATTACAATAATAATACACATAAATATATATCTTAATAGATATATCGTAATTTTATATTTATTTGTATCATAATACAAATTTATGCATTCAGTTATATCTTAACACTTTCGCGACCGCATGTTTTGGTCTTTTTGACAGTAAGGTCGGCCTGTAGGCGTTATTCTGCAAACTTACAATACTTAGGAACAAAGTATTTTGTATTAACATTTATAATACCAGTGGTGTTTGCATTCCGGATTTTTTATTTTATTTCTCGCCAGTAATATTTTAATAGTGGTATTATTAGTAGATTTCTAGTAATGTTTAGTAATTAAATATAGCCCAAAACACAATTCGTAATTATTGGTAGAGAATAAAATAAAAAATCCGGAACGCAAACACCCCTGTAATACAAATAAATTCTAAATCAAAGTTCTCGTTCTAATCAAAGTATCTGTATCCATAAATATTGATTGGACAAATATGAACATTGGGTATATTCTTGAGAAATAAATGACACACAAATTGCGAAGGAAATCCCCACTGGTGGAGTTACGGATTTCGAAATGAGGTCCATCTACGTCAGAAGTCACGAAAATGTTAATTATAATATTCACATCGGGAAGGTAGTTATTGCAATGTAAAATGGATTGAGCTTTACCTTGCAACGTGTTAATATAAAGGTACATAATGAGATGTTTATTCCGGTGTAGATAAGGGATATCGTTATCTTGAAAAAACGAAGAACTTCATAGCCTGGAAATAATTAAGCCCTATTGAAATACAGGTGTGAAATTGAATAGGGCCGGCAAAGGAATAATTGCAGCAGTTGGAAGGCAAGAAATTCGATGTTCATACTTGCGAACCATCTCATTAATAACCGTACAATTGTTAACGCCCCTTGAAAAAACGCCCATTTTTTCACACCACTTTATTTTTAGAATAATTCTCTCAAAATTTTGTTATGATTAAATAAGAATAAAATTATTCTAAAAAATAACTGGTGTGAAAATAAAGGCGGGTACTAAAAATTGTACGATTCATAACGAAATGGTTGGCAAGTATGGATGTTGGTAGGGACACAGATGCTCTCTTAAATACGCGAACTTTTCGTCTCTTGTTGGTGTCTCCAGCAATTCCAGAGCCATTACAGAGGCTTATTTTGCCTTCTCTGAAACAACTGTTTCCAATACCGGAAAACAACCATATTGCTTTGCCTTCCCCAATACACCGGCAGATATTTTATGTTCGACCAACCCACTCCTTTACGATCTAATGTTTGTGAAATCTTAACGCTGGACACCTCCTCAAAGTACCTTCGGGGCATTCGTTAAACATCATTCGTGTTAATGCCATGCAGTGTTGTCAGACATTGCGACTTTTTCTTTAATAGTCACCAATAATTTTGAAAACTGATATTTGATATGAATAATAGACGATTAATCGTCTACAATGTATATCAAGTATCACTTCTGAATATTATTGGTAACTGTTGAACAAAATACTCGCAAAGTCTGGCAACACTGATGCCGTGTATGAATTCGACTGTAAGTGTCAATCACTAAGCGCCCTTTGTACAGGGCATACTTGCCAACATCCTAATTAATTTTCCGTAGTGTTGTCAACCCCGCCCTTTTTTTCACACTAGTAAATTTTTAGCTAGCAGTGTTAGGCACCATTAAGTGTGCGACGTTTAAGGATAAAATCGATGTGCGAAACTCATTTGAAGTTTTGAAGCACCGTGTCAAGGAACTTTCCAGCTGAGAAGCGAGTTTTTGCCTCTATAATCTTAATCAAATTGTGCATTTCGCATCCTAAAACAAATTACAGACATTTGCTCCCATAGATACATACCTGGTAACATTTATAGTTTATTACGGAGTACTGTTAGCCCCGCCCTTTTTTCCACACCAGTCAGATTTTAGAGAAATTTTCTTCACTATACCATTGCGTTTAACCCCTTAAAGGTCGCATATTTTTCAAAGACACGCCCATAAAGTCCACATTTCTGTCTAATTAAAAAAAATGGTTGAACATAAATATATGAATAATTTATAAAGTTATTCTGTACATATCTTCAAATACATTATATATAGTTTGGTAATGGCTTGTTCTCTCATGTACAGTCGGGGAAAAAAAAAACGCAGCACTTGATGGTATTTCGTCATTAATTGACGCAGAAAAATTTAACAGACACCATTCAACAGGAAATGAAATGCACTTTCTCAAAATGTCGTCGAATTTTGAATTAGGGGTCATCTACATATTAAAATGAGCGTCAACTTTGAAATGAGCACCAATTTCGATTTTTTTCAACAGCAACACCCAATTTTGACTTCATATTCAAATTTCTGAGAGTCTGGCAGTGCGGAAAAGTATACTGTTTGTATACTTTATCTTTAGTATACATAGAGTTATGATCAAAAATGTGTTAGGCGGCTATCTCTAAATATAGAAAAATAAAATTAAGATCCTACAAGAACTAGAGAAAATTACACTGTTTCACACCGGAAATATTTCAAGAAAAAAAGAGTTATAAAAAGAAATAAAAATATTAACACCTTTGCAATATCTTAATTATCATGAATTTAGTTTTTTGGATATGTGTATACTTTAGTACTTTTTTAGGTTATTTTAGGTATATTTAAATACATTACACTTACGATTGGTCAGACAATACTTTTTATAAAGTGCAATATTTTTCAACTAAAAAGTATCTATCATGGATATACTGATCACAATAAAGCTTAAATTTTCTTTCGTACATGTAACATAATATACAAATTGAAATAATATAGCTATATATATATATATATATACAACAACGCATAAACTAAATCTTTTCGGATAAATTATTGTAAGGTTTCATAATGTAAATATTAAACAATTTTAATCGCACTTACCAGTTTTGGGTCAGTTGAACTCTTTGGAACTGTACGATTTGTTTTATAATTTCTATGAAAATATAATTTCTTAATTAACGCTTTCGCGACTGCTGACGTAGATTCACATCATTTGAAATTCTGTAACAATGCCAGTGGGTGTTTCTTTCGTAATTTGTGTGTTACTTATTTCTTAAGCATGTACCCAGTGTTCATATTTTTCCAATAAAATATACTATGGATAGAAATATATTAATTAGAAAGAATATAGTAAAAATGTATATCCATCTGTAATATAATTGTGGTACAGAAAATTTGTTTTGAAATATTTTATTTTGAGAGTATTTCAAACAGTAAACCCCGCCTATTTGGTTATTTTTTTTCTTCTAGTGTTCGTTTAAAGGATTCTAAATTTATCACCAGTAATCGATGAAGTAAATACCACTTGTGTATATTTTTGTCAATGTAAAATAAGGGGTTTAACACGAATACTCAAAGTCACATTCACTTTTCGTTTCTGTATTGTTTTGTTTTGAAGAACGACAAAAGGCGAGAAAACAGGAATTCTTGATACTAACACAAATGTCTAAAAATCAACATTTTTGTTTCATTTCCTTGCATTTGACGTTGTTGTTATATAATTTGACCCTCAAATAAAATATAAAAATATTTTGTTCAATTTTCTCCGTTATTTTTTAAGATTTGCTTCGTTATCTCATTCAAAAATTTTTAAGAGACGGCCTCCTAAACCACTTCAAAAGAAAGATTTATTTATATCTCGAAAACTAATAACTGGAATGAGCTGCAAATTTACACACCCATATTTTTCAGCATTAGGATTCGTTTTATGTAAAAACTAATATAGGTCATAATTCATAATTTTTATGAATATGAATTTATTAATATTTTTCAGAATTAAAAATATTTTTCAGAATCAAAATTAATGATGGATTATGTTTGGGTTTCTTTACTGTATCTCGTATAAAAGGAATTATATCGATCAAGTTATTTTTTATGAAGATATTAATAAAAGTTTGAAATATGAATTTAATATTAGCACCTTCAAACTTTGAACGCTTATAACTCTGAAAAAATAAGCAAAATATACAACCAATATACTTTTTCGCATTGTCGCGATCCCAGAAATTCAAATATAAAATAAAAATGGGGCATTACCATTGAAAAAATCAAAGTTCGCGCGCGTTTTAATATGTAGAGGACCCCCAATTCAAAATTTCCGTTCATTTTCTAAATCTACTCTCAATTCCCCGTCGAATGATACCTATTACATTTTGTGCATTGATTAGCAACGGAGTTACATTGACTGCTGCGTTTTTTTTTTCCCCGACTTTACCTTGAAATGTTAAAGGAAAAATGCATGTGGAGCGTGGTCACAGCCCGTGAATATCACGGGAGCGAGAAGGAAGGGGTTAAATAAGAAGAAAAATGCTCTTAAAATATACTGGTGTGAAAAAAGGGCGGGGCTAACAGTTCTCCGGAATATATTATAAACGTTACCAGATATGTAAATAGCTAAATATAGAGTTTGAATTCTCCACCATTCTTTCAGGATACTTTTAAAAGTATGAAATTTCCTTATCTCTTTCTAAAATTATTTTTATACAATATTATCTATTCTATTTAATTGTGATATATTGCTACATAAATACAGCAAAGAATTCTTTATGGAAATAGTGGTAACAATAATAAGATTTCTTTTCTTTGAAGACATCCTGAAAACTGGGAGGTGACTTCAAGCTCTGTAAGAAATACAAATAAGTCATTTTCTTTCATATTAATAGAAATAAGCATTTCATGACTGAGCAAACGCCTTAAAATCAGATAGTGCTTTAAACATTCATTACATCGTAATGAAAAAATACATATACCAGAGGGTCCAAAGTCATTGAAAAAATAAAAAAATATATTATTCAAAAAGTATTTATCGTAGCACTATGCGGTTTTTACTAATATACGCAGAAAAGCACGGGATTCTTTTCATATATGTAAGAAAAAAATTTTAAATTAAACATTTATTGCTAAATACTGCTATTATCGTTTGAAAAAGAAACACCATGATAGTTTTAAGAGATAAAACATTATTAGTTACGCTTTATTATGAGAATTTCCAGTGCACAACGTTTGACGGCCATTCTCATATGTGACGGCCGTCACACTGAGCATTTATAGTCCTAGTTGCTTTGTTGAGTTTCCTGTGCTACTGTAATAATAATAATAATAATAATAATAATAATAATAATAATTTTATAATTAAAGTTCCACCTGATGGAGAAAAAATAAACTAATTTGGCAATAAATATTTTGCTACTTAAAAGAATCCCATGTCATTCTGTTTATTTTTGGGAAAGCCCTATAGTGCGACCATAGTTGCCAACTTAGCACTTTTTGGTTACCGGAAAATTTTAAAAGAAATATTTATTTCATTTAATCAGCGAACTGTGACGGTTTTCACTGATTAAGTAAAAACAAATTAATAAAAATAAAAATAAAGAATTAAAAATTTCTGGTAGCCAAAAGGTGCTAAGTTGGCAACTATAAGTGCGACTATCAATACTTTTTGAAAAATAAAAGTTCTATTTTTTTCTGTTACCTCTGAATCACCCGGTATATCGCCTATGTTTTGAAATTTAACACTTAACGGACGGTAATCGTAAATCTACGTCTTTCCATTATAACTGCCTAAGACGGATAACATAGATTTACGTTTTCTGTTCCAAAGGGCGGGAAAGTATACGGAGTGGAAGAGTTGGAGAAGTTGAAGAGCAGAAGGGTTGGTGAATATAATAAGTCAATTATGCAGGGTCCACTTTATGACATTGAATGTTTTATGAAATATTAGATTCATAAGGACTAATAGACATGTAAGTAAAAACTTGACAGCACTTTATTAAAAAATAGTGTTCCTTTAACTCCTTAACAGTCGCATATTTTTCAAAGACACGCCCATATGATCCATATTTTTGTGTAACTAACCCTTTGCGCTCGACATATGAACAGTAAAACACGCCTTTTGGCGTTTCTTTAAAACGTCACACGTATAGTTTCCAACTTACTACCTTTTGGCTACCGAAAAATTGTAATAATTTGTTTTATTTTGCTTCGTCATTAAATAAAATAAATCTTTCTGTTAAAATTTTCCGGTAGCCGAAAGGTAGCCTATAGTTACACGTTTTAGAAAAATAACATTTCATTTGCAGAGGAACAGCTTAAGGCGTGGCTCGATTTTTTAATGTCCCCTTCAGAAGGGACATACGAGCGATAAGGGTTAAAGCATACTTGCCAACCTAACCTGGAAGATTGTTAGTTCCGCCCTTTTCCGCCTATTTTTCCACAAAAGTCTTTCTTTAGAGTACTTTTCTTTTTATTTAATCATAAATATATTTGAAGAGAATTACCCTAAAAATAAAATGGTGTACAAAAAGGGACGGGAACTAACAATCTTCCGGGTTAGGTGGACAAGTATGTTAAAGACAATAGGGTGAAAATAAACAGATGTACAATTGTGTATATTTAGTCAGTACACATTTCCAAATACATTACATATAGGTTCGTGCTGGCTGACGCTTTATGTATCGTAAAATTTTAATGGAAAAATTCACAGGGGTCGTGGTCGGTGCTCGAATGAATTCGAGGGTGCAGCACTTTAAGGCATTAATAGAACTACAACGCTTGCCAACCTAACCCGGAAAATTGTTAGTCCTGCCCCTTTCCGCCTATTTTTTCACACCAGTCTTTCTTTAGAGTACTTTTCTTTTTTTTTTAATCGTAAATATATTTGAAGAGAATTATTCTAAAAATTAAGTGGTGTACAAAAAGGGACGGGAAATAACAATCTTGTGGGTTAGATTGGCACGTATGCCTATACATATACGTTTATATGAATATTTTGAAAAATCCCCGAAACTGAGACAGATAAAGAAAACACAACCTGTATGTCAATTGTTAATAAAAAGCCAATCTATCTGTATTAAAATGTTAATCGACACTTCGATTGCTATATTTTACCTTGCGAATATGTTTAATTTCAACTTATGGTATATTTTTTCTTTCGCTATTGTGTTTGACGTATATTTTGATGTATGAAATAAAAATTTTCATTTTCATATCGTAAATGTTAATTTACGTGCAAAAACACACTAAAAGTTTAGGACCTATGAAACCAATTTTATAAGTAGAAATGTTCTTTAAAATTTGTGAGATAATTTTACATTACTTGCGAAAGCGGATAAGTATAATTAATGATTTATTATTACGGTAAATATTTCCTATTTAATTTCAGGATTTTATACTGTATATTTAACAAAATTACTTCCCATTTACTTACAGATCCATATCTGGCGACTTGTAATTTTTTTTTTCTATCGGGAACTTTTAACCCCTTAACGCGCGGCGTCCTTGCTGCGAGGATGCAAAATTTAAGATCCAGCTGCAAAAATTCATCCCGGAAATTTTTTAGCAAAAATTTACGTTTATAACATATCAGAAAAGGCCGGTTTTTTTAACCTTAAAATTTAAAATTTCTTTTAGTTTAATTTAGATCATGAATTCCGGTGGCAGTATAATTTAAATGATCAGATTTGTCTTGCGCCGCAAAGGGTTAATCGAATTTTATATAATTTTTAGCAGTTTTCTATGAATATACATTATAAAATTTTTGCTAAGTAATACTGGTGTTAAAAAACGGTACTAGTTGGCAACAATGCAGTTCATTTAATTAACCAATGTTTGTTTATGTGCAAGAAATATTCATAAAAGTAAGTCTTACACTTCATTAAAAAGCAGAAAAGTTACGGTAATTTTAAACCTTTGGTATCTACAGATTTTTTTTTTTTTTTAACAACCATTAAGCCCCGCCATTAGGCGTTTCTCTAAAATGTTACTGTGTTTAACCATAGATTCCAACATTTTAATTTATTCCGGAGTATTTTTAGCCCCGCCTTTATTTCGCACCACTTAACTTATAGAAAATTTGTCTCCAATATATTACTTCGATAAAATTAGAAAAAAAATACTCTTAAAAAATAAGTGGTATGAAATAAAGGCGGGTCTAAAAATACTCCGGAATAAATTAAAATGTTGGCATGAATGATTTAACAGTTATTACAATAACAAATATTACTGTAATAATTTCCCAGCTTTCAATACAGCAAATGTCATTATTATTTATATCTTCACCAGCGTCATTTAATCGATTAAACATAAATACACAATTAAAAAAAAAATGTATTGTTTCGAAGGAGGTCCTAAAGGTGTAGCTCGTTTTTGCCATTCTGGTGGCATTGATCTTAAAGGGTTAAAGCTCAACTTTTTAATGTTACTGTGCCGAAAACGTCACATGATTAATTAATGAATAACAGAACAAAGACAAAAGTATATGTAGAAATATTTCAAGATAATTTTAAAAATAAATTTTAATATTATTAATTTAGAACTTAGTAAAGGACAAAATACAAAATGCTTATTAATTATTAATCACACCAATGTTGCGTATTTTTGAACAATTGAGATTCCGTTCAATCGAGAAATTATGGGTCTCGCATTTTCTGATGGCCTTTTTACGCGAATGAGTTATTTATGAAACATTTGAAAAACATTAGGAATCATAATGTGTTGAAAGAAAATTTACATTTCTACATTTGTGAGTCTTAAAAGTATTCTTGTAATATGTTCTTTCTATCTGAGAGCTGCCAAAATGCATTTAAATCATCCCAAGAAGAAAATGTTTGATTATTGCGCTAGATAGTGGAATAATACGAATAATGAGTTTAATATAGTCAGCAATAAAAGGGGAAGAAGCCCATAATCAGTTTAAATGGTAAAATTATGGATCACAGAATTCTCTGATGTGTACTTGTTTAGTTAATGCGTTTTGAAAAGTTTGTAAGAACATTTAGAAAGATAGATACCTTGTATAAATCGATATTTATGTTGATTTAGAATAAAAAAAATATTTTTTTTTCTTTTAACAAATTACAAAAAATTCATATTAATTAGATTGATAAATATTCTCTTCACGAAACGCTTTTTTTGTTGAAATGGGAAATTTTTATCCTAATCAGCGTTCTTCCAAAGAAAAATTTGGATACAAGACTTTTTATACAGTGTAATAGTTAAAAGATTATGTAGGCGGAAAATTTCTGTAGTACTGATATAAACAACTGGCACCGGAAATTTATCTTAACCCGTTAGAAGTCGCTAGTTGGTCGATTTGCCGCCCATCCTTATGTGTTGCCAGATTTTTATATTCAACAGCCACCAAAATTTTTAGAAGTAGCATTTCATATACATAAAACGCGAATAAAATTGAAGGAAAGTCGATCACATCACTTCTTAAAATTTTTGGTGAGATTTAAATAAAAAAAGCGCAATCTGTAATAGCTGGCGCTGTCTATAGCGACTACTAACGGGTTAAGACAACAATTCTATAACATTTAAGAGGATTTGGTCATAGCTGCCAACTCTTTTAATTTATTCCGGAATGCTGTTAGTAACCGTCCATTTTTCACACCGTATTATTTCTTAGAGTAATTCTCTTCAATATATCATTGCGATTAAATAGGATGAAAATTACTCTACAAAGATTACGGTGTGAAAAAAGAGCGGATACTAAGACATTCGGGATTAAATTTAAAAAGTTGGCAGCTATATGTATGTTCTTAAAATTTATATAAATCTTGTGCAGGATAAATTTCCTGTGTCAGTCGTTTAAATCAATACGACAGATCTTTTCCGCCAGCCTAACAACACTTTCGCGACCGCATATTTTCGTCTTTTTGAAAGTAAGGTCCGCTTGTGGGCGTTATTCTCCCAAGTTACAATAATTCAGAACAAAATTTTCTATATTCATATTCATATTACAAATGGATATACATTATAATTATACTCTTTCTAATCAAAGTATTTATATCCATAGTATATTGGTTGTATAAATATGAATATTGTGTATATTTTTAAGAAATAAACGACATACAAATTGCAAAAGAAACAACCACTGGCAGAGTTACAGATTTTCAAATGACCTGAATCTACGTCAGCGGTCGCGAAAGTTCTAATATAATAAATAACAAAGGATATCAGCGATTAGTCAAATTTAAAATGTCTCTATCAAAATAGTAGTATTCAAATTACGCGTTGAGAGAACCCTGATCTTAGCGCATAAATGCCAACTTTCATGCGTTTTGAATATCACTATTCTTTTTAGAAAATTTTTTGCACTACTTAACCTCTTAACGCGCGCTGTCCTCGCTGCGAGGACGCAAAATTTAAGATCCAGCTGCAAAAATTTACGTTTATAACATATCAGAAAAGGCCGGTTTTTTTAACCTTAATATTTAAAATTTCTTTTAGTTTAATTTAGTTCATGAATTCCGGTGGCAGTGTAATTTAAATGATTCGAATTGTCTTGCGCCGCAAAGGTTTAAAGACTAAAACTATTCAATTAACTGAAGAAAAAACAAAGTTTTTTTGAAGTGAAAACTTCTTTTGGCGCGTTGAACACTTTTGGGTTACCAAATTCATGAAACTCGCGTCATCGTCAGCTAACGCTTTGAATGAAATTCTGCAGGCGGTCGTTACCATGACAACCCAGTCACAGAGAATCTGATTGGGAAGAAACATATATCTTGCCAATTGACATCACGTGGTTTTCTACTAGGAATAAAAGTTGCAAATTTCAAAATGCTTCAGTTTTCTTCTAAATTCTTTGAAACTTACTGTGCGCCATTAACAGCACATGGGATAGTTGTAGTTCAAATTTCATCGATTTTGGAAAAAAATTTACATTTTAATTGCAAATTAAATTTTATTCTAATACGAGTATTTCAATTCCTAATTATGATTAAATTATTTTTAATACATCATTAGAAAGATATTTTAAAGTACTTTTATATTATCGAAAGTTGAATTCGAGATTTCAGCTGATTTACACGTTTTGAGGTTACCTGAATGTGTTTTCTTTTGTATCTCAGCTACTAATTAAAATAATTTCGTAAGTTAAACATCATTTAAAAGTTTTGTTCAGTTGGAATCCAACAGTAGCTTACAGAAATTTCTACCGCCAGATGGCGCTATAATATTTTAAAATTTCAATATTTCAATTTCTAATTAGGATTAAATTATTTTTAATACATCATTCGAAAGATATTTTAAAGTTCTTTTATATTATCTAAAGTGGAATTCGAGATTTCACCTGATTTACACGTTTTGAGGTGTCCTGAATGGATTTTCTTTTGTATCTCAGCTACTAATTAAAATAATTTCATAAGTAATCAATATTTTTACCTAATATAAGGCTTAGTTCATCTAATTTGGGTAGCTACAAATATTGTTCCGAATCATATAATACAGATCATAAACATTTCTTTACAAACCAAAAATAATTCTAAAATAATAATCTAATAGCTCGACGATACAATTCACAAGTTATTTGGGGGACCGGAAAATAGTGTCGTTTTGAATTAAAATACTGACATCGGAAATTTATCCTGGATAAAATTTAAGACATTCTTAGGTAACTTATAAGCTGGTTATTTATAAAGTACCATGTAAACACTGTTAAACAAAAATTTCCGGTTTCATTTTATTAATTCAAAACGACATTATTTTTCGGTCCCCCTAATACTTAGTTTTCACTTCTATCGGCAGTCCCAAAGACTGCTTTGATTTTTTTTTTTTTTTTTTTTAATATAGTAATGGGGTAAAAGTTTTTAACTATGCAAGTGAAGCAGAACAAAAGCTTTCATACTAATACCGTAAAAACTGGTGTATGGGCCGCATTTGGTGCTTTATTCAGTAGCCACCACTAAAATTCAATTAAAGTGTTTGTCTAATCACTCCGAAGAGAGGTCGCCTATTACATAAATGAAATATCACTCTTAAAAATTACTGGTGACTATTGATTTAAAAATTTCCTCAGTTTGACGATACTGACTGCGGCTCATACGCCGGTTTTTACGATAATATGGAAATTAACAAATTCAAAGAGAGTTTAAAAGTTTTTGAAATTAGCTTTAAAACAAAGGAAATGGAATACCGATCTAGGTTTTTAAACTTTTAACAATTAATGGAATACTGGCTGGTGGGAATAAAGAGCATACAGCCTTACTCTAAAAGTCCATGAGGCGAACTGAGTGTTGGTGTGTTAGGGAAAGGTTGTTGGCGACCGACTAGCACCACGTGTCACCACTAGGGTTCTACACATTTTTATGGCGGGAATAGCAACTGACATGTATCTTTTTTTTTTTGGGGGGGGGGCAAAACGTACATTTAAAGAGAATTACTCTAAAAATTAAATGGTGGGGAAAAACGGGCGGGTACTAAAAATATTCCGGTTTAGAGTGGTAGCTCTAGCATTTTGTATCATTATTTAATGATTTTTTTTTTATTGTAGTGTTAATTCTTTCGGAAAAACACAGAAGTGGCGACTATAAATAAAGGAATTAAAAAAAAAACACTCTCGTGGACATATTTACAAATTAATACTTTAACGCACAAAGTCTTTACTACGAGGACGCGTTTATAAATTCCCGACTGCAAAAATACTTCACAGAATTCTTTAACAAAGTTTTACTAACAGAATATAGCGGAAAAAATCCATTTCCTTTTCTTTTATCATTGTTGAATTGTGAAAATGCTGGTGAATTTCCGTATTAAATGAGTGTAATTATCTTAACCCTTAAAAGGTTAAAGTACAAGCAAAATGTAATACTGCACTCCTGATTCTTTATAAATTAAATTAATAATCCTTATTTCATTAGAAAAAATTCCATTGTACGTTTTCTTATTTCTTCATAAAAATTAAATATGTAAAACAGTTTTTTTTAAACTAATTGATAATTATTTATATAAGTATAATTTTATTTCAATACAAAAATTCTAATTATAGAGCACTGCACTTCAAATTTGAAATATAGAATTATTTAAAGAAAAATGTATGGTTAATGATTTATAATTTGCCTATACCAGGGGTCGTACTCTCCGCCCTTTTTTTTCAGGACACTCTAAGGGAAAAAAATTTAAATTTTAATGCTACCACTATTTTTATGCAATAACAGCTACCCTGTATAATCATGGAACAATGCTATAAATATATCTAGAAGTATTTCTGTATAAAATTAATGGTGTCAAAGAAAGCGGAAATTTCTTTTATTTGAGAGTGTCCTGAAAAAAGGGCGGAGAGTACGATCCCTGCTATACTGAGTGGAAATCTTTAAAAAATAAAATTTAGCAGCATCGTGTTTCACAAATGCACTGTGTTATGTGATAATATTCTGAATAGGTGTTATACATAATGCTAAGCGTGAGACAGCATCAGGAATAATATAGTTTTCGTCTCAACATTTTCACGACCGCTGGCTTAGATTCACGTCAATTGAAAATCTAAAATTCCGCCAGTAGGCGTTTCTTTCGCAATTTGCATGTTATTTACTTCTTAAGAACATACCATATATACATATTTGTTCAATCAAATATACTATGGATAGAAATACTTTGATTAGAAAGAATATAATTATAAAGTTTACCTATAATTAATATAAATGTGAATACAGAAAATATTGTTCTGAAATATTGTAACTTGAGAGAATAACGCCCACAGACGGTCTTTACCATGAAAAATATAAAAACATGTGGTCGCGAAAGTGTTAATACGGAACTCTTTAACCAGTATTTTTTAGCAACAATCTATCTTCTATATATTCATTAATGTTTACATTAACAACAGGGGTGCCTAGTTATTTTGGAATGTCCTTAACTCTCATACCGAAATTTTCTTAAAGGCATATACAGACATCTTCTTTTCTAATAAACATCTGTCGAACTACCTGAACAGTGATATGATATCGATTTTTAGTTCGTGATAACTTGGCATCTGAAAAATTACAATAAAAATGTACAATATAGTATACATGCCAGCATTTATATATATATATATATATATATATATATATACCGGGTGATTCAAAATAGATGTTACAGCAATTATATCATAAACTAAGAAGGATAGAAACATACTTCCAATTACAAAATTAGAGCAAATTAAGAGTAGATTTCAGATATGGCATTTTTTTGTCAAAGGGGCTGTATACATATTAAATACGGAATTTAATTTTTATACGGTCCCTCCTACCATGTGACTTATATTTAGAAAAATATTCTCCTCGCTCTTACAAGCAAATTAAAAAAAAAATCATCTCTCTAAGTCAAAATCTCGCTGAGTTATTGCAATTTGAAAATGATGACTTACACCACTTTTTTTTCAATTTTGGCATCTATTTTTCGACGCCAACGGGCTAACTTTAGGGGGTTATCTATGAGTTGAGAAAAATTAAAAAAAGATCCTTTATTTTAAAATAGCAACTAAAATCGTTCAAACGCGAGAAATCAACAATTTTAAGAATTTAATGCAAATTTACATTATTTCGTATTGTTAAAAAATTTAATAGTTAAATTTCTGAGGGGGTCACCTGCAAATTAAAACACGTTAAGAGAGGGAAAAAACTAAAAGACTAGCAAAACCGTGTGAAATTTTCGCGCTTTATTTTTACCACTTTCTATCATGGTTGATAAATTTAATGACTTCGGCTCTTTAACAATTCCAGCAAGATTGAAAAGTGTTAATGACTTCGATTTGTGTGTCTGTCCATCCGTCTTTCTGTGTGTCAGCACTCTAACTCCCTTGAATATTCATAGAATTTCCTGAAACTGATATATGTTATTTGAGGTCACTATCGGATGTTCCTTATTGAAAATGGAGTGAATACATCTGCTAGCTTGTGCACAGGGACACCCGAAAGTATTCCAAAGCATTGTGTTCTATGAGAGGTATTTTTATAAACCATATTTTAATACCTTTAATTTATGCATATATTAATAAAATTGAAATACCTTATTATAGTTTTCTATCGGATATTTTCTATAGAAAATGGAGTAAACACCATCACTGGTTTGTATACAGGGACACCCGAAATTATTCCAAAGCATTGCGTTTTATGTGAAGATATTTCTATAAACCAAAATTTATTTACTTTGCATAAATCTTAATGAAATTGAAATATGTTATTCATATGCACAAAAGAATGCTTTCTATACTGTACAGTACGACTAACATTAGATTTACAGGGCACGCAAAAATATTCAGTTACGTTAAGTGTTATTATTGGACGTTTGCTGGAATTGTATTTTCGTTTACATTAAACATTTTCTAACAATTTTTAGCTGTGAATAAGATTTCAATTTGCATTTTTTTGTTTTTGTCTGACTGTCCATCTGTCCGTCTGCCCGCCTCCAGCGTCTGTAAATATTTTCAGAATTTTTCAGAAATGATATATGTTATTCAGGTTTACTATATGATATTCCCTATTTAAAATGGCATTAATTAATTCTTTACAAATGGTTTATGTACAGGAACGCACAAAAGATGCCAATGTATTGCGTTTTGGGACAGATATTCTTATGAATTACATTTAAATAACTTTATACTGTAAAAATCATGAGGAAATTCATATTTATTATTAATATTCTAAAATAATGATTTGTATAGAATATGATATGGTATAGATGTATAATTCTATGCCAGGGGGTTACCGCCCTTCTCAACCCCCGTTTAATTATAGTGCCTATACTTATCAAAACAAAAATCAAGTCTGTTATCAATTTCCTTGAAACTTGCAAACCTTCATAAACTTTTCAAGTGGCAACTAGATATGGAATCCAAAGTACCAAATACGCATTTCCTGTACTTATTACTTTCTCATACCCATAAGGTAGAGAAAGTATTGTTTTTTGGGCCAAATTTTCGAAAGTAAGTTTTTGTTATATTTAGACGTTTTGAGGTGTCCTGAATATGAAAATCGTGTTTTTAGCGGTTGGTCTGTGTGTGTGTCTGTCTGTTATCAGTTTATCTCAAGAACAAATAGCAGCAGACATTCCAAACTTGGTATTTTAAATATGTATCATATAGGGATGCTACACTAAGCTTTTCATTGAGATGAAGCAAATAGTTCGTGTACAGAGACATTCAAGAATATTCAAATACATTACGTCTATGGGGAAAATTGCAGGTAAGTAGAGTTTAACACCTATAGACTGCACTAAACTAAATGAAATGAATATATATTTTTTATATGCATAAAAACATGCCTCATGTAGAATATGGCAGGGAAATCATTCACTGTTCATTTACAGGGCTACACAAAATAACTAGATTATAATGCGACAATAGCTGAAAATTGATGGAAGTGCATTTTAGGTTGTGCCGTATATTATTACTATAGGTTTATATTTAGGTGCACTTTGTGGTTTGTACATATTCTTCAAAAGATATACAGGGTTGCAAATATTTAAGCTATAATATTCTTTTTTATTGTTAGTGAAAATGCTTTACTATAATATTTTACCATGTCCAGGAAAACTGCTCAGGAATGGAAATGAATTCCTCATAGACATATGATAAATAATGTATGTTTCTTAGCTAAATATGCATCGCTTGTGTTTTATATATTTACACGTTTTAAGGCTTCCTTATTACCAAAGCCATATATTTTAGTGTTTGATTATTGCCTGCGTCGAATAATTTCAGGAAACGAATAATTTCCGGAGATCCCCCTCGCACAGAACTAATTATCATTAAAACTCTTCCGAAGCCTAATTTGAATTATTTTAACGTACGTTTACATAACAGTACTCTTTATTTTACCTCTTAATTTCCAACCTGTATTTATGGTATTAAATTTCAGGGTAATAGAAAGTCGTGTGAGTGGCACACCAGATTATTTGTTGTTAAATTATGCTGATAATTCATATATTTACAGATCAACGAATAAAAATTTACAGGAGGCCTCAAAATGTCATATTATACAGAAGAAAAAAATCTCTCTCCGAAAGCTACTTTGTTTACAGTATGGGTATGAGAAATTAATTTTGCGTTCTGTGTCAGCAGTGTTCTTCGAAAAAAAAAAAAAAAAATGCAGCAAACACTTACACCAATTACATTTAATAATAATAAAAAAAAATGTTTACCTTAAGTTTGGGTAGACCTGTGTATTGTCTATAAACTATATACACATGACTTTGTGTACGTAAATTTAGTGTTATATGTAAAACAAGTAACACAAAATGAAATATACACTTCCAGCAATTCCCAAGTATAGCTCCAATATATCGAAATACTCTGGGTAACCCTGTAAATGAATGATGAATGGTTGCTATACCAGAATCTCCATAAAACATGCTTTTATGCGTATAAAAAATTTGTTCTTTTCATTTTGTTTAAGGCAGTCTGTACATGTCACAATGTACATATGAGAAATTTCGCTCACAGACGTAATGTATTTGAATTCTTTTGGATGACCCTGTAAACAAACAATTGTCTGATCATAACGAATACTTTAGTGTAGCACCGCAATATGATAAGGATTTAGAATGTCGAATTGGATTTTCTGCTACTATTTGTTCTTGAGATATTCTAATAACACACAGACACACACACACACAGAGAGAGAGAGAGAGAGAGAGAGAGAGACAAACCACTAAAAACATGATTTTTGAATTCAGAGGATCTGAAAACGTGCAACTATAACAAAAGCTAATTTTCGGAAATTTGATTCAAAAGCAATTCTTTCTCTACACCGTGTATATGAGTAAGAGAATGTATAAATAATGAAAAATGAGTTTGAAAATTCCCTTTCAGTACATAAATTATTCATAAATTTTATTTGTTAAATTATCAATGAGTATTCTCTTGTGTATTTCCTAGGAAAAAGGAGACATAACAGGTTAAAATAGCCGTCTTTCCCTGAATGATTTCTTTTTCTTCCCCCCCCCCCCAAACGCTGATCAACGTGTGCCTTATTACAAAAGCAATAGTAATTCACTTTTGATACAACCCCTTAAGACTTGGCGAAAAATGCTAGAATTTTCAAATTGCAATAACTCAGCGAGATTTTGACTTAGAGAGATGATTTTTTTTTTATTTTGATTGTTAGAGCGTGGAGAATATTTTTCTAAATATAAGTCATATGATAGGAGGGGCCGTATAAAAATTAAATTTCGTATTTAATATCTATACAGCCCCTTGTACAAAAGAATGCCATATCTGAAATCTACTCTTAATTTGCATCAATTTTGTAATTGGAAGTTTGTTTCTATCTTTCTTAGTTTACGAGATAATCGCTGTAACATCTATTTTGAATCACCCGGTATATTTGAGTACTGCTATAACCCGAATGTATATCACTTCATTTTTTAGAGATCATTTTTCTTCTTATTTATTCGCAATTATAAATGAAAGAAAATTACTTTACAAGCAAAGTGGTGCGAAGAAAATGCGTGTACTAACAGTGCTCCGAAGTAAATTAGAAATTCTGGCATATTTTCAACACGGAAATAGTCATAGCAGAAATGCAGGGCAAGTTTACACTTGGATAGAAAACAAAAACTCTTTTTCTTTCCCAAATGTTTTACAATTTTTATCATCCTCTCTTTTTTTATGATCTTCTATTTCAAAAATTTCCGAACATAATACTTTACTATTTTATGTATATAAGAATGCTATATATATGTATGAATATATATATATATATATATATATAAATACTGCATAAACAATGCATTCTGTAAAGTTGGATTATCCCCCATAATGGAAAAAGAAAACTTTCATCGATGGCATTTTTCGACAGGAAATTAAAAAAGGGTCTTCGTGTTTAAATATTGACATCGACATTTATCGATCGAACGTTCTCAAATACATTTCGTTCAGGAAGCTAAACTTTGTACCATAAGTCATCTTCAATCTTTAAGGGAAACACACAAAAGTAAATGTTAAAGAATTTGGTGAAATCATTCTTTACTATTAAAAAAAAAAAAAAAAAAGAGTTTAACTGAAATGACATTAAGTTTATGATATATTTCAAATGTAAATTTTTTATTGGAAGAAAAATAAAGCGTACTCAAATTTAGTCTGTAATGCTGTAGTAAAGCAAATGATTTACTCTATCGGACGTTTGAAAAAGGAAAAAAAAATGAAAGAAAGAAAGAAAAAGAGAGAGAGAGAGATTTTTAAAATTTGCTTGGAAAAAAATTTCTTCCAATATTGTTTCAAAATAATTTTTAGGAAAATAATTAAATGAGCATTACTCACAATGTTTAAATCGATAACGTAAGTTGTATATTTGGGAAAAAAATATTTCCAAAAATTTTATACAATTTAATATTAAGAATTTTTAAAGAAAGTTTTCATATATCATTTGAGCACTTTTTTGCCTGTTCTCTAAAAGATTTGAAATTAAGGGTTAACCTGGTGGGAAAAAAAAAAAAAAAAAAAAAAAAAACTTTGAGAGGGATTTTTTCTATAGATCTTTAAGACTGTCCCACGCAGAAAATTTTTAGAAACAAAGAAACTATTTTTTTCAATACTGTATAAGTGTTAACCCTTAAACACACAGCATGGGGATCTCAGGGATGGAACACGGGCGCAGTATTCATACCACTATCAATGTAAGAAAATTTTCTACTTCTTAAATCAACGATATTATAGGTAGTAAAATTTCTTAAACAGATTCCGGTATGAATTCTGCGCCCGTGTTCCATCCCTGGGATCTGCATCGTAATATGTTTAAAACCTCATATCTCTTCTTGTAACAAACTTTACAAAGTGTTTTTTTTTTTTTTTACCAAAGCTATTTTATAGTTTCCGAACGCAATTAGAATCTTTGGCTGTTTATTTCTTTATCTATGACAAATTTCGTTGTTGGCACACAATCTGAGTACAATTTCATTTCGGAGGGTGTTACGATTTACGATTATTTATATAAAAAGTAATAAAAACATACAGGAAAAATTGTTTGTAAAGAATAATATTTATATTTTTGTATATACTGATAAATTTATGCAAGAAAAATGCGTCTTTTTTACCATGTTTTTATTAACTTCGATTCTTGTTTGTTTGTAGGTTTGTTTGTTTGTGTGTTTGTCAGGGACAAATCTTGCAATCGATTTTTAACTAACTTCTCGACTAGCTAGATATTTGAAATTTTCAGGACAGCTCACAACACGGTGACAATACATTTTTCTAATAATTTTAGTCAACTATTTCAAGTCCCGCTGCCTTCGGCACCGCTTATATGATTCGACAGAAAATTTATTTAACTAACTTCCCGACTAGCTAGACATTTGAAACTTTCAGAATAGTTCAGAACACGGTGAAAATGCATTTTCTTAATACCTTTAGCCAACTGTTTCGGGTTCCTGCTGCCTTCGGCAGCGTTATCAGTACAAAGCTTGCAATCGATTTTTCACTAACTTTCCGACTAGCTAGACATTTGAAACTTTCAGGACAGCTCACAACTCGGTGACAATACATTTTTCTAATAATTTTAGTCAACTATTTCAGGTCCCACTGCCTTCGGCAGCGCTTATATTATTCGACAGAAAATTTATTTAACTAACATCCCGACTAGCTAGACATTTGAAACTTTCAGAATAGTTCAGAACACGGTGAAAATGCATTTTTTAATACCTTTAGCCAACTGTCTCGGGTTCCTGCTGCCTTCGGCAGCGTTACCAGTACAAAGCTTGCAATCGATTTTTCACTAACTTCCCGACTAGCTAGATATTTGATACTTTCAGGATAGCTCCGAACACGGTGGCAATACATTTTTTTTAATACATTTAGTCAACTGTTTCAGGTCCCTATACTGCCTTTGGCAGCGTTCATATGATTCAACAGAAAATTTATTTAACTAACTTCCCGAGGAGCTAGACATTTGAAACTTTCGGAATAGTTCAGAATACGGTGAAAATGCTTTTTAAAAATATTGTTATCCAATTACTTCGGGACCCTGCTGCATTCGGCAGCGTTTCCAGTACAAAGCTTGCAATCAACTTTTAACTAACTTCCCGGCTAGATAGCCATTTGAAACTTTTATAATAGCTCAAAAGACGATAGCAAAGAATATTTTTAATACTTTTATCCAATTGCTGGGGTTCCGGCTGCCTTCAGTAGCGTTTATATGATTCAACAGAAAATTTAAAATCATGGTTTATAAAATTGTTTTTTATCTTATAATTATTATTGATGTAAAACTACATCAATATTCAAAATCGGTTCTACATTATTTCACTAATCCTAAAGTGAATCCTATGTGTTTATTTATTTTATTTTATTTTCCCAATAACCATCCACATTTCCCAGTTGATTTTAAATTTTATTAATTAAAAGTAAAAATTCATGCATTTAAGAGTTAAGGATAATAGATTAAATAAAGTTAAACGAAAGGTCACCGTATATTCCAGCCTATAATATTCTGCAGATCACATACATCAGCTTCAAGCTGAAAATTTTAAAGACAACGATGGACGAAACAAATGTTCATTAAAAAATAACTTTGTCTGTTAAGTAATATTAACGATGTAAAATTGGTTTAACACGCTTGCTTATTATAGGCCGAAAATGCGGTAGTTGAAATCTATAGCCTGAAGATTTTAGTAATTTCACAAGCAACGTCTAACTCTTTCCTTGAAAATAGGTCAAAATGTTACATTACTCTATTTAAAAAAAAAGGGGGGGGAGAAAGAAAGAAAATAATAATAATAAAATAAAATAAATAAAATAAAAATAAATAAATAAAAAATCTGAACAATAAACTATGGGAATAGAAGCAGGGAAGCCATCGTTTCCGATAAAAATTACGATGGCGAGTCTCCGGACCATCGTAGGAGTGCGTCCCAGACCGTCGCCAATTACCCATAGCGCAGTACTAGTGCGACATTAAACCCAACCTACCTACCTACCAATATATTGTGGTGTGAACTGGCGTATAAGTGACCGATTACGCATGTATTTCAGTGTGAAATGGCTTTCTTAGTAGAAAAAATCTGTTTGGATTTTCACAAATATATATGATTTTAACTTTATTTAAAATTTGCTTTGGAAGAAGATGATGACTCCTCATTTAAATGCTAATGCTGAAGGTCACATGTGGATAGCGGTAAAAAGTAAAAATCTATGTTAAAGTAAGATAAATTTCTCTTAAAAAAAAAAAAAAAAAAAAAAAAAAAAAGGAATAATAGTGGGCTAAAAATACCCCGGAATGAATTAAAATGTTGTTTATTCTGGTTTTAGTCAGGTGATATTACTTGTGCTAAATAGCTGGATCCGCCCTCTCTTAAGCTCAGGTTCGGCTCATCATTAAAATATTGTTTTTAATATCTGCAGCACCAAAATGTTCAAAACACAAATGCCAATTTTCATATATTTTGAAATCTACCCGTTTCGACTTTAAAAGCATTTAGATTAATTTATTTTATTTTGAATTTTTAAATTTAGACGATTAAAGTCTTTTAAATGAAATTTCAGGATTCTGTAAGATCATATAGATATTTGAAAGTAATAAGATTATTCCTTTGTTTTAAATTTTTATTCCATAATAACTGTGACTTTGATTTCGTGATTAGGAAATTGAAAATAAATACTATTGAGCTATGTTCCAATGGTAGATCTTATAAACTTTAAAAAAAAAAAAAAAAAAAAAAAAAGCATTTTTTCACTATTTGATTCTGTATTAAAAAACTGTTAATAAAAATTTGATATTTTATTATGTTACATTATGGGATAAATTTTAAATAACACAAAGCTTACAAACGGTACAGTAACCAAATGCAAATATGTCACAAAAAAATTTAAACAGAAAATTCATGGTAAAAAATCTTTTTAAAATTTTTAAATATTCATAATAATAATAATAAAACGATTGTCGAATGCATAATTGCTGTTTCATGCAATCAGTTTCGCTGTACCGTGTTTTCTAAAACATGATATTTAACTAGAGGAATATTAAAGGGATATTTAACTAGACCTCTTGAATACTGAAATGCGAAAAAAAGTGTAACAGGGTTAAAATAGAATTTTAGCAGCGAAAAACTAGAAAAAGATATTTAATACTTATGAAGAAAGACTTAACATATTAGGATCGGTTATATTCCTCTCTTGTACCGTAAGTCACGCCTTTTCACAAATTTTCTAAAACTTTATAATATAAAACAAAATAATTTTGCATATTTGTAATTAAATCATTAAGTTTTGTCTTCGATAATCGATGTAGTAAATACCATTGTGATTTATGCATACCAGCGTCACGTATAGAGTCAAATAGGAATATGCAAATTAGTCTTTTTTTTTAAATAGTGTTTCAGCGAATCAGAGGGGGGCTTCTTTTCTTTTGAAATTCTTTCACAATCCCTCGCCTACATTGCAGGGATGGAACACGGGCGCAGAATTCATACCGGAATCTGTTGAAGAAAATTCTCTACCTGTAATATCGTTGATTTAAGAAGTAGAAAATTTTCTTACATTGATAGTGGTATGAATTCTGCGCCCGTGTTCTATCTCTGACATTGTGATAACTTTACAAAAATATGCCAATTTGTATAATAAACATCGAAATATTGCTTAGGAAACAATAAAAATAACATAAAGGTAAATGAAAATAGTTTTCCGTCAAATTATATACAGACATTTACTTATAGAGTATACAGATTATAACAAGTGACGGCCCCCTAACAGGAATAAAAAGTGAAATATCACTGTAACTCAAAAAATAATGTTAGGAACGAGCTGTAAATTTGGAAACCCACGTTTTTGATGATGCCCGTTCTATTTGTGCAAAAATTAACATAGGTCATAATTCATAATTTTTTCAAATATGAATTTATTAATAATTTTCATAATTCAAAAAAAGTTTTTTTTAGCAAAAATTTGCATGGAATATGTTTGGGTCACTTCATTCTAACGAATAAAAAAAACAGAATTTAAATATCATAATTATTTCGGAAGATATGATTTAATGTTTGTCACATTCATTTAACATTAGCATCCCTTTGTCAGCTTATAACAGCTTAAACTTTGACAGCTTATAACTCTATGAAACATTGAGCGAAATATATAAACTATACCATTTTCCGTGATGATTTGATCCAAAGAATTCGAATAAATTATAAAAAAGGGGGGTTACTATTGAAAAAAATGAAGTTGGTGTCAGTTTTAATATGTAGACGACCCCCTAAGTAAAATCTAACTATAACATTATAAACTAGACGTTATTACAAACTGATCGGTATCAGTCGCATGTTTCTACGATAACTTACGACGAAATTAGGTGGGGGGGTGGCTTTTTTTTTTTTTTTTTTTGGCTGACTGTACATATGTAAATTTGCATACATAATTACATTAAATTCCCTATTCTAACTTTCCACGAGTATCGTGTATGAAGCAATATACTTTGTCGGCTATTGTTTTTTATGTGCTATAAAAAAATTCTTTTATCGCAGACAGAGCCTGATTAAGGGGGAAGCACACATTATCTCCGCTGTCACCGGAATATTTTTACAATAATTTTTTACTTCATGTCATAGAAATTCCACGCTTTGACGAGGAAATATTTTTTATAAAAAATGAACGGTGTAAAACAATCCAATTTACTCACCGTTATTAGACACCAGAATTCTTTTAAAATAATTTTTAATGAGAATTTTCTGTTTATTATAGGAGGAAAGTATTTGTTAAAAAATAACGGTGTAAGTATAAATAATGTGTACTTCCCCCTTAATCAGGCTCTGATCGCAGATTGAAAGCAATAGTCTTTGTAAATAGAGCTCAATCATCCCCTTCAACTACGGCTAAAACTATACACCAATACACAGCCAAATATATTTACAAAAAAAAAATAATAATAATTTGTTAAGAGGAAAAAGCGTGGTAAGGTAGTTTGCCACGCATTCAAGAGTTTGCACATTCGTGTTTAATCAGAGTTAGCAACATTTCTAACTTATTGTGAAGCATTGTTATTACCCGTTTTTTTCACACCACATTTTTTGCAGAATAAATATCTGCAGTAAGTAACTACGATTAAACAAAAATAAAATTATTCTACAAAAAAGTAGTTTCAAAAAGCTTATACAAATAGTGCTCCAGAATAAATTCGAAAAGTTAACAACTCTAGTTTAACCTGCTCATTGCTTTCGTGATATTAAATTGTTTTGAACAATAAGTAAAATGATGTGCTAAATGTCACTGGTTGAGATACACGTTAGCAGTACATAAAATGTTAAGCACGAATAAGCAAAATCCATTTTATGTAACGTTTTAGATGAACGCGTAAAGGCGGGCCTGTTTTCTTTGAAAAACATAGTTTTACATGACCTGCAAGTATCATATTAATTTCTGTCAGCCAATATACAGGGTGATTCAACGATGATGGGACAAACTTTGAGGGGAGGTAGGACACATCATTAGGACGCAGAAATGCATAGGAACCCATGTCCTCAAACGTCATATTAACCCTTTATGGACCATGTGTTTTCTGGGGTTTTTAACAGAAAGCTCCGCCTACTGCAATTGCTTGTGGATGGTGCCCTGTTTAATAGAAAGGTTCTGTCTTTTACTGTTAATCTTACAAAATACATGATAAAAAATGTTATTTCCGAATACTTCACACTGATCTAATAAATGCTTATATTGTGAATGATTTTTTAGATGCACTGTAACAAACGAAATCTAAAACTTACGCAGTAGGCGGAGTTTCAAATATATCGCAAAGTGTTTCTTTGTAGTAATATTGACAATAAATGCTTAAAATATCATTCACCACAAGTAATACAACTAAACAAAATCTGGGTGATAGGCTGGTAATGCTGAAGGTAGAGAGCTTTAGTGGATCTGGTCATTCGTCATCTGCCTCTGCTGTAAAATATAATTTGAACCTATGTTTTCTAACAGAGATGGGAGATTTTACTCATAATGGAAAAGCAGACATACATCTGATGTATGGTGCTGATAATGGGAACAGTGGAGCAGCGCTACGACTGTATCAGGAATAATTTCCAAACAGGCGCATGTCGAATCACAAAATGTTTGAACGGCTGCATTTGTTTTTATACGTTTTTAATTTCTTTTTTGTACAATGTTTTTAAGCTATTGTATAGCTTTTATCGCGGGCTTTGAGCGCGGCGACCGAATCAAAAAATTCCGTAACGAAAAAAAAACCTAACACAGTTCGGCAGACTTCGGTAGACTTCGGCTGTACGAAGCTCGCACAGATCGAGACGAACTGCTCCGAAATCGGACGAATACGTAAGCAGCTGTTTGTGAGAAAGTATATAGGTGTATAGGTATCTATCATCTATGTACAACAGTGAATAGCTGTACGCGTAAAATTTGTGTATAAAGTAGATCAGATAAAACTTGAATATCCCCATTGGACTTGCAGGCCTTTAAAACCTATTAAAATACCTTTTCTCTATTAAAATTTGTTTTCTTATCGGTCACCACGCTCAAAAAAGGTAACTTAAATTAATATCAAAGAAAAAACTTGAATATCCCCATTCGACGTGCAGGCCTTTAAAACCTATTGAAATACCTTTTCTCTATTAAAATTTGTTTTCTTATCGGTCACCACGCTCAAAAAGTGTAACTTGAATTAATATCAAAGAAAAAACTTGAATATCCCCATTCGACTTGCAGGCCTTTAAAACCTATTACATACCTTTTCTCTATTAAAATTTGTTTTCTTATCATTATTGTTATCTTATCATTATTGTTATCTTATTCATTAATATCAAAGAAAAACCTTGAATTTTCCTATTCGACTTGCAGGCCTTTAAAACCTATTAAATACCTTTTCTCTATTAAAATTTGTTTTATATCGGTCACCACGCTCAAAAAGTGTAACTTGAATTAATATCAAAGAAAAAACTTGAATATTCCCATTCGACTTGCAGGCCTTTAATACCTATTAAATACCTTTTCTCTATTAAAATTTGTTTTCTTATCGGTCACCACGCTCAAAAAGTGTAACTTGAATTAATATCAAAGAAAAAACTTGAATATCCCCATTCGACTTGCAGGCCTTCAAAACCTATTAAAATACATTTTCTCTATCAAAATTTGTTTTCTTATCATTATTGTTATCTTATTCCTTAATATCAAAGAAAAAACTTGAATATCCCCATTCGACTTGCAGGCCTTTAAAACCTATTAAATACCTTTTCTCTATTAAAATTTGTTTTCTTATCGGTCACCACGCTCAAAAAGTGTAACTTGAATTAATATCAAAGAAAAAACTTGAATATCCCCATTCGACTTACAGGCCTTTAAAACCTATTAAATACCTTTTCTCTATTAAAATTTGTTTTCTTATCGGTCACCACGCTCAAAAAGTGTAACTTGAATTAATATCAAAGAAAAAACTTGAATATTCCCATTCGAATTGCAAGCCTTTAAAACCTATTAAAATACCTTTTCTCTATTAAAATTTGTTTTCTTATCATTATTGTTATCTTATTCATTAATATCAAAGAAAAAAACTTGAATATCCCCATTCGACTTGCAGGCCTTTAAAACCTATTAAATACCTTTTCTCTATTAAAATTTGTTTTCTTATCGGTCACCACGCTCAAAAAGTGTAACTTGAATTAATATCAAAGAAAAAACTTGAATATCCCCATTCCACTTGCAGGCCTTTAAAACCTATTAAAATACCTTTTCTCTATTAAAATTTGTTTTCTTATCATTTTTGTTATCTTATTCATTAATATTAAAGAAAATCTTTGAATATCCCCATTCGACTTGCAGGCTTTTAAAACCTATTAAATACTTTTTCTCTATTAAAATTTGTTTTTTTATCGGTCACCTTGTTCAAAAAATGTAACTTGAATTAATATCAAAGAAAAAACTTGAATATCCCCATTCGACTTGCAGGCCTTTAAAAACTATTAAATACCTTTTCTCTATTAAAATTTGTTTTCTTATCGGTCACCACGCTCAAAAAGTGTAACTTGAATTAATATCAAAGAAAAAACTTGAATATCCCCATTCGACTTGCAGGCCTTTAAAACCTATTAAATACCTTTTCTCTATTAAAATTTGTTTTCTTATCATTATTGTTATCTTATCATTATTGTTATCTTATTCATTAATATCAAAGAAAAACCTTGAATATCCCCATTCGACTTGCAGGCCTTTAAAACCTATTAAATACCTTTTCTCTATCAAAATTTGTTTTCTTATCATTATTGTTATCTTATTCATTAATATCAAAGAAAAAACTTGAATATTCCCATTCGACTTGCAGGCATTTAAAACCTATTAAATACCTTTTCTCTATTAAAATTTGTTTTCTTATCGGTCACCACGCTCAAAAAGTGTAACTTGAATTAATATCAAAGAAAAAACTTGAATATCCCCATTCGACTTCCAGGCCTTTAAAACCTATTAAATACCTTTTCTCTATTAAAATTTGTTTTCTTATCGGTCACCACGCTCAAAAAGTGTAACTTGAATTAATATCAACGAAAAAACTTGAACATTCCCATTCGAATTGCAGGCCTTTAAAACCTATTAAAATACCTTTTCTCTGTTAAAATTTGTTTTCTTATCATTATTGTTATCTTATCATTATTGTTATCTTATTCATTAATATCAAAGAAAAAACTTGAATATCCCCATTCGACTTGCAGGCCTTTAAAACCTATTAAATACATTTTCTCTATTAAAATTTGTTTTCTTATCGGTCACCACGCTCAAAAAGTGTAACTTGAATTAATATCAAAGAAAAAACTTTAATATCCCTATTCGACTTGCAGGCCTTTAAAACCTATTAAATACCTTTTCTCTATTAAAATTTGTTTTCTTATCGGTCACCACGCTCAAAAACTGTAACTTGAATTAATATCAAAGAAAAAACGTGAATATCCCCATTCGACTTGCAGGCCTTTAAAAACCTATTAAAATACTTTTTCTCAAAAAATAGAGTTAGATCATTCAAATTTGGTACATCGAGGTTTTCGATACCTAGAAATCGATTGCGGATATTTTTGATATATTCTCATTGCGGATATATTCTCATTTATTCAATAAAAGAAAAAAATTTGTTTTCTTATCGGTCACCACGCTCAAAAAGTGTAACTTGAATTAATATCAAAGAAAAAAATTGAATTAATATCAAAGAAAAAAAAATACTGCATAAATAAAATAAATAAATAATTATAATTGCATCAGTTGATAAAAAAGGCTATGCAATAGCTTTACCGCGGCAGTCCTCGAGTGCCACTCGTATTTTTTTTATTTCATATTTCTTTTATGTGTTATGCCTATACAAAAGGAGTATGTTTTAGTAAACTTTTCAACCCCTTAATGTTTGTTCTATGACCGTAGAAATATTCGTATTTGAATCTCCACCTACGTTGCAACTTTTAAATTATGTGTGTTACAGTATATCCAAAATTTTTCACAATATTAATATTTATTCAAGCAATGTGCATTATTCAGAAACAAGATTTTTATTATGAATGGCTTTTTGTATCATAAACAATTAAAAATAGAATCTCTGTTAAATAATACACTATTCAAGAGGAACGGCAGTAGGCGGAGCTTACTGGTAAAAAACACAGAAAATACATGGTCCGTAAAGGGTTAAAATGTCGTTTGGGGGCATGGGTTTCTATGCAATTCTGAATCTTAATGATGTGGTCTACCTTCCCTCAAATTTTGTCCCATCATCGCTGAATCACCCTGTATAGGCCAGTGGTATATACCGAACTGATTGCTGAGGATAAAACCTGCATGATTTAAACACGAATATGTACAATCCTTCTGTTAAAAAAGCAATATCTTAGAAAACCGAAAATAATGAGGCATACTATTGAAATTACGAAAGTAGGTGGACCTGAAAAATTGATAAAATGCACAAATTACATATTGGTAACTACCGGAATACGAGACAGAGGTTTCATATAAATGTATAGTTGCCAACATTTTAATTTATTCCGGAGGCTTTTTTGCCCCGCCTTTATTTCGCAACACTCCACTTATAAAATAAATTTATCCATTATATAACTGCATTAAAATAAGAAAAAATACTCTTAACATTTTCGAGACCGCTGACATACATTCATGCCATTTGAAAATCTATAACTCCGACTGTGGGCGTTTCTTTTGAAATTTCTATGTCATTTATTTCTCAAGAATGTACACAATATTCACATTGTACTACCAGTATACTATGGGTAGAAATACTTTGATCAGAAAGAGTATAATTATAATGTATATACATTTGTATTATGAATCTGAATATAGAAAAAATTTTTGTGAAATATTGTACAAAAAATTTTTTTGTACAATTTTTTTTTTTTTTTTTTTTTTTTTTTTTAATGAGGTTAAGATTAAACAAGAAGAGAAGTACTGTCCAAAAATAACAATTTAAAAAAAAAAAAAAATCAACTTCAATTATAGCTTTCAGATATAGGCTTTTTTTTTATTCAATAATCACCAATAATTTTGAGAAGTGACATTTGATATACATAACAGACTATCAATCTTCGCAGTGATTAGCCAATCGTTACAAATAAAAATTATTGGTGACTATTGAATTAAAAAAACGCCAAATCTGGCAACCCTGCATAGTAGACATAATGAGAAATTAGCTTGCTGATTTTCATTTATAAATTTAATTGACTAGAGTCCTATGATTGACTTTGTCAGCAGTATACAGTTCCCTAACAGCACAAAATGTTCCAGAAACGTAACAATCATACAACATTGAAACATTATAAATATTTCAGAAATGTTTAAAATCGTTCAGATTACTTTCCAATCAGTTTCAAAAACGTAGAAATGACCGCGATCGTAAAAAAAAAAAATCAGATACGTTACAGAAACGTTACAGTCACTTAACAGATAGAAAATCAAAAAGGGCGAATGTTTCAGAAAGGTATCGAGAGCATACTTAAATGTGTTACGTTTTTGAAATATTGTAAGCTTTTTGCAGCATAACTGAAACATTCTGTGCTGTATGGGTTTTGTAAAAAGGGACTTTTTATTTCAGTCTATATTTTTAAACATTAAGGCTAATTCTGATAATTAAACTAAAAGTTTTCTAAAACAGACGTTCTTAATACATACCTGCCACCAGAGCCTGATTAAGGGGGAAGCACACATTATTTATACTTACACCGTTATTTTTTAAGAAATACTTTCCTCCTATAATAAACAGAAAATTCTCATTAAAAATTATTTAAAAAGAATTATGGTGTCTAATAACGGTGAGTAAATTGGATTGTTTTACACCGTTCATTTTTTATAAAAAATATTTCCTCGTCAAAGCGTGGAATTTCTATAACATGAAGTAAAAAATAATTGTAAAAATATTCCGGTGAGAGCGGAGATAATGTGTGCTTCCCCCTTAATCAGGCTCTGCCTGCTACCATTCTAATTAATATTTTCTAGCATTGTAAATACTCATCTTCTTTTTCTTCTTTTTTTTAATACTATTATTTTTGAAGAGTACTTCTCTTGTTGTTTAATCTTAACCTCATTTGAAAAAAAAAAATCTGTAAAAAAGGTGTGAAGAAAAAAAAAACCCGGACACTAACACTACTACGGAATATTAATTAGCATGTTGGTAGGCATGTGTTAATATAATGTTTCAGCAATTTTTAATTATCGTGAAAATTGAATCAAAAAATTATCATTTATGATTATTTATTGCTGAAATTAATAATGCAAAGTTTCAGAATTGTCCCGAGAGCATACATTATTTTTATAGTAGGCTATGTTGTTTAGAAATCACACTTAGTCACCTATCACACTTATGTTGTTTAGAAATCACACTTTATATATATATATATTTCTACAATTATTGTCACACAGAAATGTTTATTCTATTATTACAATGTTTTTTTTTCTATTTCAATATGATAGCATTGTTAGAAACAAGTTATAGGGAAAAAAAATCAGGAAATTACTTACTTTTTATTATATCATTTGTAATTAATTTAATAATAGTCTCAATAATGTTAAAATACACAAACTGCATGTTTTTGTTTACCCGTTTGCGACAACTAGTTGCTGGCAATAAATGATAATTCTACTTCCAATTCAAATAATTTTAAAATTAACCCTTTGACAGAAAGCACAGTTGCCAACTTTTATAATTTCATAGGTAGCATTTTTGTGTCATTTTATTTCTCAGTATTTTATTTATAAAATATTTTTTTCTAATATATAATCATAAGAAACAAAGAAAGAAATATTCTTAAAAGATACGGTATTAAAAGATCGTGGGACTAAGAATGCTCCAGAATAAATTATAAAAGTTGGCAAATCTGGGCAAGGTAAAATCGCACATTTAAAATCTACCACATTTTCCGACATATAATCCACAAATTAGATCAGTTTTACACCAGAAAATTTAATTTACAGGAAAGAGTACATTTGATCGAGGCAAAATATCGTTTATCCCTTTGCCAGTTCTATTCAATTTCACTCAGTGCTGTGGTCAATGCTGTGAAATTTAGGCTGTTACCACAAATACATCGAAATGTTTCGATCATCGAATAGTGACGTAGAAATTTTAAAGTCAAAGATATCATAACAGCCATTCCGCTCGTTAATTTTACATGGAAATTTTTCTTTATATGTTTACTATCATATTTTTTTTTGCAGTGTACTAAATGATTAAAACCTTAAATTAATTTTAAAATATTACGTTAGAAGGATGTCACATTCGACCATCGAAAGATTTCGATATGATTGTGGTAACACCCTTAAAGACTTTTTTATTCAATAACCACCACTAACCTTTAACTGTAACGGTTGTCTAATCATTTGGAAGTGAAAGCATCCATTATATATATTCAGAGCTGCCAATATTTTTAACTTTTAAATCAGAATTGACACCAGTATTTTTAAATGGAATATGTTATATATATTTTCGACGATTAATGTTACCGAAAACAGCTATAAAAAATTTCCGGTTTGAAGTCTCCCTTGAAAAACGGGAGACTTGGCACCTATATATATTTAATATCACATCTCAAAATTGATGGTGATAGTGAAAAAAAGAGACCCTGTATTTAACAAAGCTGTTTAGAGCATTTTGGAGCGTTAGAACTGGCAAAAGTTTAAAAATAGCTTTTTTTCTGAAAATTAAAATTTTTGCTGTGAAACTGATTTAGCCGACTCTAGGATTGTACACAGGAAAATCAGGTACGGAATTTCCAAAGAAAATTAGAAGGTAAAATATAAGTGATTTTTTTTTCTTACATATTTAAAACGCAAAATTTTATTAAAAATTTTGGGCATGGAATTTTGCTGTTCGGAGTTAAATTAGGTGTTAAAAAATGTAAATCACTACCCTTCAAGCTATTAAAAGTCACATTTTAATTCCTGTTCCGTAGCATTGTTAGTAACCGCCACTTTTTCTACACCACTTTATTTTTATGTAATTTCATCCAAATGCAATAACGATTAAATCAGAAGAAAAATACTCTAAATAATCTGGTGTGTCACTCACACGACTTTCTCTTACCCTGAAATTTAATACAATAAATACAGGTTGCAGATTAATAGGTAAGATAGCGAGTACTGTTATGTAAACCTATGTTAAACAATTCATATTAGGCTTCTGAAGAGTTTTATATGATAATTAGTTCTGTGTGAGGGGGGCTACAGCCCCCCTCAACCCCCCGTTTCATTAATGCACCTACATTTATATAGAATTTAATTGGGTTATTAAAAAATAATTCTGTTTTTAAAAAAATAATTTATTAAAATTATTATTTAAAAAAGTTATCTTTTATGATAATGCAGACGATTTCCATATTACAGAAGTAGTATAACACCAAATATCCAAAAAAAAGTCCATTTTATTCTCCGAAAAAAAAAAAAAAAAAAAAAAAAAAAAAAAAAGTACGATTTTTTTCTGTTTTTTTTTTTTTTCATTAAAAGTAAAAAAAAATCGATAACTTTGTTTTAAATTATCGCTGATCTATGGTTCAACCATTCGTTTTAAAGGTATTGGCGAGCTCTTTTGAAAGATACCCATCATGAAAATTTACTCCCCTTGAGGGGGGACTTCCCCCCAGGGGGGGAGGCGAGGCTCCTACATACACAAAAAAATTTTCCCAGTTCACTATCTCTATTACAAAATATATATATTCGTTTCATTTGGTTTAGTGCAGTCTATAGACGTTAAACTCTACTTTCCTGCAATTTCCCCCATAGACATAATGTATTAGAATTCTCTTGATTGTCCCTGTACACAAACCATTAGCTTGATCTTAACGAAAAGCTTACTGTAGCATCCCAATATGATACACATTTAGAATACCAAGTTTGAACTTTCTGCCATAATTTATTTTTGAGATATGCTGATAACAGAGAGACACACAGACACACAGACATACAGACAGACACACAGACATACAGACATACACACAGACCATTTGCTAAAAACATGATTTTCGTATTCAGGGGACCTCAAAACGTGTAAATATAACAAAATCTCGAGTTCGAAAATTTGACCCAAAAACAATACTTTCTCTACCTTATGGGTAAGAGAAAGTAAAAAGGTTGGTGGAAAAAAAAAAAAAAAAAAAAAAAAAAGGCGTTCACTGATAAGACTACGGAATATTAATTAGAGTATCGGCAAGAATGTTAGAGATTGTCATTATAGCCAATATCATATTTCTAAATATTTACGCTGTATGGCTGGAAAAATAATTTTTTTTTATTTTATTTATTTATTTATTTATTTATTTATTTATTTATTTTTTTTTTTTTTTTTTAACTGTTAAAGAAATATATAAAAATATTCTATTAAAATTTTCTGGTATCTAAAAATCGTAAAAATTGGCAGGTGTGAAATATTGTACAAAAATACATTTCTATGATTAAATTTAGCACAGAATCTCTGAGTTTTATATAAAGATATCTGTATACATATGTATATATTTAACATCTCATTAGGTCAGTAATAAAGTAAATCCGATTTTAGTTCATTTTACAGATATATTTTAGTTTTTCATAAATATCTTTAACGCTGAATATTTCAAACTAATGTGTTATTCTTTAAAATCAATATTTATTTCTCTTGAAGCACGTGTTTACAATATTGAAATGATGGTTAAGTAAATAGTAATCATGCTTAGAAATAAAATAAGAAGTGTTTTCAGATTCATATATTCTTCAAATTTTAAAGAAAGGACTTTAAATTAAGCATTTCAAAATAAAGCTATATTCCTTAGGGTGCCATCTTCTGATTTCTTGAATGGAAGAAAAAAAAAATCGTTGATATATCTTATTGCTAAAATTTACTTAACTATATGGTGTTATGCAAATATGACATGTTTTTTTAATATCATATATTTTTTTATTGAATATTTTTTTTTTTTTTTTTTGCAATTCTCTGAAATATTATTTTTATTACCCAAAGGCTATTTCTTTTAATATTCTAAATTTCAGCTATAAAACGATTAACGTGTTCTGAAAAGGACCTTTGATTATACGAGTAAAAAGCACTAAGAAATTTTACATTGCTCCTGAAAAAAGTGTTTAATTAGTGCTTTTGTATTTGAAATTAACCCTCCAAGGCAATAAGCTATTGTTACATTCTTTACAAAGATAAAAACGTAGTTGCTCTTAATTAAAAACATATTGTTCAAATTTCAGTATATAAAATATTTTTCAAAGCAAAATTTAAATTTCACCATTTCTTTTCCTTTTTTTTTTTTTTTTTTTTTTTTGGTAGAGTTTACCTAAAATTTAATAAATGCTAGTTTGTTGGAAAATTAAATATTTGTTCTCTTTTTTATTAGTCGGTCTCCTTTGATAATAATGGCATTACCAAATAAATAAATCTAAGTCAAATTATTTTGTTATCAAAAAAGGAAATAAATGAATTGAAAATATTAACGTATATAATGCAAAATTTTATGATTTCAAATTTTACCATTATTTAAAGCGTTAAAGACGCCTGCCGAATAAAACAGTTTGACACCAGAAATTCTAATAAATAATTATACCTATATTTAAACCAAGTTTTTTTTTTTTTTTTTAACACGTTGAGCACCATGTCAGCCATTCTAGATTCTAGACGTTTTGTCATGTATCTGTAAGTACCGAAGGAATCATGTTGAAATTTTAGAAATGCACAGAACATGTTATACTACAAACATTTCAGTGAACTATTACATTTAATGATTGAAAATTTATTAAAAATTATCTTAATTTTTATTTATTACAGGATGAAACATTATGGAATTTTAATGGATTTTAAGAATTTGCGTGGCGCTCAACGTGTTAATTAATATTATAAAATTTTAGGTATGCAAGTATATCCGTCAAAAATTGTGGTAGTTAAAAAAAAAAAAAAAATATCACAGATTTTACATAAACAATAGATAAACTGAAATTTATATGTCATCACAATATGTTTAAAAAACTAGGTTTCTATTCTAAAGTTATATTTCTGTAAAATTCTTGTTAAATTTTGTGTTAATTCTTGTTAAAGTTTGTGAATAATATTTTTTTCCCGTATTAGGGTATTCAGTGGTCCTTTAATTAAATATTATTTTTTTTTAATTCACTAAACATTTGCAGCGATTTTCAGTTATTTTCGAAGAAAATCACTGCAAACAATTACTGAAGTTTTCTGTAAAAAAATGGTTTTCAATTAACGTACCACGAAATACCCTGACATACGACTGAATACCTAATCACTGACGCGATAAGACCGGGGAACCCTCTTTTCACATTTTAAAAAATCATTCTTGGCTTGGAATAAACAAGAATTCCTCATTAAAGAAAATATTCTTTTTATGTATTAGTAGCGTCTAATTGACGTACATTTGATTGCCTGGTACCACTAACTTTTTATGATTTTTTTTTTTTTCAATAATTGCATGAAATTTACTTAAAAAAAAAAAAAAAAAAAAAAAAAAAAAGGTTAAAATTTACTATTCAGAAAAGTAGTAATAGTATGCTGCTGGAGAAAAAAAGGCAGTTACATACACTTTTACTAAATACTAATTACAATATCGGCAGGTTTGAGTTATATATTGGAGAAAAATACCCTACGAAAATTGGTGTGAGAATAAGTCCTGTGCAAATGATGGTAAGGGCTAAATTTCAAAACTCATGGCTGATTTAACCCTTACCATTGTTATTACCACCTTTTTTAAAAAACGTTTTTATTAAGTAATTGTCTCTAATGTGTAACTACTATTAAATAAATAATATTATAGTTTTAAAAAATTAAAGAAAACGCTTTTATAGAAATGTGAACTAAAAAGCACAAAATATCTATCTTAGTATTAAAATGCCGGGTAAGAGAAAATCGTATGAGTGACACACCATAATATTTACATACATTTATATCTTTAATTAAAATAATTTAGAATTAAACAAAACCATTTTTAAAAAATCTCCCCTGACTGGGCTCGAACGCTAGACCATTAGGTTCGTAGCGCGGTGCTTTACTTCACGGCTACAGCGTTCACGTATGGAAATTCTTTTTTTTACAATATAGATTTTTATTTGTTCTCAGAGCGGTTACAAACATACAAACAAACATACATACAGGTGAAGCTAATAAAAGCGTGTTAAAAAAATATTTTTTTTCTTTAAAAAAGTGATGTGAGAAAAAAATGGTATTAATAATGGTAGCAAGACTGCAATATGCATAATTCGTATTCGTTAAATTAACTAAAAAGTAGTTTTAATTTTTCATAAATATTTAAAAATGTTAATTTAATTTCGTAAAAGACATTAAGGATTGGTTTCACAAAAACGGAAATAAACGAAATGCGTAACCTTGTAGTTTCAGGGTATAAATATAATTTTTCAACACTTGTGTCAAAATCAAAAGAATAAACCTTTTAAAATGTCACAAAACATTTTCAGCAGTAGCAGATAGGTATGCGAAATGACAGGCTATTATTAAACAGTTAATTTGTTATGTTGCATAAATTGTTCAAATAATTCAGAAGCAATATTTTATGAAAGCGTCACAAACAAAATTGTTCAATAATGCATGATTTTGTAATTTCTTCGAGTAATATTTACGTGTTTATAAGAAAATAACGTCTTTATTATGAATGACAACAAATGCAAAATATAAACAAGTCTTTTAATTTAAGAAACATGTTTGGAATAAGTTTTGATTTCTTTTAAATAAATTTTAGTTTTTATTATTGCAGAGACTCCAACATCCTAATTAATATTCCGTAGTGTTGTTAGTCACGACCTTTTTTACACACCAGTAAATTTTTAGAGTAATAGTCTCCAAATTCAATTACGATTAAATAAGAAGAAAAATACTCTAAAATGATACTGGTGTGAGAAGAAAGGCGGGGCTAACAATACTACGGAATATTAATTAATATGTTGGAGTCTCTGTTATTGTTGAAAAAATCTTTTAGAATTTTTCTTATTGTATAACACATTTTATCTTTTTTATTAATATTTCTTTTGGCAAATCTGCCAAGTGCTTCGGTTTACCGGTGCATTTATTACTTCTATTTGTGTATGTAAAAATTTTGTACAGTATATTGGACGATCTCATAAATGAATTATTACTCTTAAAAGTAGAAACTTAAAAAAAAAAAAAAAACTCTTATATTTGACAGTTATCAGGAGTGTTTATGTCCCTGCATTTTGCTACTAAAACTTTTATCAGTGATATTATTTATAGTTTTCGTGTAAAGTTTAGAAATTAACTATAACCAAAATTACAGTTCATAATTACTGGTGGAAAATAAAATAAAAATCTCGGAACTCAAACACCCCCAGAGCTGCCAACCTAATCCGGCAATTTGCTAGTACCGCCCCTTTTTCTACACCACTTAATTTTTACAGTGATTCTCTTCAAATAAATTTGCGTTGAATTAAGAAAACAAATACTTTAAAAATTAAGTGGTGTAGAAAAGGGGGTGGTACTAACGATTTGCCAGATTAGGTTGGCAGCTCTGCACCCCTGAGTTGTATTTTCAATAACAATATTGTATATAAATATTCCTAATAATTAACTTTAAAAAATAACGAATTTATTTTTTATTAAATATTAAAACAATTTTATTCCATTTACAGTTTTGCAAAATATCAACAATTTCTAAACTTATTTTTATTCATAGTTATCCCTCTTTAAATTTGGTGCAATAAAATCTATATTTTATGACGAGAATTACCGTTTTTCACCACTATTCATAAATATTTAATTTTATACGTTTTTAAATGATTTATTAAAGTACAGAAAATTTTCCATATTGTGTAGGAGTAGCGGGTAAAGTGTAACAGACCTTACTAACAAGGAACATCACCCAAGTGTCCGGCTGCGATTTTACTGAAATTTTAATTTCTGATAGAGGACATGTACCAAATATTTTTGAACATAGAAATAATTTGTGCTATCGTTCATGTTTTCTATATTTATTGAATTTTTAAAATGTTAAAAACCACATCAGCCACATATCAAAAGTAAGCTCCGCCTTTGGGCGTAACTTAAAAATTCTAAATGATTTTTCAAAATGATTTTGCGCTTTCATGTTTAAGTTACAAATGAAAATTTATAGTACTGAAAATTATTTTAACTGAATTATTCATTTGAGTGTCCACTTGTTGTATAAATACAAAATTTTCGCATATTTTTGAGTAAAATTTGATAGCAGATCAAATATGAAAGAAATGCCTCTCTCTCACTGAAATCCGAGCCGGACACTTGGGTGATGTTCTTTGTAAGTCAGAAGTACACTATCACCAATAATTTATATTAAGAATTTCCAATTTAATTATGATCGAAATTCCGAGCCAAGAAAGTATATTAGTGCACGGGAATCGAATTTACGAATCGTCAAATAGATACAGCTATTTTATAAAAATGATTCTTTTCTGCTTTTCCTGTAGGTATTTTTGTTTATTATAAATAGATAACAAGAGTGTTGAAATATTTCCACATAAGTTAAAAACAATAAAAACATATTTTATTGAAAAATATACTAAAAACTCGATAAGCGATTCTGCGATAACGCATTAAACAGTAATCACAAAATTTGACACAGACACTTAATATTTTCATTTGGAACCTGCACCTGATCAGATAGGACTTTAAAAATACTTCTGTGTTGTATTTTTATAGACTATGGAACCGTATGTAAAATTTTAGCAAAAATAATGTCCAGATTTATCACAGGGAGATACATTTTCGATTCCCAAACCTGCCCTCTGCTGAGATAGATCCCTGAAAGTACTAGTTGTATTGTCATTGACTATAAACTCGTAGTATGCAAATTTTAAACAAAATAGTTTCATTAAAAGTGTTTGAAAATTGATTTTAAATTTTGACCCTCACAAACATCAAAAGTAATAAAACATAGCTACTGGCTCTCCCATTTTTCCCGAGATACTTCATACAAGAAATTCTCTAAAACAATTTTCATACTTGCCAATCTAACCCGGAAGATTGTTAGTTCCCGCTTCTTTTTGTACACCACTTAACTTTTAGAGTGAGTCTCGTCAAATATGTTTACGATTAAATAAGGAAAGTACTCTAAAAAAATGTCTGGTGTGAAAAAATATGCGGAAAGGGGCGGGACTAACAATCTTCCGGGTTAGGTTAGCAGTGATGCCAACATTTTAATTTATTCCGGAGCACATTTAGCCCCACCTCTAATCCATACCACTTAATTTTTAAGAGTATTTTGTTCTTATTTTATCGCAATTATATATTGGAGAAAAATATTCTATAAATAAAGTGGTGCGAGTAGAGTCGGGGCTAAAAATGCTCCGGAATAAATTAAAATATTGGCTTCTATGAGTTAGTAGGTATGAATTTGAAATGTATTTAATCATAGAAAATAAATATGACAGATCACTATTTAACCCCTTGGGTACATTTGACGTCTGAGACACGTCATTTACTTTTTTTGTTTTTTATTTTTGTTTTGCAATTCCAATTACTTGAAAACATCTTAATACTACATATGTCACCAATATTTTAGAAATAAATAAATTCTTACGTAAAATGTACTGTTTTTACATACTACTCCAAGCAACCAAAAATTATATCCGTTCCACATGCAAATATTTTCTCAAATAAATCCGTACCCAAGGGGTTAAAAGTAGTGCTGATAAATCTGATTTCAAAATTCCCAGCTACTCCAAAAGCAAATTAAAATAGCGGTGAATGAATGGCTGCTCATAGTGAGAACCTTGAATGAAATAACAAAATTTACTACTCTACTAAAAAATGTTTTGATTATTGCATTATTTATTATGACTAATATTTACTGTTACCTACTTTAATGAACAACAATGATAATGCTATTTAATTGTTTACACTGTAAAGAGAAGCGTCTTAAATTCAGACAGAAATTTGTCGGAAATACCAATTCAGGCACAAAAATGTCTGAAACACGTAAGTAAGCGAAATATCAGATTGCACAAGCAACAGAATTTAAAACACATTAATGTCCTTTTATAAATAAGCTGACATAAGTGTCTGAGTAAGATTGAAATGTCTGAAATTAAGAGACTTCATAGTTCCGACACTTGTATTACTTAGCAAATTTTTTTTACATGAAATCTACTTTAAGCAACATATGAAGATATCCTGTTTCAACTTCTTTTCACATTGAATAAATATATTATTTTATATAATAAGTAGTTAAGCTATGTGAACTACTTAGATGCAAAACTTATTTGGTTGTAAATATATATAATAAAGATTTCTTATATAATTAAGCAATATATGTATAGTTATATACATATATATATAATATATATATATATATATATTGTTGCGCACTTGGGGGTTCGTAAGTTGTCCGAGAAAGAAAGGCGAAACTTACAAAAATTCAATAATTTATACACAGAAAGTTCCAGAAAAATACAGGTCTATGAACCAAGTATCAGCTTCAATTCAACCAGTAAACACAGCTTAAACAACAGCTGTCAATAGCAAATCCACAGTACACACTGTATAGCAATAACACATAAAGCAAGTCTCTTTCAAAGAGGCTCAAAGCAATCCAACATTGACAGAAGCTGGTCTTAGAATGAACTGAACTGACTTGCCTTGGCGGGAAAACGTTCCTTATATACCCCTGTAGAAAAGTGTGGAAGGTTCCAGAAATTTCCGTATCTCATCAGCCAATGAGATTAGAGCTTCCATATTTGGTATATCCCTTATAAGGATTTTCTCGCCAAGGTCGCCAAAAAAATCGCCAAGGTGGGGAAAAGTCGCCAATTCCATTAACTGCCTTATTGGGGCTTTTTAATGCTTTTTTAAGGGAAAATAAGGCTATTTCAACGCTAAAACGATTAAAAATGCACAAAATTAGTACTTTATCAATTTACTAAGCCTCTTTGAAAGAATTTATACAAAAATAAACACAATTATTTACAATTTTGTAACAGTATAAATATAAATATATATATATATATATATATATATATATATATATATATTAAGATAAACTAAACGAAGAAAATATATTGTAACCGAGGAAACTAATTTGTAACTGAACGATCTTAAAGAATTTTTGTATTATTGTTGGTTTCTTCTTCTCCTTTTTTTGAAAATTCTTTTCTTTTGCCTCTATTCTTACACCTCAATGTAAAATGTAAAATATTTTTTTTTTCCATGTACATATTTTCTTTTCAAGTGTCAGTTTTAAAAAAAGAAGACGTTTAAAATCCTTAGTCTGCCATTTTATTCCGTGTATCACGGTAGCATGACAAGGAAGACGCTTGCCTAAGAATCCTTTGGTAGCCGGTTCGATTCCAGACACGGGAATTGGAAACTTTTCTTGTAAAAAAGTATTAATATTTTATTTACTGATTAGGAGATTCTAAAATCTATTTTTAACAAATAAACAGAATAACATGCAACCTCTTATCTATTTATATACTTATTTAGTTATGAAAAATATTTACTGTAGTCAGGATCAAAGATGGCGAAATTTCAGACACTTCGAATGTGTCAAACGTTGTACCTTTTAAGATACTTCAAGAGTCTGGAATAAATAAGACGCTTTTTTTCATCTTAAAATTGAACATCCCATTTCGGACACATTTGTGCTTGCATTTGTATTATTGAACACTTGTATTTATAGTGTAGGCTTTTCAAAACTGGTAAGATTTATTTATTTATTTAATTTTATTTATTTATTTATTTTGACAAATTGTAATCGGGGGTGTTTTCTTATTTCAAAGTGTAAATAAAATTAAAATCACTAAAAAATGCTGACTTATTTAACCCATTGGCATAAAATGACGAGTGTGTGTGGGGGGAGGGGGTCATCATACCTTCATGGTCACGATTCATTTCAAGTGCCCTGTAGAAGACACTGACGAGTATAACTCGTCAAGATTTGTTTTTCTATTTTGATGGCCGAAGCTATGGAAAAGATTTAACAGCACTGCTATACCAGATGTCACTTAACAAATGCGTGTGGTATATAAAAATTCATAGTCGCAAAAATAGTAGATATGTAGAATAAATTAATTTGTAATTCTTTATCAATAATATTTATGATTTAATAGAATAGTAATGCCCATACATACAGTTGAACCAAATAGCTCTTTTAGGATGCTTCAAATTCTGTGTAATTTCTTTATCAGTTGGTTAAATATTTTCATATTTCTAATAGGCAATACATAGCTGCACACATTTTCGATTTTTTAACGATACTATCAGAAACTAGTTATCTTTAATATTTTTAACTATTACTATTGTTGTTTTAGATAAACATTTCTAACTCTAATTTTGCAACAGATCTCAATTCTACCAAACCAGCAATTCCACGTGCGATCACATTTTCTTTAGCAATTTTAGATTTTCAAATTTCATTAGATATATGGCGAACTCAAATTATCCTTTCCCCTAAAAAACACGTTTATCACACTTAACTACATGAACGCTTTTTAAAGAAGAATTATCAATAATGTCTATTTGAGAAAACTTTAAAGCTCATTTATGAATCAATCTGGTCCAGTAGTTAACAAATAATCATATCAACTGTAATTTATTCACACGTAAGTGAAATAAAACGGAAAAATCTTGATTGTCCCCATAATTATAAACATCTAAAAATGTGGGAAAATAATATTTTTCATTATTTTTTATTTATTTTGTTTTATATTAATAAAATTATAACGTTTTGGTTCGCCGGATACTAGATATATTAAGTGCGCTTAACATAATTCCGTTCACAATTATTTTTAACATTAGTTATTTCAATGCACCAAGTGTCCTTATAAATAGAAAAATTAAATCTACAGAAATTTTTAAGATCTTAATAATTCTAAAGGACTGAAATATTTTCATTAAACAATACATACAGAGCCTGATTAAGGGGGAAGCACACATTATTTATACTTACACCGTTATTTTTTTTAACAAATACTTTCCTCCTATAATAAACAGAAAATTCTCATTAAAAATTATTTTAAAAGAATTCTGGTGTCTAATAACGGTGAGTAAATTCGATTGTTTTACACCGTTCATTTTTTATAAAAAATATTTCCTCGTCAAAGCGTGGAATTTCTATGACATGAAGTAAAAAATAATTGTAAAAATATTCCGGTGAGAGCGGTGAAAATGTGTGCTTCCCCCTTCATCAGGCTCTGAATACATAATATATATATATATATATATATACTAAATAATTATTTAATATTAAATTATACTCGAATTATACATTTTCTAACACCTTTACATATTAATACTAATAGGCTTTGCCCGCTTTACTGGACACTGCATTTAAATGAATTCTCAAAATTCAACACTATTATTAATAAAATCTCAAAAAATAAAAAATAAATCACTGAAATCAGTGGAAATCTATGTTAAATTTTCCGCTGCGTTGCGGTAGTGGATTTTCCGCTCGCAACATGAGGACTCCAGGTCCCCACTACCGTCGGCAGCAACTTACACGCTGTTTACTCCCCCCACCACCGCAATTAACCCAGGTAGCACATAACGTTGTTATAGCGTTGCAAATAAATCTGAACTGTGAAATATTACTTAAAACAAGTTTATGTGCTACCTGGGAAGTTAGAAAATTCGTGAGATCCCACCAAAGTGCATATTGCGTAAACTTAACCCTACAAGGCACCCAGTTCTATATGTGGAACACCGACTTTAATCGTTCCTATAGCTATAAAACTATTAGTAGTGAGATTTCTTGACATCTTGATAGAAGCTACTGACATTTAGCAATGTAGTAATACGAATCTTTACCTAAAGATGCCGTTCGTGTTTTTGTTATAGTGCACTCAGTGTGAAATATTTATGAATGTGATACGTTAGACGTTTGTCTGAAGTCAAAAATAAAAAAAGACTAGTTATTGAACAGTTTTGAATAGAAAAAGAAATACTGTGTGTTATAACGAAGTGTATATTTTGCAGAGGTAAGTTTTTTTTTATATATATTAGAATAGTAAACGTATTAGTAAATCATAATTTTATGTATGTTCCACATACGGTACGTTGAGCTAAAAAGTTGATTTTTCCGTAAAATATGGTTTTATTTTCATTTTTATAAGTTTTCCCTATCTTCTGATCACTAATTACAACCTATATATTTTTGTCGCGCACTAAAAAAAATTGAGCGTTGTAGGGTTAATCAACACACACACACCGAAATCTGCCTTTCTGAGGTAACTTGAATCATATTTAAGCTTGAAACCATGTTTTTTACCCGCCCGGCCAAAGGGAGGGGTGAATTTTGAAAAATTCCTTTACAGTGTGTGTTGCACACAAATATAACCAACCCACACAACAAAAAATCGCTTTCCTGACATAATTTGGGAAAGTTTCACAAAATCCTTTATAGTGAGTATTGGGTAAGCATAACCAACCCACACTTAAAAATAATCTTACTGAGATAATTCAGAGAAAGTTTACGCTTGGATACGCGTTTATCCCCCCCCCCTCCCGACCTCAATGGCGGAAAGAGGTAGCTTCGTAAAATTTCGTTACAATAGGTGTCGGATGCATGTAACAAATTCGTGACGCACCAAAATTCGGGATCGTAGCTTCCACAAATTTCTCAGGCCAAATTTAGCGCTAACTGGGGGAACTCGAATTTGCCACCTCGTAATGTCCCTCTAAAATTGAAATATTCAAAAAAACACAAATGGGTTTTTGGAAATATCCTAAAGAAGACGCGTGGCTGTTTTCAATCAATATCTTTGTACCATTTTTAGTAGAGCTCTACTCAAAAATTCGGAATTTGAAAAAATTCCCCCCGAAAATTGGTTTTCTTCTTTCCTCCTTCCTAAAAAATCAAAATTCCAAAATCGAAGATATTTTTTTCTTTTTCTTGTACTTAAATCTAGTCTCCCCATGGGTAATTTCTTCACCGTGAAGTAATTTGGGGCCGAGTTATGCTTACAAACGTTTTTTCCTCCTGCTTCCGCAGGGGGAAAAGGGGTGAATTTCGTAAAATCCTTTTAACATAGGTGTCTGATATATATAAAAAATCCACACACTAAAATTCGTGACAGCAGTTTGCATAGATTTCCTAGGGCTCACATAGATCTCCTTATTATTATTATTAAAGAAATGAAAGAAACAATACATCTCTTTGATTTTCAAAGAAAAGAAATTTTTCGTATATTTTGATTTTAATTATAGATAAATATTATTATTATTATTCTGACAAATATATGCATTTATTATACCATAAATCATCAACATTCTTGACAAAAGTCAATCGAACAATGATAAAAAAGAAAAATGTACATTTATTTATTTATTTTTAAATATTTTTAATTAAAAATTCGAACTTCAACTAATCTGTCCCAAATTTGGACCGACGTTGGCACTTTTTTGGGGCCACTACCGGTGTCAGATATCGGCCCATTATCTTATGTCAATAGAAATGGTTTGTCGATTTGTAGCTATAAACTGTCTAGTAACAACTATCGACATTGTTTTTCTGCTGGAAGTTTCTGATATTCTATGGATTATTCATAGACAGAAGTTCATTTCGTCGATGGTAAAACAACATTACCGACTGCGAGCCGCGTGTATGCCAAAAGAGTTAGGTTTTTTGAGTATATATATATATTAATTTGCTTTCGTCAACACATAAATGTTGGTTTTACTTTATACATTATGAAACATAAACATACAATTAAGGCTTAAACATTTTTCTATAGTGTTTAATGTAGTATTCAGCAACGTATGGAAAACACTGGAACATCTTTATTTCTTTCACATTTCATGCATAACTTTAGAATCAAACGCAACAATATACTTTTGCATTTCCCATTTATACTTACAAGTGAATACTTTCTGCACCAACATATATTTGTCCAAATTTTATTATATACTTTTCATTTCGTCTTCTATTTTAAGTCTAAAACATTTATCTATTTTAATATACTTCTGATAAATATCTTTGAAACGTATACTTTTGATAAGAAATCGGATTTCCTTGAAGCTTTATTTTATCATTGGACACTACGGAAAACGCTTTGTGAAGAGTCGTTCATTTCCTTTTAAAGATTCTTCGGCAAAGCTTTTCTTTTCTTCTTTCTTTAGGAAGTTTTAGTGGCTGTCTTTGAGGTTCATTGATTTTCGGGGGCTGCTTTGACTGTCAACATTCGTGACGGCACTTTAAATGCCGCACTCAGACTCTCTCACTTAGTACTTCCATCAAAGTAAGAGTCCTGTGCACGACTGCTTATTTTAATACGATATTTTTCAGAAGTAGAACGAAAAATGTAGCGCGTTTATCCTGAGTTAAAAATATTTGTGCACCTGATTTATTTTTTAAAGAATTTTAGATATTTTATATTAAAGTATTTTCATATTCGTATTTTTTCTTTGTATCTGTATGAAATTTTCCTGAGATAAACAGTGAAATCTCTCTCCCTCTCTCTCACACTTTTTTTTTTTTTATTTTTTTTTTTTTTTTTAAGCAACATTTTAACAATAATAGGAAAAATAACATCTCTCAAATCCTGGATTCTCAGCAGTCAAATTTTTCATAAAATGCGATGTTTGTATTACTCTTTTGAATATATGTATTACAAATGAAGATTACTATAAAAAAAAAAAAAAAAAAAAAAAATGTGATATTCAATACAGTGACTGCTGAGAACCCTGCTCAATTCCATTTCCATAAATTTTAACTTAGTATTTACTCTGAATGTTAAAGTTACACACACATATATATACTCTATAACAAAAAAAAAAAAAAAAAAAAAAGTTACGCACCAAGAAGGAGTAATGCAAACTGGACAATAAATTGGCATACATACAGGTTTTGATAGAATAATACACCAATTCATCATTATCGTCGATCCTACGTGCAACTGGTTCTTCAGTGACTTCAAATACCCTTATTGGTGGCTCAGTGGGGTTGAGCTCAGTCCCCGGATCAATCTCCCACTGAGGACGTTTGGAGCATCAAAAAAGGGTCCTACAACAAGCTCGGCCTTTTACCAATCTAACGGAACAATTGGACAGAATTTGGCACGATACTTCACAGGAGCGCATCTGCCAAATTTATCAATTAATACCAAGCCGAATAACTGCGTACATAAGGGCCAGAAGTGGACAAATGCGTTATTGACTTGTTTACTTTGTGAGGCCCTTTCTCTTGATTAAATCATTCAAATTATCTGAAACTGTAATCAATTGTTTTTCTCCACATGTACATCCCATCTACCAATTT